>CM055203.1:1379106-1452388 GCA_029224185.1 Karalla daura | reverse complement strand
CTCCACATGTCAGGAGTTCCCAGGCGTCCTGGAAAACCTGGGAAATCACAGAGCGATGCTCCAGTCATGCAAACAAACACACCAGTGCAAAGACTGGAAAACGGTCTCCTCGCTCTCAGATGGTTCAGACGGTTTGCACACGTGACCAGTTCTAATTTCTAATCACATCAGGGATTATTTCATAGATCAGTTCTATCTGCACATCTTTGAAACCGCACCTCTGGAGGCAGTAGAGGAATGAGTATGGAAGCAATCTATGTAAATGTACAAAATGAAAGGCACGACTGTGCAAAATGACACGTCTCAAAGCATGGGGGGGTGTTTTAGGATCAGTGTGATGTGAAGACGGCTCTGTTCTCTGTCAGCCACTAAAAAAAAAATCCTGGAAGATGATTTCAGGAAGGGGGCGTTCGGCATGTGTCTCTGCGTTTTTTGTTTTTTATTTTTGTTGTCGCTTGTTTGATTCGCCACCACAACAGGGCCGATGAGGAGAGAGAGGAGGAGGAGGAGGAGGAGGAGATGAAGAGGAGGGGGTGCTCTGCCGCTCCTGCTCCTGCTGCTGCGTCTTTAAAAGCGAGATGGAGAGAGGGAGAGAGGGAGAGAGGGAGAGAGGGAGAGAGGGAGAGAGGGAGAGGGGGAGAGAGGGAGAGGGGGAGAGAGGAGAGGGGCGGACGGGAGGCTGGCAGGATTGTGCTGACTGCAGGGCTTTGGTTCAGAGCATGCCCATTAGAGGGAGCCATAAATCCTGGGCTCTCTGGGCCGGGCTGTGTCAGCAGTCCACTGAATGAATTGATTTTAAACGCCACTGAAAAAAAGAGAAAGTGCAAGAGAGAAGGAGTGAGAGAGAGAGAGAGAGGGAGAGAGAGAGACTATTTAATTCACCCACGGCCCGTTCCAGCCCGTTCCTCCATGCAGGCCCGTGGTGGCAGAGAGGAGGAGGAGGAGGGAGGAGGAGAGGAGTCTGGGAGCAGTGGAAGTGTCACCTCGCCACCGTGAGCCTCGCGGCTACGCGGCCCCCACGCCTCTGATTTAAACAGGAGGGAAACACACAAACCAAATACATAATCTCAGATTCCATACCGCATTTGTTCTCTCCCACCCCCCTAATTTCTGCTCTCAGCCTCCCTCTCTCTCTCTCTCTCTCTCTCTCTCTCTTTTTTTATATCTCAGGAAGCGAAATGAGACATATCGTAAAAAGAGAGAGAGAGGCAGAGAGAGGGAGAGAAAATGGCACCGCTGCATTTGAAATTCAAATGTGTTGGATTTTGAAATTGATGTATGTGTTTATTCATTTACGAGCAGCATCCATGTGTGCATGCATTTATATATTATCAGCAGCAATGAAAGGCTGCAGCCCATCCTTCTCACCCCGCGCCTCCTCCTCTTTGTCTCCTCTGCACAGTAAATCGTGCGTGAGGAGCGCTTCCAGGCGGCCATACTTACTTTATGTAAACACATTTAGCGTCTCGCGCTAACTTCGTGTTTGTCACACTTTGTTTTTGAGGCGGGGGCTGCTAGGCGGCGTCCCGCTGTGTCCGTACCTGTTGGAGCGTCTTGGGCTGCGTGTGAGACTGCGACAGCGACAAACCGCACAATCACAATCAGCTTTAGCGCCAGCACGCTACACCACGTAGTGAGGAACCTGCTTTGGAGCAGAAAACACTCAGAAGTTGGGTGCAGGATATACGACATGTACAGAATATGCAAATGAGCTTCGAACATACATGTACAGGAGGAGGGGGGACTCATCCAGGTGCCAGATCCCATCACACCTGAACTCTGAACAGTGATAGATCCACCCAGATGAAGACAAAGGGACTGATTCTCACCGCTTGGATTAATTACCCCCTCAGACACTTTCAAATTTAACCACATGCACTTCTGTGTGTGTGTGTGTGTGTGTGTGTGTGTGTGTGTGTGTGTGTGTGTGTGTGTGTGTGTGTGTGCAGGCAGTGCACCTGCCTGTGGATGGAGCTGGGCAGAGGCCAAAGTGAATTGTCAGAGCTCATTTGCTGAAAAAGTGAACTTGATGACAGTGAAGTTCTCAGCGACTGAGTTCGGTTGTAACTAGACATGCAACTAACTAGCTAACAAACTAGTTATTGTAGAGTTGCAGTATTGTAGAGACGCAGCAGAACTTGCAGGTTTCTGGTTTTTGCATTTTTACCAGGGATTCCAACGTTTCCCGCTTTGAGCAACACATATCTTTCACTGAGCTTCAACTTACCCTTAACTTTTGACTTAACCAGTACTGAACAAACCAATACTCAAACCAATACTTAACCAGGATAAATGTGTCAGTGTCATGTTACCTGAAGTAGTTAGTTATATACACGACAAACATGAACGAATTTGTAGAATATAGATATAAAACCCAAAAGATGGATAGATTTGAGGTCTAGATCCCAGTCATTACTGCCCCCTGGTGGTTTGGAGGAAGATAGTGATAGAAACTTGTGACTATTTCAGTGTCTGTAGCCAAAACGATTTGCTGAAAGAAGCTAAAAACTTGATTTTCTGTGGGTGGATCCAGTGTGAGTGACCTCACTCACTCACCCACCCACACACACTCACACACACACGCACACACTCTCACACACACACACACACACACACACACACTCCCTATAATCATCGCTAATGCAGGAATATTGATCAGTGCAGCTCCATACGCCTCAGCTCGCCGTGTGTCAGAGTCGGCCTGGAATCGTTCATTTATTCTGTTCATATCATTTCGACATGAGATGATATGAAGAGTGTGTCGGGGGGTGTGGGGGGGTGTGGGGGTGGAGAGGGGCGGGGGCAGCGTCCTCTCTGGCTCATTACGCTGTTTAAAGAGCCGGCGCCTCCGAATCACCTGCACAGCTCCACGCTTCAAACAAGCGCAGCCACCAGGGATCATACATCAACTCCTCCATCAGTCCCCCGGCTTCACTTTTCCACCGCCCGCCTCCAAACGCAGCACGACGCGCACACACGCCCCGGAGAGAGCCAGGGAGCCCGCGCTGAATACTGATCGCACACCTCATGCAAAAAGAATAAGGAATTAGTCACAAACCGGGCCCCGTATTGTTATGTATGTGATCATGGATTTAATTGGAGGCTCGGCGGCGTCCGAGGCCCGGCGCGGCGGCCTGAGCGCTGCTAACGCCCGGCTCCGCTCGCGTGTTCCACGCACACTCTCTCATGCCTAATTACCCAGCGGCGAAGGCATGAAGAGGACTCGCTGCGTATTACTATAGAGATTGCCAGGATATTTCACTTTGAAAAATGGCAAAGCACACAGGACTAAGGGCTTGATTACAAGGAGTGGGGCACACAGCCTCTACATCTTCCTTCCCTCATTTCAATTATGGCTGACTGGAGGCACGGTGCTGCCACCATCCTCAAATAAAACTAAAATATGATAAAGCTGAAATATCAGGCCCGGGACTGCTGCGAGCCCGCAGCCATGTAAGGCGCAGATACTCAGCACGTAATTACAACATTTGCCAATATTTTTTTGACGGTAGGTTGAGCGTGGATGTGAGTGAAAGGAGGAGAAGAAGAAGAAGAAGAAGACGAAGGAGGAGGAGGAGGAGGAGGAGGGATGGAGCGGGGCATAAAGAGTGTTCATGACACATGATAAAAAGCACATTTCATTTCTCCTTCCCTATGGATAACAGGAGACATGCCTAGCGTGGAGCTGGTACCCTGCCCCCCCCCCCCCCCCCCCCCCCCGGTGAGGAGGTGCAGGGTAGCGTTGTTATTTTTAAGTTGTGAGATCATCACTCATGTGCGAGTGTGAGGATCCGCTGTCATAACAGAGGAGGGCGAGCGTGGGGAGCGCCGCCGAGAGCACGTCGCCTCCTCTTTATGTGTTTCCTGTTTGAGATGCAGTCCTGAGAAACCGCCGGGCTAAACACGTGTGTGTGTGTGTGTGTGTGTGTGTGTGTGGCGCCTGGTGGAAGTCCGAGGCCACCATTAGCTTTGCTGTTGTGTGTAATGAGCACATACATCTGTGTTAGAAGATGCCCAGAAAAATACAGGAAATGAGAGTTGTAATGAGGTTAACTCATTGGAAGCTTGTTTTTATCATATAACATCACTATCACAGAACGGATCACATGCAGCATCATGTGTGGTTTCAAACTCATACGCTTCATTATTATGTCGTACGGTCTGAAATGACCAACTAATGCAATAAAAAAGCTTTAGCTTCTGTCACTGTTTTCAGCTCTATTCAGTATGTATAATCTATTGCCTTATGGACAAAATCTGTCTCAAATAGACATAATAAAGTTTATTCCATTCAAGATGATAGAGCTCAGAGTGTGAGAAGCACAAAGCTTAAAGAAGAGCTCAGCGACAAACGAGGTCACAACAGATTCTGAGTTTTGCCTAGAGAAAGCATTTTGTTCTTAATATTGTGTCTTTTTTAAATTTCTTTTTAATTTTGTGTACACATTTCTTTTTCTTTATTTCTTAATAACGAGGCTGGAAAATAAATATAGACGGTCATTAAAAACTTTGCTGAAACAACAAAGCCTGTGGTGACTGCGGCTCAGTGCCGTATGAACGCTGCCACTAACTTGGTTGTTTTAGCAAAGTTTTAATAACCGCACATATTTATTTATTAATCTCCTTATTAAGATGTGAGTGGAAAATACAGGGCATATGCACAACATTAAAGCCAAATATGCAGAATTTTCAGAATGAAATCTCTCTACAGGTGTCAGTGTGTAGCGTGGCACTGAGCACAGTTGGAGCTGAAGAACGAGGTCTCTGAAGGAATCTCCTCCAGCACCATCCGAGCTCCTCTCTGTCCGGGTTCATGTCTCTTTCTTCCTCTGTATGTTGATCAGGAGCCTGAGGAACGGCCACGTGTGGTCATTATTATATCGCTAAGACAGCAAAGCCAATGGCCTTTTGCTTTTGCTCAGTGCAGAGTTTATAAACTGTCTCTGCAGTTTGTTCCTCACAGAGGAATGTGCTACGAAGCATATTCTCCATTCAGCTCAGATTTGCCCTTTTAATGGCCGGCCTCCGTGGCGCCCCCCCCGCAGCGCCCCCCGCTGGCCGAGGCGACCTGTGATGTGTCCGATTTCTCGCTGTGACAAGGTGGATCTCCTCGGGCTCGCCCTCCCCCGGTGGCCTCCGCTCCCCAGGAGGCGCAGCCTGGCCTCCTCCCCGTCACTGCTCATCACAGCCCGGGCTGGTCCTGGACACATGCAGCCTCTGGCTGGGGGGGGGGGGGTGGATGGGGTGGGGGGGGTGGGGGGGTGGATGTGAATTGACAGAGGATTTGCAATGGCTGTAATCTATCTTAGCACATTTTAAATTTAAACGTTAATTGCTTTGAGAATAGCCTCGGTTCAAGCTCCTTCTTCTTTCTTTTTTCCCTGTTCCTTGGCTCCTGCTCGCTGCAGCTTAGGAGACAAACAATTTAGCAATTAAATTTAGCAGAAACACACATGTTTACCCAACACGTGCTGTGGGACCTGACAGGGCTGCTCTCAGCAGAGCCGTGTCAGTGTTATCTCCTTATAAATCCTCTCCCATGACTGTGAGGAGCCGGCAACCAATAGCACCGGCGAGGCCGTTAAACACAAGCCGGGGTGCTTTTTTAAGTTGTTTCTCTGTCTGCGCTTTTTAAAATATTAATACAAATAAAGAAGAACAGTAAATCTGGAGCAGGCCTGGTTATAAGTTGTGCAGCATTCACACTGAGAGGCCTGATGCTGCTTTAGTTCTCATTACTGAGAGAATTTCCAGTCATATTTCCTTTTTTTGGGTGTGATTGTTCTCATTAATCTGGAGAACTCTTCTCCTCCTCCTCCTCCTCCTCCTCCTCCTCCTCCTCCCCTCAGATAGAGAGTGTCAGCCTCGCTGAGTTGTGTTTTTCTGTTGTGATCTCTCTCGGACAGTTGCAGCTGCTTTTCAAAGCCGAGCAGGAAATGTTTTTTTGTTGTTTTTTTGTGCAGAGGGAAGAGCCTCTGCAGCAGAAGCGGAGAACGATTCCGCCCCTTCTCTGCTCACAGTGTGGGGGATTCAATCAGAAGTCTGCCCTGTGACCTGCTCTCTGAGAAACAAGCAGCCGGCTGCGTCTCCAGCCCGAGCCATCGGGCCGGCCGCGCGCCACCTTCCCTCTCTACGCTTCCATCATGGAAAAATTGTTAGTTGTCGCAGTGGAGAGTGACTAGCATGGCGCTACATTGATACATTGATGCAGTGAACGCCTCGGACAGTGCAGTAAAAGTGCTGAGGTTGAAATTAAGCTGTTATCTCTGGCATGTATCACTGGGGAGGCTCGGAGCAGTGGTGCAAAGGCAGCAGCCTGTTTGCTTTACTGTTATTGCCTCTCGCTCGCCCGTCCTCGTCTCGCTCGCCTCGTGCTCCAACGTTTAGGATGCCGCGTGTTCCCTCTGCGGCGCCATCTTCCCACATGCCTCTTCATGTGTGTGTGTGTGTGTGTGTGTGCGTTTTTCTGGTTTTTTCTTTAAGCATCAATAAAACAGTTCCACCTTAACTTTAAGAAATCGGTGCAATTACCCCAAACACACAGCAGCGTCTGGGAGACTGCGGCATTTACACTGGGTAAAAACCCTCATTATCTTTTATTTCCATTTCCTTAAAAAATAACGATTCCTTGGTGTTTGTTTCAGATATTTTAAAACAGGTCAGAGTTTTGGGTGAAAATGGTGTTTTAAACATGTATGGTTCTCTGCTTTAGAGACGCCGCCGCATAATCAGCAGCTCATTAAGGTTCCGTCCCCATTTTTATCTTCACTTTCAATTAACAAACAGCTTTCCTCGGCTGCCCTGCTGCTACAAGGACTCTGAGAGTGAGCCGTGTCTCCTCGCAGCACGCAAACAAAACAAATTTGCATTGAGGTCATGAAACCATCTCTTTTCAGAAGGTTTCAACATATTTTGGAGTAAAAACGCAGAGCTTTGAAAATGTCACAGGGCCCGATGCAGTGAACTATGAGTCTTTGCTTGTTCCTATTGTCCCCCTATACACACTGTATACCTAGTTATATACATTCATATATTTTTTTTTTTTCTTGGCCCATTGTCTCCATAATTTCACTATCGTGCACATTTCCTCTGATTAATTACTCTCCAGCAGGTTTTGGTCTCCAGGAGCAGAAAGTTAGCCGGGTGCAGGGTGGCGCTAACTTTCTGCACCACGCAACACTTTCACCAGCCGCCACCTATAATGCTCCCATTTGTTTACAAGTGAGGTAAACAAATGCATCACAATTAATTTGACAATGATGTATTGATGTTCAAAATGCTGCACATAGCACCTTAAAAAAAGAAAGCCCACAGTATCATCACACAGACAGTGAATAATCTCCCCCCAGGCACAACAACTGGTTGATGTGACAAAGTCCAATATCTGGACCTCTGCTTTTTTTCTTGTTTCTCTCCTCTCCCAACATGTTGTGTTTCCATGGATCCAGAGATAAGTTTGCTCGTTAAAAGTTCAGGGCGCTCGTACGTCATATTTGTCTGTGAGTGAGGGGAACACAGGTGGAGGTGCTGGTTCTGTCACGGCGCGCTGACAAGCCCATGAGTAATCTGGTGCATGATAAACAGAGGGTCGAGGTGTCACGCCAACACCTCAGCGACTGGCACAAGGGTAATTACTCTTCCTGCGTGGGTGCAACTCAAAATTTTTGAACCTTTTCTTTCTCCAATCATACTTGATGGATTGAGTGGGAGAGGGCGATCATCTGGTTCTTAGCAGGCTCACTGAGCGTGGTAGGCCTCTGTTGATTAATGATATCTGCTGCGAGTCACCAAAAGCGGAAATTAAGTATTTCTGTTTAAATGTAACATTTGTCTCCTTTGCTGCTGTTGAGAAAGGCATTTGTCAAAATCCCCGGGCTTTGGCGAAAGGTGGATTTCCTCTGGGAATTACTCCCTACTTTCGCATTAATGGCATTCAGTGTTCCTATTTTATACCTTGAATCTACTGTTCACCCTTTCACCTTTGGGACATATTTTGAATACGGAATCGTTTGCTTTTAAAAAACCCACAGCCGTGTCGGATTAAAGGGGGGCTCGCATGGAAGACGTACGACAGGCCCTCACACATCAGCACATACATATTGAAATGGACACGTGAACATGGACAGAGACCTAAAATCTGGGCCAGACACCAACAGAGTGGAGAATCCTGAGTGTGAAGCTGCTGCTGGTCAGGGAGGTGAGGACCTGAAGGACCGGACTGAGAGTCTGCAGCATCCTGGTTTTCAGGTTGTGTGGAGATGTCAGTCTCTCTGCTCCTGGTTCCTCCTCAGCCTCTGGTTCCTCCTCAGGTTCCTCCTCAGGTTCCTCCTCAGCCTCTGGTGCCTCCTCTGGTTCCTCCTCACATCGCTCCATAGCTCCAGTAAAGCTGCAGGTAACACTTAGTGAAGGAGAACCAGGAGAGGAGCGACTGAGGACCTGGAATGAGGAGTCACGTAGAGTCATGTAATTATCATCCATGTGAGCGGCAGGCAAGCAGGGATGCTACAAACATTAATTTTCATAGTTGATTAATCTGTTGAGTTACTATCTCGATTAATTGATTAGGTGTTTGGATTGTGTGGCTTTTTTTGGTCCTCACCTTAACCATGAACATCACTTGTCAACGTCAGTATTTTGTCCTAGATGAATAAAGACGCTGAGATCTGAGAATTTTGTCCTAAATTCTGAAAATCGTTTTTTTCTTGCTTTTATGCTGAAATCTCTGAATGCTCAGATAGTTGTAATTATTGCATTAGTTAAAGAGTAAAACCTACGTGTGGTTGCCAGTTCAGCATGAATGGAGCCAGATCTGAGCAGAAACAGAGCGTAATGTTCCCACAAACAGGATGTAGAACAGACTCGGATGGAACCAGTGTTCCATAGCTTCTACGTTAACACCAGAGAGCACAGACACCCCCCCCCCCCCCCAGCGCTCCAGGTCTCCTTTCAGCATATTTCTGGGTTTCTCTGTGTGTCCGGGAAGACGAGCAGCGACCTTGGCCGTCCGAGAGGAAGCGAGTGCTGATGGCATCTCGCTCTGTGGCAGACGGCGCGCTGGGGGGGCCGCACTGGTCTCACTGGTTGCGTTGGGTTTCCTTTGTCCTGATGGCAGCGCCGAGCCGCGCTGGAGCTCGACAGACTCCCGAGGAGACTAATGGTTACAGGGCCTGGCCATCGTCCAGTGCTGCCCCGGCTCCTGCCCGGCCCGTCGCTGGGATATCATTACCTCCAATGTGTTACATCAGACTCGCTTGGTCAGGCCCTGAAACAGTCAATACTCCACAATTTAGAAAATCAGCCAAGTTTGCAGAAACAAAGAGGCAATATCGGAAATAAAGACGGATATATAATCTGACGCCAGGCATTTTTTCATGCCGGGTGAATTATTTGTTGTCCGGGTGGTGGTAAAGGGGGAAGGGGGGGGGTGAGGGGGTGAGGGGGTGAGGGGGGGGGGGTCTGGGGGTGCAGGCAGCCAGGGATCCGTCAGGGGTTAGAGGAGGTGGTCAAGCGGCCTGAATAAACGTGCAAATCACAGCGGCCCAAACCGCTGACCCTCCCCAGCTCATACAAGCAGCCTCTACTTTTTCCATCAATGGAAATCTAATTGCTTGAAAGGCGATCAATGAAAACTAAATTGGTTTTGTGTGGAAGCGCGCGCGGAATAAGCTCTGAGCTGTTTTAATGCGTGTTGGTTTTGCATCTTAAATCACGGTAATATTTGGAGCCAGCCCCCCCCCCTGTCGTTCTCTGGAGGGGGTAAAGTTTGGTGGTGTCGAGGCACCGGGGAGGAGGCACTCAATCAAGCTCCTAATAAAAATCACAGGCTTAATTGTTTTTCCTAACTCATAAATCGTCCAACTTAATGGGTTAATATTAAGACTTATACGAGGGGGCCGGGGTTGCTTGTTCCACAGCGGCCGGGAGCGGCTCTTCTGCGGAGCTGCGACCACTGATAACCCTCCAGTGATCTGATATGACTAATCCCCTCTAATCCTTAATACACTCCTTAACATGCTCCTAACTGACAGCAGTCGATACGGGTGCACTTCTCTGTCTTATCGCTGATCTCTTTGTCTTTGTGTTCGCTCTCGCTCGCTCTCGCAGTGAAATTCACTCCTCTGCTCTCAACATCATCGTCGTCCACACTTCCTTTTTTTTGGGGATCTGCATCGGCGTCACACGCCGTAGCTGTAGCGCGCGTCGCGTGATAAGAGGTTTTTTCTTTTTTAATTGCTACGACGCTCTTCTGGTTTTACCTCGAGGGGGAGGAGGGAGCGTGTTTGGAGGAGAGTGGAGAGAGAGAGAAAGGAAAAGCCTTTTTTCTACCGCAGTATCTGAAACTACTGCCCCCCCCCCCTCCTCCTCCCTCCCCCCTCCTCCCCCCTCCCTCCACTTGTCTTTCCCGGCGGACACAGAGATGGACTGCACAGGAGGCTGGGATGTGGCCGGTGGCCTCCGATCGTGTAGCCTTACCCAGGAAAGAACAGTCCCAGCAGAGTAATTTATTGACAGCATTGAGATGTGTTTCTGGCCAGGTGCTTCTCTCAGCCATCCCTCAGGTGCTTATCTATCAGTTATCAGTGCAGACAGAGCACAGACCCAGGTTGTATTTCTGTCTGCTATTGTAATTACATTGTAATTGATCCGAGGGGTTGTGCTTGGGCACTGCCCATGCAGTAACTTTGCAAAGGCCCTTCTCTCGCCTTTTGTTATCTGCTGCAGCGCCACAGCCGTGAGCAAACCCTGAGCTGCTTGTTTTACAGCCTGGGAAAATAGTAAAAAAAAAAAGAAGAAAAAATAAGATGGAGATAAAGAAGCGATGATACGGCAGACTACGTGGAAGCTGGATACGCGATGTGGAATATGATGAAATGTGAATTTAGCAATTTCCAGGTTTCCTAGATAAGCGTGAGAACATCACAAGTATGTTTCTAGACTAATAACAACTAGAACAACAACACTGAACTCATACTATATTGTTTGTTTTGAGACTTTGTGAAAGAAACACAGGAAAACATTCAAAGGACACCAGACACAGGCTGTTTCCATCACGGTTTTCACAAAATAAAACAGATGTTTCTTCAAAGTCTGAGCCCTGCCTGCAGCTGTTTCCACTGAAGGTGTCTGAGCTGTAACTCCAGGTACCCTGTGTTCCTGCTCCATCCCATAATAACCCTGGTACCATGTGGTCCTGCTCCATCCCATAATAACCCTGGTACCCCGTGTTCCTGCTCCATCCCATAATAACCCTGGTACCATGTAGTCCTGCTCCATCCCATAATAACCCTGGTACCATGTGGTCCTGCTCCATCCCCTAATAACCCTGGTACCATGTGGTCCTGCTCCATCCCATAATAACCCTGGTACCATGTGGTTCTGCTCCATCCCATAATAACCCTGGTACCATGTGATCCTGCTCCATCCCATAATAACCCTGGTACCATGTGGTCCTGCTCCATCCCATAATAACCCCGGTACCATGTTGTCCTGCTCCATCCCATAATAACCCCGGTACCATGTGGTCCTGCTCCATCCCATAATAACCCTGGTACCATGTGGTCCTGCTCCATCCCATAATAACCCTGGTACCATGTGGTCCTGCTCCATCCCATAATAACCCTGGTACCATGTGGTCCTGCTCCATCCCCTAATAACCCTGGTACCATGTGGTCCTGCTCCATCCCATAATAACCCTGGTACCATGTGGTTCTGCTCCATCCCATAATAACCCTGGTACCATGTGGTCCTGCTCCATCCCCTAATAACCCTGGTACCATGTGGTCCTGCTCCATCCCATAATAACCCTGGTACCATGTTGTCCTGCTCCATCCCATAATAACCCCGGTACCATGTGGTCCTGCTCCATCCCATAATAACCCTGGTACCATGTGGTCCTGCTCCATCCCATAATAACCCTGGTACCATGTGGTCCTGCTCCATCCCATAATAACCCCGGTACCATGTGGTCCTGGTCCTCCACTCTGAGGAAGATGGACGTCCAGAACATAGTTTTCTTAGATCTTTGAATCAGATGTAGAAACAGTTGAGTTTCCATCACACTTTGAGATCCGCTTCTAGATGGACGCGTCTGGAGGAGCAGCTCAGGACATGTGATGTCTCTTAGCATTCAGATGTTAAGAGACATCTGAGACATGTCTCGTATGTGACATTTAGTATGTGTCTTGGGGAGGTGAAAACACACCTAGACACTATTGTTCTTACTAATGTGAAATTCCAACACAGCACTGTGTTTTGGGTCAGAACAGGTTGGTTTGTGAACCTTTAATGATGGATGGTTTCACGCTTTGCTCTAATGTGTGCATGCAATGAGATTAAAAACACACTCATATATAATTCGTTCATTCTTTAATATCCTACTAGTTCCCAGGTCCATGAGCATCGTCTCAGAGGTCAGAGGGGTGTGTGTGTGTGTGTGTGTGTGTGTGTGTGTGTGTGTGTGTGTGTGTGTGGATGGGGGGGTGAAGGTGTTGGAATTTACGCATTTCTCCGTTTTAGAGCAGCAGTGTAACTCCAGTGAGAGGATGTGACAGGGCCTGGTTGTGATTGATGTGTGTGAGCTGCAGTCATATGGTATGACAGCGACAGTCACTACGGCGACCACAAACAGTCTGATTTTAACACATTTATTCGTATCATAAACACCGGCAGTCAGCTCTGGTCTCAATAATCCATCAAGATTGAGTCTAAAACACGTGAAGAAAGGTTGAAATTCAGCGACCGAGCGCTGAACAAATGTTGATTTGTTGCTTTGTGCACATTTGTAATCATTTTAAAGAGCTTCACAGGGAAACGCTCACAAGTCAATATCAGCAGCATTGGAATAAATGTTGATCCTGTAAACCCAAGCCTGCGTGTGTATGTGTGTGCGTGAGTGTATGTGTGTGTGTGGCGCAAACAGCAACAACAACAAGCGTGTTTTGTCTCATTCCAATCACGCATGTTAGCCAGCGCCGCTCGCTGCCCATCAATCTCTCCCTGACGCCATCTTGTAACTGATGCTGGAATGATGTTATAAATGATGTTTGAAAATATCCCCACGCTGGCCCCGCATCAGCAGTCTGACGGCCTCTCAGATGTTCCCACACACACACACACACACACACGCACACACACACACACACATCTGTGAGCCCGCGTCACCTCCGGGAAATTAGCAATCAACCTTTTCAGGGAGAACACCTGTATAAGCAACCCCCCCCCCCCCCCACACACACACACACACACACCCCCCAAACACACCCCCCCCTTCAACATCCCGCAGCTCGTAATGTCAGGTCACACACTCTGCTCGCCCGTTGTGCTGAAAATGTTACTGTTGTGTTGATAGTAATTTCACGTTGCTAATCACTGTCCTGGCGTGTAATTTGCATGTCTGCGTAGCGGCAGGGAGAGCTAGCGCCGCCGCTAACGGCCGCTAGCAGCCGCTAGCAGCCGCTAGCAGCCGCTAGCAGCCGCTAGCAGCCGGGCTGCTGCAGCTCTTCAAGCTCTTGTGCAGTCTAATGTAAGTATGCACGCTCTCCCTCATGATCCCTCATTTATCATTTTGACACTGGCTACTTTTTTGAAGTGGAGAAAAATGTTGCAGTCAGCTCTTCCTTTGGTCTCGGAAAATATGTGTGAATGAGTGCGCGTATGTGGCGCGTGCGTGGCCCGCGCTGCTCGTGGAAGATAGAGGAGAAGAATGTGTGTGTGTGTGTGTGTGTGTGTGTGTGTGTGTGTGTGTGTGTGTGTGTTAGAGAGAGTGCATTGTTGTACATTATGTGTGTGTCTGTGTACATGCATCAGTATGATTAAGGAGTGTGGGAACATGGCAGTGGCTATTTACTGCTGATAAACCAGAGTGTGCATATATTGTAGTGTTGCATCGCCGTTTCTCCCCAGCTTGTTATTCTTGTTCTGATGCTCCATCTATCCTGTTTTATGGAAGACAAATTGTTTCCTATTTTAGGACGCTGACCTGATCTCACAGAGAAACAAAACCGCTTCACTTCACAACTGTTTCGTTCCCTTTCGTCTCTTTTTGCAGCGTGTTTTAACCATGCTGCCAGTGAACTTTACGTAACAGTCATTAAAGCACCTCTCCGTCCAGTTATGACCCTGAAACACTGTTTAGCAGAACTCCTGACATTTACCTGAGCGCGGACTAATATCCCTGTTAAATTGCATCGATAGGTATCTGAATAGGTATCTGTATTGATCGCCGTGGAATCAATGGCTGACATTATGATCCTTCTTACAGTGTGCTGGTGGCGAGGCTCTGATAAACAGTCTGATCCATCGAGCTGCACACAGGGATAATGTTACTTGGCTTTTCTGTTCCCTCTGTGTGTGTGTGTGTGTGTGTGTGTGTGTGAGGGAGAGAGAGGGAGTGTGTTGGGAGTGTGTCATGGCAGGTTACAAATGAGTTTGTTTGTGTTCTGGCCGCAGAAACCTTTTATGCCCCGGGCTGTGTGTGTTGTGTGGGTGGGTCTTGGTGAATGTGATAGAGACTAAGGATCTGTGTGCGTGTGTGTGTGTGTGTGTGTGTGAGAGAGTGTGTGTGTGTGCACAGCCAAATAGCTTTATATGAGTGGGATGGTTATGAGTTGGAGAGGCCTTTTTAGTATTTTTCCTGCCGTTACCACCCTGAGCCGTGCACAGGGCTTCGATCCACGTGCTGGCGCGGAGGTCAAGCAGGTGACCTATTGGTAAAAGTGCCTTGCGTGCCAATAAATGCCTAGCAGTATTAATCACATAGGAGCCCTCACTCTGTGAAGAGGTCAATGCTTTAAAGGGCACCCAGAGAGCTGCCTAAGACTGAAATACAGCCAGGGCATCTTTCCGGTTGAATGTACCAAAAGTTTTATTAGTTCCCCCGATGAGGTCAGTCTGCCCTGCATAAATGAAATCTGTCGATATCCCATTATAGGCTTTTGGAACTTGATTGTGAGGCATCTGTCAGATGCATATTTCATTCTAAATTTAGTTAGCTGGCTGTAAGTAATGCATACATTACCAGCAGCTTATTTCCCAGTGTACACGGCTGCAGAACATCTGTTTTTCTATTAAGTGAGAGATGAAATATTAATCTGAGAGCAGATCTGGTGCGAGTCGATGGCTGACAGGCCGCAGTGACAGCTGCTGTGAAAGTAACACTATCACGTCAGGTGTCTGCCTGCACACATCTGATCAGGACGCAAACACGCCGTAGCAGCTCCGGGCCCCAGCACACACGCTCCAGCCCCATCAAATGGACTGCTTTATTAACTGGGTCGATCTGAGCCAGTAATTGGAGAGCGGTTACAGTTAGAGAAACGTACAGTTGATATGTTCAAAAAAAAAAGCTCAAGATGCTGTTTGGCTTCCAGCTGTAGGTGGAAAATACTCATTTACTGCGATGATTCAATCCAGGTTCGTTTAAAGTGTCAGTTCATAACAACGGTATCTCAAGACACGGTACATTCAGAGTTCATCTCTTTATTAAACTCTTTATCAAACACGCTTATTAAACATGCAAACCCTGCAAGTCCTGCAGGTCTGGGCAGGAAAACACACCAAATTCCACTTCATCTGCATTCACACTGCAGGTAAAATAGCCTCACTCTGACTCCTTTGCCCAGAAGTGACTCATATCTGATGCTTCGAAGACGGTCTGAGCAGCACAAATCAAACCCAGGACGCTTTCATCCGTGTCCTAAACCAGATATATATCCAATAAGTCACTGATAAGTCATAAAGTCACGTTAAGTTGCGTTAAGTTGCGTTAAGTTGCGTTAAGTTGCGTTAAGTTGCGTTAAGTTGCGTTAAGTCACATAAAGTCACGTTAAGTCGTGTTAAGTCATGTCTTTTTGCTGACATGCTCCAGGGTCATTTCACAGCTGCAGACTGTTCACACTGGACTCTGACGGTGTCACACTAAAATTTTAATGTGAATAACAACCTCGCAAAAAAATCACAAAAAAAGATCTCAGCAAAAGCTCAGAGTTTGAGCGCTGAGACCTGCAGAGTGAACACAGTCATAGATTTGGTGTTTTGAGGAATGAGAGAAACCAACGTTGTTCATCTGTGTTGTCTGGAAGTTTTTGGCAAAAGCTGTTTTCTTCCTCCGCTCGGTCTCTGCCTGCGCAGCATCTGCTGGCATTTGGATAAGAGCTCTTCTAATAACTGTGTGTGAAGTAATGTTGAAGCAGACAAAGAGTAAACAGCCAAACCAGAGTGTGTCTTTACTCAGTGGAAAGAAAAATCCACTGACCCTGGGATACCACGCATGATAGACCTGGCTTTAATCACTAAATACATCAAGCGGCCTCTGAATGTATCAATCCACTCAATGAATTCATTGAACAAACACAGATCCATACTATGCAATTATTGCTCTCTAAATAGCCTCTGTGAATACTTGAAAAGCTAATTGTATGTCAATACCGCACAAAGGTGAAGTCTATTGACGTGCGGCATTTGGAGAATTTCGTATTTGGCTGTGTTGCCAGGTGACGGCGGCACTCAGACCTCCGCCTGCTCCTCATCATCCAGCGCTAATGAGCGTTGCCATGTTTATTTCAGGAGGATGTGAAATGTTGTGATCTCAAACGACAATAGCATCTGCATTTGGGCATGAATAAATAATGGCAGATAACGTTCATTTGGAGCATTTGTTCATTTAGAGCGGTTAAAGCGACGCCGCCTCTGCGGTTTTTTACAGCCTCTGCATGGCGAGGCAGCGGGGAAATGCTTCAGCGCATTACGGTTCAAAAGGTAAATTAGTTCAGGGAATAAACATTACAACGGACAACGACTTGAGAGAAAGCCACAGTTTGATTAGAATGCAGGGATTCTCACTGCGCAGCCCTAATGTCGGCTGTGCTGATACGAGCACCGTTAAGTCCCTGCTCTTATTGGTCTTTTTTCTTTTTTTTTTGCATGGTTTTGTTTTTTGTTGTTGTTGTTTTCATAATGAACAAAGATGCTGCTTTGGCAGAGAAAAGCAACAATTACTCTCTGAAATGATACGAGGTGATTTGTAGAAAGCACTCGAGGTGACCAAGCTCTAAACACTCCCTTTATTCCATTATCCTGAAACTGCAGTGAGGAAATCTGCACCTGGACTTTACAGACTGCGGTTTCACAGAACAATCAGACACTAACACACAGTCGGGCTCAGAGCGTGTGGAGTGTGGAGTAATGGTCAGGTGCAAAAATAACAGAGCACATAACTCAGAGTAAGGAAGAGACAGTCAGGTGCAGGGTAGTACACAGATAATAAACTAACAGGGAACATATCGATGGCTGATAACATCCCTGTTTTTAGATCATCAACGCCCATGCTGTACTTGTGGATTCATCGATTAAGGATGACTTTAAGAAATTAAATCCAAGTCAGCTTCTTAGCTGTGAATACTCTCTGGTGTGTTCAGTCCTCTCTATGTGAGATGCTCCTGCAGATGAGGAACCAGCAGTGGCCCGCTGCCTGTATGTCCACACATCTCCCAGTCTAATAAGAAATCCCAGCACCTCAACTCTTCTATTTTGCTAAGTTACTGTACCAATAAAATGCTGGAAATGCCTTTAAATCCAGAGGTGTCCTCCATATTGATCCCTCTCCACTCTGTTTGTTTCATAGCATGGTTGTTTTCTCCTCCCCATGCTCCTTCCATCCATCAGCCACATGTAAAGTGATGAAGGTGAGCCGAGGCAGGTGTGAGGCGTCGGCTCCAGGAGGCGGAGGAGCAGATGTGGACGCAGCCTCCTGACCCCCGTGCTGCGTCCCTGCAGCGCTGCCTGCAGCCCCGGCGGCTCCGACGCAGCCGCTTGAGCTAAAGATGCTTGGACATTAGCATACACAGGTTGTCACGGCTAAATGAATGACAAGACTTTCATCTCCCGACGTGTCAGCCTCGCTTAGCGCTGACACGGTTCAATGTGCCCGCGGAGCCACTGCGGCTGCCTGCGACTGCAGCGCTGCCTTCACAAAGATTACTTAATAAATGGAATAATTTCACCATCAATATTACCCCGGCTTTGTGACAATGTCAAAAGAGAGCACGAAAACAACCAATCTATATTTGCTATGAAACTTTGCAATCCTCCAGGCGTCACATGCAGCCGCTTAATGAACCCCGCAGGTGTGTTTCTGAGCACGATCTGGTCCTTTGTGTGTTTCCTCAAATGGACTCAATTGGAGGAATAAAACAAGACAAGGTGCGTTTCATAAATAAAAGCGATGTTTCTGGATTTTCTGTAGGCGTTTCCATTGAAGAGTGTTTGGAAATGAGCCGTAATTTGCTCAGAAACCTGTTTACTTCTTGATTTAACGGATCGTCTTGGACCTGCTACTATTTCACATATGAAATTAAATATAAATATAATAACTGCACAAAAATAATGTGATGTAAGGAATGGAGGCCAACATACATGCTGTGTCCCAAAACATTAATTAGTTTCCATGTGGTCCTGCTCCATCCCATATTAACCCTGGTACCATGTGGTCCTGCTCCATCCCATAATAACCCTGGTACCATGTGGTCCTGCTCCATCCCATAATAACCCTGGTACCATGTGGTCCTGCTCCATCCCATATTAACCCTGGTACCATGTGGTCCTGCTCCATCCCATAATAACCCTGGTACCATGTGGTCCTGCTCCATCCCATATTAACCCTGGTACCATGTGGTCCTGCTCCATCCCATAATAACCCTGGTACCATGTGGTCCTGCTCCATCCCATAATAACCCTGGTACCATGTGGTCCTGGTCCTCCACTCTGAGGAAGATGGACGTCCAGAACATAGTTTTCTTAGATCTTTGAATCAGATGTAGAAACAGTTGAGTCTCATCCTCTGTCCATCTGGTCTGAAGGGAACTGCTCATGTGACCCCTACGTCAGGTCACGTAGAAAACACGTAAACAAACCAGGGGAAGAGGATAGAAAGACAGAACATAGATGGCGCTAGAATGACAACAATCGGAGGGAAACGAGACGATCGTGGCAGAGAATTAAAGAACATGGCGGAGCTGTGGAGACTGAGCAGAGGACTGACCTGATTGGCGCAGAGACACCTGGAGCCAGGCAGGTAGATGAGACAGAGTCCAGAGAGGCCTGGACATGGACGTGAGCGGGACGTCAGGCCTCCAGATGACCTGCAGCTCCGAGGCGTTCCGGTCGCTGAACTCAATTACTGTACGTCATGTGAAGCCCGATAGTTAAAGCGATGGCAATTAGTTTTTGTTGGGGATATTTAATACTCATTAAAAAATCAAATGTGAGCCGGGCTCCCTTTGCTGAGGGAGAGAGAGAGAAAATGTGAAACGTGAATATTTGATGAGACCTGTCTTGTCTGTCTTGATGACTGTGCGAGCTGCAGCTGCTGTGAATTTCCACAAAGCTCGTCGTGATCCAGCTCCGAAAACTTCTGACGTCCCGTCCTCAGAATGGATGACATCTTGATTCCCCGGTAATGAAATCATCACTGGGATATTGCGGACGGTTTTAATTCTGATTAAAAGTCATTTTTTAAAGAGATGACCTCAAACATCTCACTTCTCTCATCTCCGCTCTAATTCTTCATTTCCCATCGCTCCGAGCCGAACTCCTGACTTGGCAGAATCGGGCTGGAGAACAGGAAGACGTTTATCAAAATTCCTCCATTAATCTGATGCGCGGGGGCCTTGATTAAAACGCTACCCCACACAGACAAGGCAGATGCTCGGGGCGCGGGCGTACAGCAACGTACAGATTGATACAGATGTGCTGCAGACGCGACGCAGAGGGGCGGCTGAGGAGGGGGGATCGATAAAGGAGCGCTCTGTGGTCCGGGGGGGTCGGCTTTTGTCTTTTAGTGTTTATCCTGACTCAGCGCAAAGTCAAAAAAGGCAGCGTGCAACCGAGGGGAAGACTGATGTGCTGGATACCCCCCCCCCCCCCCCCCCCCCTCCTCCTCCCCCCCTCCTCCCCCCCTCCTCCCCCAGCCCTCCCTCCTCCTCCCGTCCTCCAGTATCTGACGGTCAGGGATTCCACAGAGCGAGCAGAGATTGATCCCCCCCCCCCACACCCAGAGATAGGGCTTGTTTTTCACATGGGCTGATATGAGACTCTCACAGAGGGGTCTGGAGGGGGAGGCGGGGGAGGCGGGGGAGGGGGTGAGTATTGTGCCGGGGGCAGTGGGATTGTGTTGAGATGACAGGATGGTGATGTGGGGATAGGCCGGACTGATTGGAGTTGAGAAAGAAGTGAAAAAGCGGAGACAGAGATGGAGAAGCGGGCGGCCGGATGGCTCACACTGCAGGGATTTGTCCGGCTGAGTCGTTCCCAGCTTTCCCGGCCCGGAGGATCCGGCCTGGCCGGGCCCCCGGGCCCCCGGGCCCCCGGGCCCCCGGGCCCCCGGGCCCCCGGGCCCCCGGGCCCCCGGGCCCCCAGGCTCGGGCGGACTGAGCCGCCGTCCCCTAATGCTGAAGGATATTAATCAAATTGTGTCTGACTGACGCCGCAGCCAAGAGGCACGATTTTTTAACCCAAAAGGCAATTTTCTAAAATGGGCCCTGGGTAGTCTGCAGGCATTTTCCTCTCCTCCTCTGCTCCTCTCCTCCTCTCCTCCTCTCCTCCTCGTCTTCTCTCCGGCTGCTCCTGCCAGGGCCGCTGACCCCTGGATAGCACATGTAATGGATGAGTACATATGCCTCGCGCTGTCTCTCTCTCTCTCTGAGCGGAGGAGACATGAACTAATTAATTACGGGGGATGTTGGCCAGGCTGGACGCTGACACGATCGTTGTGGCTGTGTGGTTATTGACTACTCCACAGAGGAAAGTTGCTCATTTAGCACTGTGTTGCAGAGCCTGGGAGGTCACTGATCACTGTGGAAGGAGCATATGCTCACTGTTGTGTCCGTCTCTGCGCTTGTGTTTGCTCCTGTCACATGCAGTGTGTGTGTGTGTGTGTGTGTGTGTGTGTGTGTGTGTGTGTGTGTGTGTGTGTGTGTGTGTGTGTGTGTGTGTACTATTCATTCATTTTAATGTCATCACTCTAAGATTTTCTATTCAAATAGGTAATAATGACATCTTGTGTGTTCCCTTTATGTTGAGAAAGTATATACATCTATCTATTTGTCTATCTAGCTATCTATCTATCTATCTATCTATCTCTCCCTCTCTCTTTCTCTCTCCTCTGTAACCTCTGTAGTACCAACCAGATTTTATATCTGTGGGGAAATGGGAAAAAAAGCCCTCTTGAGATGATGTATTTCATAAGAATAGAATAGAATGTAATAGAATCTATTGCAAACAAACAAACCAATGCTATTGTAGCATTCCTGGATCAGTTGACTGAGCTGGCCCAGACCAACGTAGAGAGAGGGACACTGACAATAACAAAAACCAACAATGACAACAGAAAACAATAACTTCTCTTTATTGTCATTTCCATTAACATTGATTTCACTGTTCACCAGAACAAGATTCCAGCTCTATGACGAGAATAACATCAGCTGTTCATGACAAAAATACTGTGAAAAAATATCAAAAACTCTACTGGTGCAAGGTAGTATTTTATTACATAGTGTCCATGGAAAAACCAATGTTACAGAGTAGTAGCATGTGTGAGTGTGTGTGTGTGTGTGTGTGTTTGCGTGTGTGTGTGAGTGTGTGTGCGTGTGTGTGTGTGTGTGTGTGTCACAGCTCATGGCAGGAGCTGTTGTTGAACCAGTAATAAAAACACAAATAGCGTCAACAGTGAGTGGAGCAGCGAGGACGTTAATGGCCGCCCTCGTCTCGTCCCTCTCAGCTCCAACACTGTGACCTGCTGCACCAGCCACTAAAAGGTAAATTGAGGGCAGTTATAAGCGCCTGCTTTTATTTCTCCAAGCTCGGTTCGTGGTTGTGGACATTCCAAGTACATGGCAAGTAGAGTAGATTAGAGGGTTATGCCCTTGAACATCTCCGGTTCTCTGTATTATTCTGAAAATATAGATTACAGACTTGGGGTCAGGGAGAGCGCCACAGGAGACTATAGAAAACCACTGCAATCATCTCAGCCGGTCTCCGGCCCTGATTCACAGATGCTTTTGAAATTCTAATGCATACCAAGATGGATGTGGAAAAGTACTCAACTGCAGCTTAAAAACAGATAAATTATGATGGCCATCCTTTTACAAAACAGATTGCCTTAATGGCGGTGGCAGCGCTGATGGCGCTGCAGCTTTGCAGGCTGCACCTCCGGGACCTGCAGATCAACCCTGCTCTTTAGGGGAGGAGATGCTTTTCTAATTGCTTTGGCTTTTGACTCTTCGGTCCTCAGGCACGCTCACAGAGGGCCAATGAGAGGCCGAGCAGGGAGGGGGAGGTCTTGAGGGAGACGAGTTAGGCAAGTGTTGCAGATATCGTCAATGGGAGAGGTTAAGGTGGAGTCTGTGATGGTGCTGTTGTTTTATGTATGAGGGTTAACGTGAGGCTGAGATTCATGGCAGGAATAGAGGATGCAGGCTTTAGTCAAGCTCCTCTGACAGGTACGGCCAGGTACTGAATGCCAGTTCTGAATGGAAACTGGTTCCAAATCAGTTAGAATTGGTAATCTGTTAACAAACCTGTTCCCTGTCTCCACGTATTGATTTCTGAAGGAGGCTGTTGAACATGTTACCGTTTCGTATTCAGGCCTCGGAGTCTCAACACAAATATAATTATTCCACAAACATAATCTGGTGCAATGAAACGAGTCCAGCAGTGTGATGTCCCACGACATTCAGTAAGTCCAAGCCTGAGAGGTTTTCCACAAATTAAAACGAATATTACTACAAAGCCTTCCTTCAGGTGACTCATATGATAATAGCCCTGGTACCATGTGGTCCTGCTCCATCCCATAATAACCCTGGTACCATGTGATCCTGCTCCATCCCATAATAACCCTGGTACCATGTGGTCCTGCTCCATCCCATAATAACCCTGGTACCATGTGGTCCTGCTCCATCCCATAATAACCCTGGTACCATGTGGTCCTGCTCCATCCCATAATAACCCTGGTACCATGTGGTCCTGCTCCATCCCATAATAACCCTGGTACCATGTGGTCCTGCTCCATCCCATAATAACCCTGGTACCATGTGGTCCTGCTCCATCCCATAATAACCCTGGTACCATGTGGTCCTGGTCCTCCACTCTGAGGAAGATGGACGTCCAGAACATAGTTTTCTTAGATCTTTGAATCAGATGTAGAAACAGTTGAGTCTCCTCCTCTGTCCATCTGGTCTGAAGGGAACTGGTCATGTGACCCCTACGTCAGGTCACGTGACCTGGAGAAAGTGTTTCCATCACACTTTGAGATCAGTTTCTAGATGGACACGTCTGGAGGAGCAGCTCAGGAGAGGAGCTGAGTTCAGAGACATCTGAGAGGTTCTCATGGAGCTGCTATCTCCAGGTTTATTGAGATATTTAGATTTTAAACGTTTCTAGAGGAGATGACACACACAGTCACCTACAGCACAAACAGGGGGTGTTCCTTTATTCTTTTATTCTTGATACAGTTGTTTTCACAATGTAAACTTTAATCATGATTGCATCTCACCTGTTGACCTGTGTAATGATCCAGAGCTCAAAAACAAACACCAAATTCATCAAGAGTTATTGACATTTTGTCTGTTTCTCTGTGATCATCACATTCTGTGTTATTTGGTTTGTACTCCACATGGCGCCCTTCTCTCTTGTAGGATCCAAATATTCAGTGATATTCAGCCTCAAGATGGAACACTGTTCTCTGTTTACTCAAACGATCAGAATCAGTGAGAGGATTCATTTAGAGGCCGATCGATAGATGCAACAGATAAAGAGGAGACCTCTGATTCAACAGTTTCTTAATTATTTTCAGTATTGCAAACAGAGTTTGTGCTTTCGCAGACTCACCGGGATGACTCTGGTTCAGAAGAATCCTGGAGGAGGAAGCAGCAGCTACGGAGCACGGCTCAATTAAAAAAAAGAAAACTATTAATAAATTATACCTTTAGTATCTTTTCTCTCTCTGCTGTCATAAATCCAATAAAGCCCAGGTCCTGTGGGTCTCCTCATAATAGATGAAGACAAAACTCCCCCCGGGACCAATTAGACCATCAGGAAATTACTATCTATTGGATTGTGTACCATTAGACACCAAAATCATAAGGAGGATGTTTTCAACAAACGTTTGTCTGGAGAACCTGATCCACTCCAGGCCCAGAGCAGGCTGGGTGCTGCTGGAGCTCAGCTGTGTGTCCCAGGTGTTCCACGTTCTTCTGCTGGACCTGGAATGAAGATGGAAGCACCACTAGGTCCTCATCATCCATACCTGCTGGATGATGAGACAGGACAGTGTCATCACTCCATCCGTTAGCTAAGAAGCTAAACGTAAACCACAAAGTAAACTGTTGGCTGTTTATACATCTGATTCAAATATCTAACAAAATGATGATTTGGACATCCATCTTCCTCAAAGTGCAGTACCAGGACCAGATTTTTGAAATATTATGGGATGTCATGAGAATGAACTGTGTGTAGACTTACGGCTCAGAACATCCTTCAGTGGAAACACCTGCAGGCAGCATTTGGACTCTAGCAAAGTTTTTGAAATATATTTTTTATTTTGTAATGCAAATGAAACCATTGTGGTACCTGAGAGAGGGCTGCAGGAGTTATTTCTAATGAAACCAGTTCCCCATAGCTTCCATGTTGGGACCAGTCAACAAACTCTCCGTTCAGCTCCTGTACCTCAGCCTTCACCAGCTGATGGAGACAGTGACAGCGGCCTCTCTCAGGGGGGTGGGGTGGGGGGTGGGGTGGGGGGTGGGGGGGGTGGACAGGTGACAGGGGTGACAGCGGTGAACTGGCAGGCGTGTCGTGTCAAAGTTGTTTTGCTGGTGGGGGGGTGATGGTGGTAGTGGGGGGGGGCAGGTTGTGGGTGGTGGAGATGATCTCCGGCCGTGGCCACAGGGAGATGATGAAGATTCATCCATTTTTAATGGTCTGTCTGGGGGTGCTTACGCAGCTCCTCCTCGTTACTGCCCATCCAACCTGTCATGGCGCCGGGACCCCGGCAACCGCCCGGCAACAGCCAACTTCACACACACCTCAATAATTTAGTGCATGTGTTTACAGAACGTTGACAAAGTCAAGTGCAGTGGCCCCTGTATACATCCCCGGGATGAATAATACATGGGCCGGTCCAGGAATGTGCCTGGCAGTATGGAAGTTCAGATCCTCCACACATAAGCAGAGTAAATGTCCTGACATTTCAAATATCCACTGTGTTGAAATGTGCTGAGTGCACAGAACTGCTCCGACTCCCCACGAAGACGGAGCGCCGGGCCGGGGGGGGCGGTGAGGATTGTACTCCAGAAATAAAGAGTTCCTCTCTCAGAACAATGGCCTGGAACAAACCCTGCATGGCCAACGGGCTCCTCTGACAGGAAGCTGCCTGTTTGATGCCTGCGTGCTTTTATCTGAGGGTTGAGATGCTGAGAGAATTACAGGCGGCCAGAAACATGTGGGTGTTGTGTTAAGCCAGAAATACAGTTTTGTTTTTTCTTTTCTTGCTATTTAAGACAGGAAGACCAAGCTGTGATCCCACGAGGATGAATAAAAAGATGAGGAGCTCTGGGGAAGGATGGGAAAGCAGGAATCTCTATCACATGTGTTTTTTGTTTTTTTTTTAACTTGGATGAAGAATTGTTGGAATCTCATCAGGAGTGAAGCGATGACTAATCAGTTTGTACAGTCCCGCTGGTGCACCAGCCCAGACTCTAATTCTCTTGTACTCGACAAAAGAATCTATCCGAGGTGTTTGCTGCCGTGCTGTCAGACTTTGAAGGAGACCTAGAGTCCAAAGACTTCATCACATCCTCATTCATAAACGTGTTGGATGGTGGACTCACAGTGACAGGGTCGTCATCACACAGCTGATGAGGCGGGATGCGTCCATGCTTCGCTCCAGCTCAGACCCGGGTCAGGAAAACGATGTTAGATAGAAAATGCAAAGTTAACTTTGCAATAAGAACAGAATCATTCATTTCCAAAAACCTCTCAGATATCTCTGAGAAATTTTAGAAATAAGAAAATGTATTTTGAGAACAAAAAGCAATGGAGATGCAGCAACAGTAACTAAAGAAACAAGATCATTTCAGGTTTAGTGAAATTCTTCTCTGAAGCTTTAAAATCGTGTTTCAGGTCGGGCAGACAGGTGGAAAACTGTGGAGACTCAGACTCAGACAGAAACGTGTGAGCTTTGTTAATCCAGAAATACACATAAAGAAAGTATTTACTTCTCTTGCCATTTAAGACAGGAAGACCAAGAGCAGGTCAGATAAAAAGTAGAGAGGAATCTTTTTTATTCCTTGGTCAGTCAGATGCAGAAGTGTTGGAGTGTCATCAGGAGTGAAACGATGCCTGATGGGTTTCTCCAGTCCTGCTGCTGCTACAGTCCAGGACGAGCTCCTACTCCTCAAACACACCAGTTTCTACTGAAAATGACACAATCTAAATTGCGGTTCTGAATAATGCTTGTGTAAGTATAATCCAGGGGCAGGAAGCCGTAAACTTGCCTCATGTCGCGCTTTTTTTTTTTTATCATTTTGCTCTTTAAAAATAACAATCAGCTGCAAGGAGTTACGACCCAGCGAGCCACCGCAGCGCTGGACAGAGATGGAAAGCAGCTCCCTCCCTTCATCCCAATCACTGTGTGTGTGCAGCGCTCTGGATCACGTCTCAAATGGAGTTATTTGCAGGGAAGACATTATGCAATATTGTGTTAGACCTGTGTACACTACATAGGCAAACACAAACAGACATTGCTTGCATTTTGTTTTCCCCAGGCGGCATCGGTGTTTCTGAAATGAAGCAGACAGCAAACATTTCCTGTTTGTTACGTTGTAGGTATTATGCCTTCTCTACGCTGGCAGACGCCTGAACTGCTGTTAGAGGCTGAAAAAAGGAAAAATCCGCAATCCTAATAAGTCCTAGCGGCGTAATGAACGTCTCAGCATAATTCAGTGTTTTCTGGGGGTTTGTAATCAGCCTGTGAAAAAGCTCCAAAACATCACTTTTTCAATTTAGATCGGATCAGATGAGATTAGCACTCTGCTGTTCCCCGGTCTGAGGAGGATTTGAGTCGCACCTCAGGTGGAAGAGGCAGAGGCGGCAGGTACAGCAACGCTCTCCTCCGCTGCATCTTTTATAATTACTGCACAAATATAATTCGATGGAGTCCAACACGGACTTTCAACCAGGAGAGGCTGCGAGGCGAGGAGACACAGGCTCCACTCCTGGTAAAACCTGGTCCTGGTAGGCCTCTCTTATTGACACATTACATAGTCTATAGTCTTAATGTAGTCAGAATATATATACAATTAATATAGTCTGAATATAGTCATACTCTCTAAATGTGCCAGGAATTACAGATCAGATGTTTTTAGTCATGCTCCACATACAGATCGTGCATACAGGTGGTGTGTTTCTACAGAGCTGCTAGTGTCAGGTGTCTGGTCTGAGGGGAGCTGGTCATGTGACCCTCACGTCAGGTCATGTGACCAACCTGTTTCACTTTTGCATCAGGAGGCTGCGGAGGGAAGCGTCCTCTCTGATTGTTGCTCTGTGGAGATGAGAGAGGCCCACAATAATCAGAGACAACTGTCCAACTGTAAAGGAGATCACTATTCCATGTCTCCATCACCTGTTAATCACCCACGATGTTCTGAGGAACATACTTTGTTTGTATTTTCACTGTTTTCGCTTTAAAATGGAGGTTTGTGTTTGTCAAATTCAGAAAACGAATGAGACGCAAAGACCAAGACCTACAACCTGTGGCACTGCAGCGCGAGGTGATTCCACTCTGACAACATTATGATTAATGTTGCTCCAGGTCGACTGAACCACTGGCTCAGAGACTCTGACTTCTTTATTTGTTTGTTTGTTTGTTTGTTTGCAGCTTTGTTGAAACTCCTTCCGTAAAGTTGCGAGACAGTTTGCGTGTATTTCGTAACGACTTCCCCCTCCAGGACAGAGAATGTGACACGTGTCCGACTCGTACCAAGGTAAACACACACTCTGCTCACCAGAAACCAGAGTGTGAGCGTGTGCTCTGTGGCGCATCACAGTCCATCACACGGATCATAGATCATGGTGGAGGAGGCGAGGCGAGGAGCTCCAGGAGCCGCTCAGAGACGGGCCCCGGGGCCAGCGCCTCTCCACGCTCCAGGAGCCGCTCAGAGACGGGCCCCGGGGCCAGCGCCTCTCCACGCTCCAGGAGCCGCTCTGAGCCCCGAAAACCAATCAGCCCGACACGCTCGATACGGAGCCGCGGCAGAAAAATGAGACGTCCGCAGACAGAAACGAATGAAAGAGCGAGGGGAGTTAATGGATAATTAGAGCGCTACTAATTAGAAGAAGATCTCCCTCGGATCAAACGTCCTCAGATGTGAGTGAAGTCTTGTTCTTGTTGCTCCATTTTTAAGATTTTTTTTTACAAAGTCGTCTTTAACCTGAGCTAGACGTAGCTGCTCATGACGCTTTAATTTCCTCCACCTCTCAGGACACACGCTCCTCCCGCCTACCAGGTGTCTCCGTCCAGACCAGACCCCCCCCCCCCCCACACACACACACACACACACACACACACACACACCCGGTCCATGGCAGATCAGCTGATTGGAGGTAATTTGATTAGGTGTAAATGAGCGCTCGGTCGCCTCAGAGGCTGGAGGCTCTCGAGGCTGATCTCAGAATCTTTAACATGGACGCGTTGTTAGAACAAGACTCACACAGAATCACACAGAATATGACGTTCTGATGTGAGAAACACCTACAATAGGAGTGACTTTAGGAATTTGGAGGGCTCTATATGAGCCCATGCTGTACTGTTTGTTTTTTCACTGGATAAAAGAGTAAGAATAGAACACCAGGAATCAATAAATGAATCTCATTCAAAATAGTAAAAGGAGTAAAAACACCCAGCTGTAGCACAACTCTGACCTGGACAACACAGGGGCTGCAAAGTCATGTTTTCTATGAGTGTGTGTGTGAAGAACGACCTGAAACAGTAAAAACTGTGAATCTGCAGGATTTCACATTGTGCCTGGAAGTCTGTTGTCGTACTGTTTGTTACTCTGTCAGAATAAGACGGTATTTCACTGGGAAAATGGTAAAAGTAAAACACCAGAAATAACTAAATGTATCTGATCCAAGATTTTAAAAAAGGAAAGTGAAAGTATCCAGCTGTGTCCGGCTGGATGCACACATGCAGCAGTAATCCTGATCTACACTGAAATAAGACAGTGTGAGTGTGTGAAAAATTAAAATAGTGATAATTTAAAGAATCTGGAGGACTTCATATAGTATCTGTGTTAAATATCACAAACAGTTCAATAAATGGAATCGATCCCAGGGGGAAAAATAAAATCTGAAACAAACAATAAGCTAATAAGACTGTAAGTCAGGTTTTCTATGCGTGCATATGTGTGAAAGATGAGGTGGCACACAGAGAATGTGTTAAATGTGGAGGGTTTTCTGTTGGTTGTGGTGGCTGCTTTAGTGTCACATCAAACGCTGTTAGAGAATGACTCCCAAGACAAACTCTCCGGTCTGCTCGCGCTAATAAAACGTAGCCAGTCAGAGTGGAGGGTGGACCGATGAAGCAGGAGAGGGCTGCAGATCCCAGAGCAGAGGACGTGCAGACATGGCGCTGAGCAGCGCCGCCGTCTTCGGGGACTTTGGGTTATTTAGAGCGAACATGACGCGTGGACGAGGTGCCAGCCCCCCCCCTCAGAGGAGTGACCTGCAGGGTGAGACGGGCTGGATATACACACCCAGTCTGCCTCAGTCTGGGGGGGGGGCTGAGTGGTGATTGAGGGGCTGTCCCTCTCTGCCTCTGCAGATTTATGAGTGAGAGGATTTGTGTCCGCAGCAGCATATCTTGCTGATGGACAGCGGCGCAGATTTCCTCTGAACGGATTTACAGCGTGTGGGCCGCGTGCTCCGCTCTGCACCTCACACCTCTCCCACCTTCCTTCCCTCCTTCCTTTTTTTGTCTTTACACTTTACTTGAACTTTACGTGGCTCTGTCATCGCGCTCTGAGTGGCTCTCCACCTCCAGCCGTTTAACTGCAGAGATGTAATTATTTACGCGGAGGCGCGTTTATACGGAGGCTCACATTTGATCTAATTCTCCCTCGTCTCTGAAGATGGGCCATAATGGTGTTGGATTTCCAGCGACGTCGTATACGGAATATTATTTTACTACATTATTTTAAAGTCAGCGTGATTTATGGCGGCCAGACTCCAGACGTGATGATCGTAATTAATCTGAACCGTCGTGAGAGGGAAAAGGCCAGAGCGCTGATCTGTAGGCGGCATATGGCTGCGGGATCTTATTCTCCCTGCACCAAACCTCGCTCCTTTCACCTGAATCAGCACGTTCAGCATCCCCCCCCCCCAGCACGGTCCAGCAGCCGCCGTCTAGCAGCCCCCCCAGCCTCTCCCCAGCCTCTCCCCAGCCTCTCCCCAGCCTCTCCCCAGCCTCTCCCCAGCCTCTCCCCAGCCTTGCAGCAGGCGGACGAGCCTCCAGGCTGGGCGCGCGTCCTCGGAGCAGATCTGCAGGAGTGAAGCGCGTCTGAGCCGCAGACAAAGGAGCTGCAGAGCTGAAAGACACAGAAAATTCTGAGTAATATTGATCTTAGTTAATTAGATTCCTATCTAGTCTCTGGGGACTGGTGTTCCGGCAACACGTTTTAGAGTGAAGAAAGTGGCTGAGAGATATACCAGTATATGAACTCAGTTAATTTAATTTCAAAGCCCCGAGTACAAAATGTGATTTGATTATTGGGAATATTTTTCATGTCTAATTACAATTTCTCTTTTCTTCCCCCTGAAGTTTATCTAAACTTTTTTTTTTCCCCTTCAGTTTTTTTCCCATTGAATCCTAATGAGTCCCAGTCCTTGTTTGGAACTAATGACCGAGTGTTTATGTGCCCCGACCCCCCCCCCCCCCCCCCACGCTGCATTCACACTAATTCAATACGTAGAGCAGAAGAATTAAATTTGAAATTGAGCACTGATATCGTTAGTTTCTCCACACGTTGAAGCTAAATGAATTTACACATTGAATCACTAATTAGAAGGTATTTTATTTCAATTTAGCACACGTCGACTTCGCTGCAATTAAAGATGATATTATAAAGGTAAGACCAGTTACCGCTGCTCCTCAATGCGGCCTGTAATACACATAATATGTGGTGTGTGTGTGTGTGTGTGTGTGTGTGTGTGTGTGTGTGTGTGTGTGTGTGTGTGTGTGTGTGTGTGTGTGTGTGTGTGCGCGTGTGTGTGTGTGTGTGTGAGCGATGGCGCTGGGGGAGGGGTCACGCTGGGAGGCGGCGGCCTGACGTCCCAGGGCCACACACCAGGTCACCAGCTTTCATGGCTGATCTGTTTGTCATAATGGCTTTTAAAAGGTCACGTGTTGATTAAAATGACTGATCGTTAAAAGCATCCGTGGGACACACACACACACACACACACACACACACACACACACACCCGCAGGTCATGTCCATCGGTGTATAGTGCCATTTGTTATGGTTGGATGCAGAGGGCCACAGATACATGAATTAGTGGAGCAGGTCAGAAAATATAGGAGAAGCTGCACACGCTGCACTAAGACAGGAAGCAGGAAATAAAGGAATGCGTCTGATTCACTGCGGGTTGTTAAATAAGCAGAGACTCTGCTGCTGTGAAAGTGTTCATGTGGGAGTGGGAACAAGAACATGGGAGCTGAGTCTGAGAGCAGCCAACTGATCCCTGCCCCACTGAGACTCTGATCTTCCTCTTCCTCTGAACCGGGTCGTATCTGGAGCGAGCCTCCGTCTGAAGCAGCTGTGGAAACACCTTCTCCACTGTAGAAATGATCGGAGGTTGGTGCCCGAGACGCTGTGCGGCCTCAGGTCTAAAAGGATAAGAGGACAGTACTCCTCCTCAGTCTAAAGTACTGCCTAATCACACCTGTCCTGAAAGATATTAGTAGGGCATTCTTTGTCACGACTGGTAACAGAAATATTCTGATCTTAATCAGACTAAGATCTAAGACTCAAAACATTTTCAGTCCTTACTCAACCAGATCCTTACAAGCTTCAGCTGAATGAGGCCACATCTGGACTGAGCATCAGCCAGCTTCTAGGCTGAGGTGCTGTAGATGGAGGAGGAGACCAGGATGAAGCTCTGGATGCTGCTAACATGGGAATGGAGATATGTGGAAGAAGCAGATGAACCAGTGGAGGAGGAGGATACGTACTGGTCTGAACCAGTGGAGGAGGAGTATACGTACTGGTCTGAACCAGTGGAGGAGGAGGATACATACTGGTCTGAACCAGTGGAGGAGGAGGATACATACTGGTCTGAACCAGTGGAGGAGGAGGATACGTACTGGTCTGAACCAGTGGAGGAGGAGGATACGTACTGGTCTGAACCAGTGGAGGAGGAGGATACGTACTGGTCTGAACCAGCTGTAAACCTCTGGAAGGAGGAGCCAGATGTGAGGAGTTACTTTTGTCTTCACCTCAGTGACAGCTTAGTAAAAAATAATAACATTTAATACTCTCAGAACAGAGTATTCTGGCTGAGTTCCTTCATAACACTCGCAGGTTGATTATCTGATCAGTCGATAAATCGATCAGTCGTCAGTACGTCTCTGCAACATGAAGGGGATGTTATGTAATCAGCTGATCCAGCTGTTTTATCTCTCATGTAGAATCAGCTTCCAGAATATTTCAGAGGACCTGAACGCTGCTCGTTCTTTGATTCTCTCTGACTCACAGTGTGGCGTGGCGGCTCGCTGCCCCAGAGCAGGCAGCAGGTTGTGCAGGTTCTGCAGCAGGTAGGTGAGGCTGAGGTTGTGCAGGTTCTGCAGCAGGTGAGGCTGAGGTTGTGCAGGTTCTGCAGCAGGTGAGGTTGAGGTTGTGCAGGTTCTGCAGCAGGTGAGGTTGAGGTTGTGCAGGTTCTGCAGCAGGTGAGGGCTGTGAGCGTGGCGTGGAGGTCGCCCCAGACGCTGGCAGAGGGAAGAGACGTGCAGCATTAGCGCCCGCTGAACAGGATTATCCCTGGTTCTCACCATTTATCTCCTCCACGTTATTCTCCTGCTCTCGCTGCCTCGGCCTCAGCTCTGCTGCCAGCCAGCAGCGCCTGCCCGGGCGGGGGGCGGGGGGTGTGGTGGGGGGGTGTACCTGTGTCTCACCCCCGCCCCCCCGCCCCCCCAGGCATCTCGTTGTATGGGGGCTATAATTGTTGCTGTAAATTGTGCCGCTCCCCTACGCCCCTGTCTTAACCGCCCATTACGCATGGTTCACTACGGCCCTTGTTGATTGCAGCTGTCAGGACGGGCAGATTTATGCACTCTGGCCTGGAGATGGAGGGATGGAAGGGAGGAGTGAGGGGAGGGTGATTAGGGGGAGGCGGGTTTATTAGGTGAGCCCACGCTTGACCCCCTCCTCCAGCCGGGTTCACTCGTACGGCGTGAGGAGCGCTGAGCTCTCAAGATGGAGGCAGAAAGCAGAGCTCTGAGAGGCTGTGATGAGATCTGGGCCTGATCTGCAGAGCTTTGTTGTGTGTGAGTGTGTGAGTGAGTGTGTGTGTGTTTTCTGCTCATCTCTCTCTCTCTCTCTCACACACACACACACACACACACACACACACTCCTCTCAGCCTCTCAGACACCCTGTCCTTTCTCACAAAACACCACTTGTGTAACAAAGGCTGCTAATCTGTGGAGTACAGCAGTGAGCCCAGTGAGGGGGGGCTCCTCCTCAGCCCCCCCCCCCCCCCCACCCACCCCCCACCCCCCGCCCCCCCCCCCCCCCCCCCCCCCCCACTGGCTTCGCTCTGGTCACACTCTAATCCACTGAGCCATCACAGCTCTGGAAGAAAGCACCTCGCTCCCTCAGCCCTCGCCTCCGCTCGCCTCTGCACCCAGACTCAACCTGCAACCAATCAGCAGCCGCTGCTGATGAGCTGCTGTAATAGGAGGAAGAACACACACACACACACACACATACACACACACACACACACACACACACACACGTAGCACACACTGGTAAACGTGAGAATCTGAGGGAGTTCACAGGTTCATACACTTCATACAGTCAGTGTTCAGACCTGTCACTGAGCATCTTTTTATTTGATAATGTTTAAAATGAGATTAGATGATATAAAATAAGTAGTTCATTTAATGGTAGCACTTTATAATATTATTAGGCATTTATTAAGCATTAGTTCATCTTTTATTATTAAGCATTTGTTCATCATTAGTTAACTGCTAAGTCTCAATCATTTCTCATCAGTTTATCATTTATAGTTGAGAAATAATTGAAACTCTTAATCATTAATCTCCGTTACTCTTATCCTAATCTTAATCTCAGTTCTCTTAATCATTTCTCATCAGTTTATCATTTGTAGATGAGAAATAATTAAATTAGCAGTTTACTAACGATAAATAGAGGTGTTAAAAAATGCTTAATAGATGCTTAAAAAGGAGGAGTAATGATAAGGTGCCATCTGTTTATAAGTGATTCTGTCCAGCAGCTACAGTCAGACACAACACACAAGACTGATAAATGATTAGTAGTAAGACTATAATATAAAATACTATCAGCAAATTGTCACATTGTGTGTCCTGTGTCTCCATCACTCCTAGAAATGCACAAAACCTAAATACTGCAAGAAGAAACCAGAAACTCCCAAATATGAAAACAACAACATCAACTCTGGAATACTCACACACTCAGGGACGATGACACTCATCATTCTGTTTCCAGAAGATGACGAGTTACAGTAACTTTGTAACCCTAAGCAGCTCTAATATTCTTATTATTAGAAATACATAAAAAAATCTCAGTTTTCCACTGAATCAGTTTGACACGTAACACAAACTGCTTCACAATAGTTTGCTGGATTTCTACACTTAAATATTCTGATTTTTTTTTTGTTAGTTTAGTTTTGTTTTGGTGAAAGTGACTCTCAGAGGCTCAGCATGTCACGTTCATCAGTATTTAAAGAACGCCTTCATGCCACCATCATCATCATCATCATCATCTCCACACTTCTTCTAGTTAGTGGGACGGAGCTGAGCCCCCCCGCCCTGAGGGCCCCCCGCCCTTAGCCCCCCCCCCCCCCCCCCCCCCACCCACCTGGCAGTCAGGGTTCACCTGTGTGTGGCGGTTCGTCCTCCTCAGCCCGTCATGCTGCTGGTTCGTGTGTTGCTCTGCGTCCAGCCGTGCTCTGGCGTTTTCTCTTTATGTTGATCTAAATTTTATGTTGTGTTTTATGTCATGTGCTCTAATGTGATTTGTGTGTTTTTCTCCTCATTATGTTTTCATGCATTACTTTTCCTCTTTATATCTCCTCGCCTCTTATAATTGATGGTGTCGTTTGGAACCTGTTGTCATGTTTTACCTCGTCATGAATCGCTGTGCCTTGTCTACTGTGACGCTCGCGATATGGAATCTTTAAAATCCATCTTTTAATGCGAAGTTTTATTTGATGCAGTTTTTAGTTTCGCGTCATGTGTGGAATTGTGTGTTTTATTATTCCTCTTTGCTTCTTCTGCTTTGCATCATTTGCTTTTTTCCTCTGTTGTTTTATCTCTTTGTCATATATCTGCCTTTTTTTTCCAGCTCTTTGTGAAAGCAAAGCTTGTTGTTGTTGTTTCTTGTTGTTGATCTAAAATTCTCCTCCATTTCGCTCCATTTCATCCTCGTCTGTGTTTTTCCTCCTTCCCCCTCCTGTCTCCATCCCCACTAGTGTCTTTGAAGCGGCGTGGTCCACACGGTGGAGCCGGGCTGCTGTTTGTTAGATAGTGATAGATGGTGCTTGTTGCCCAGTTGGCAGCATTACTGTAACGCGGCTAAACGTGCACAAGTCTCTAAGTGGTCCCTAAGTTGTCCTGTGGGATGATGGGATGCCATAGTAGCAGCAGTAATGGAATTACAGGAAGGAGCGCGCCCTGGTCGCACTGGCGAAAGGTACAAATGGAGGATGAGATGGAGTGAGGCGGGGGAGGAGGGGGAGGAGGTGGGGGAGGAGGGGGGAGGAGGGGGGAGGACCAGAGCCACAGCTAACAGACCAATCTGCACCGTGGCACTTATGGAATCAGCCACTTCACCTTCTTTAGGCAAAAAGGAATCAATGCGGCTCATTAATAATTCACAGGGTCTTCAGAGGGAACCGTAACTGTCATAAATGGTAATTTTGTTTGATCATTACAATCCTTTTCATTGGGATAAACAGACAACATTATTCATCAGCGGCGAGTATAAATATTCATGACACGCACACGTTCCGTACACAGAATAGCAAAGCAACCTGCAGAATAAATAAAAATAAAAACCACGTATGTATATCCAGGCTGTATCGATGCGATTTCCCCCCCGAACGATGAAATAATTTACAGAATTGATTGAGATGAAGGCTAATCTTTATGAGGCATGTACGGCTGCATATGAATGTGCAGATGGACGGCCCGACTCTGTTTGTCTCTCAGAGGAAGTTCTCTGACACGACACTGTCCTCCGACACTCCCTCCATACGTCACCTTCATTTCTTCATTAGCTGCCGAGAGGATCAAGTCAAATCTTTATTTATAGCTTCCATCTCTCCCTCTCCCCCCTCCCTCCCCCTCCCTCCCCCCCTGCCCCCCCTCCCTCTCTCTCTCAGACTCCCAGAAAACACAATCACAGTCAGTGCTGCCATCCATATCTATCCGTTGTGTCTAAAATAAGCGCTGTGATATTAGATTGCGACGTCGCTGCTTTAGCTTATGAGCGTGTGCGTTTAGAGGGGGAGGAGGGGGGGGGCAGAGGGGGAGGGGGGGGCAGAGGGGGAGGAGGGGGGGACAGATGGGCTATTACAGATACAGAGACGGAAGCAAATTGAGGTCAGCGTGCAGGTCCTGAGAATCCAGCGCTGAGACGTGGCGTGGTGTGTGAAGGAAGGAGGAAGGAAGGAGGAAGGAGTCGGGTTTGAAGAGGTGTCCCAGCATAGACGGAGGGGGGGGGGGGGGGGGCACAGACAGCCGTCAATGGCCGCCGGTAATTTGATGAATGTGCCCCCTCCTCCTCTCCCCTCCTCCCTCCTCCTGCTCCTGCCTCCTCCTCCACTCCGGCTCATAACCAGATTTCTCCTCCCCGGCTTCTTTCTGTCTCTCGGATGAAGTGAGTTTGCTGCGTGTGGCTACGTCGGGTCACGTGATCGCTGGATTAATGCGACTTCCTTCTCTCTGTTTCCATCCATGGACGCAGACGATCGTAGGGGATCGTTCAGTCTGTTGAACTCTGCTTAGATGAAGATCAGTTCAATTCAAACGCTATTAGAACAACATAAACAAAGGCCAGGTCAGTTAAATAGTAAAAATACACAGCAATATGGATGACATAAAGCTTAAGTATAAAGGTAGATGAAGACTCTATATTACAGTATTAAAACGAGACTTGGAGTCAATATTTGACATGAACTGGTTCGGTACTGGGAGATTTATTTGACAGGAGAAATGTTTGATTTCACATCCCATTCAATGCATTTTAATGACAGTTTTTTGCAAATTAAACATGATATAAAATCAAATTGCATTTCAGATGTTTCCACTGAAGGGTATGAGCTGTTATTGAATGGAAAGTCCATAATTCTGGTAAAATCTCATCCAATAAGATTCCACTTGTCCATGGTTTTCCTTTGAATCTGTCCATCTGGTCTGAAGGGAACTGGTCATGTGACCCCTACGTCAGGTCACGTGACCTGGAGATGTGAACAAAGTGTTTCCATCACACTTTGAGATCAGCTTCTAGATGGACACGTGTGGAGGAGCAGCTCAGGAGAGGAGCTGAGTTCAGAGACATCTGAGAGGGTTTTCAGTTGTTTGGCTTTTTCCCATTTCTTGAATTACTGGAAATCACGTTTAGAAAGCAATATCAGAGCAAAACCAACTCTCAGGTACTCTCTGCAGTCAAAACACAGTGATTCCCCTTCATGGAGACCAATGAAGAAGCATGCCTCCATCCTGTAATCTGTGGCTCTGTAACTCCTCATAACTCCACGTCCGTGTGCGGGTGTTCCAGGTGTCAGGGATGCAAATGATGAGCTCTCATCACACAGACGAGGCTGTTTTTGGACTTTTTTGTTTGTGTTTAGTCTTTCCGCTGCTTCTGATCCGATCTGATCTGGGCTCTGTTTTTCTTCTTTTCCTGGTGAGTGTGTTGGTGCGTGTTACAGGATGCGTGGGAGCAGCCACTGAATGCGAGCTACTCACCACCGGGGAGCGATTTAAGGGCCTTTTATAGAGATGGATCCATCCGGTTTACTGGGCTGAAGCTGGCTACCAAGAATTGTGACAGACATGTGCCTGCTAGACCTCATACATAAACCACTGGGGTGTTTGTATGCATCTCTCTCTCTCTGTATATGTGTGTGTGTGTGTTGTGGGATATAGCAATAGCTGTTGTATCTCCAACTCACGTGCCTTGCCTTCAATTGCCCAATCAGTCAGTGGACCCTTCAGACAGTCTCCTCTTAATAAGGAAGCTTCCAGCCCAATTCCCACAGATAGCCTAAGTAAATCAAACCGGTGAGGAGGAGAGGAGAGCCTCTTCAATCAGGCTCTAGAGAATGGAGCCCGGGCAACTCTGGCACTCCAGACAATAAGAGAGAGGGGAGGAGGAGGTGTGGGGAGGAGGTGGGGAGGAGATACAGTGATATTCCCGTATGGTGATGACTACACTCGGAGTGAGGTGTACCATTCATCTGGCTGCAGAGCTGCATCTCCACACCCTCAGGTCCTGTGGCCGCGCCGCCTCCCGCCGTAAAACACTCCCCATTGTAATTCATGTTATGCTGCCAGAGACGCTGCTTTTGGTAGCGAGTGGATGAACCCCCCCCTCCCTGCTGACACCCCCCCCAGCCCGCGGCCTCATGATTGGCTGCTCATGGCGAGCTGAGCGAGGCCATAATGCCGTGTTTTGTATTCAGTCCCGAGCCGCAGCAGACGAGGCCCCAGCTTGCACGTTGGTCAGAGTTCAGCTTGGACCCGGTCGCTCACTCTCCCTCGCTCCCATGTTGGTCATTTGGGGGGGGGGGCGCTCCAGGCCACATGCGCCTTGTCCGTCCATCACAGGTGAAGAGGAGCAGGAGGAAGAGGAGGAGGAGGAGGGGGGAGGAGGGAGGGGGGAGGAAGGCGAGGCCCTGGCATCTGCATCGGTCCAGACCAGCAGATGTGGCGATCGGGCTCTATTTGAGCTAAAGTGATGATTAAGGGATCATGGCCCTTAAATAGACAATCCTGTTTACCCAGTTTAGGGCTGCAATCAATCCGCCACTCGCCAGATTAATTGAGACGCTTCCGATTGATTTTCTTTTTTTCCCCTCCTCTCTTCCTCCCCCCTCCACCTCCTCCACCTCCTCCACCTCCTCCTCCTCCTCCTCCTCCTGCTTGGCCTTCCTATCAATGACTTCTCAAACTGCGAGGCCATAATTCATGAGTGTGAGGGCTGCAGGGCTGGAGAGGAGGGCCCGGGCGCATGTAAAAATGTATGACATCACGCTACCTCCTACGGGGGGGGGGGGGGGGGGGGGGGGGGGGGGGGGGGGGGGCAGAGAGGGAGGGAGGCAGGGAGGGAGGGAGAGGGGGACGATGACCGTCGCCTTTTTTTCTACATTTGCATAACCTGCTAATTTATCGCTCTCTTCTCCCTGCTGCTGAGGAACCTCCTAACGCCTCGTCTTCATTACTCAAACGTGTTGGTGAGGGAAATGTCACGCGACGTGTCGGGGGTGAGGAAATCTCTCTATTTTCCCTCCTGTAACGATCCTCATTAGCGACAGAGGAGGCGTCAGTTAATTAGTCCAAAAAGATGAACTTTACACGGGGTGCGACTATAAGCACGAGACCACGTGAGGAGAGAGAGAGAGAGAGAGAGACAGAGAGAGAGAGAGAGACAGACAGAGAGAGGAAGAGAGAGGGGGAGAAAGGCCAAGGGGAGCTCTGGTCTTCCTCGCCTCTCAGACGTCCCTCCTCTTCACTGAGAGGCCACACGTGTGGAGATGCAGCGTTTGGTTACAAAACACAGCTTGTGAAATATAAAATCTGTTGTATTCTGTCAGATTCATCAATGGGAAAACTTCAGCAGCATCTGGAACTTGCCTGGAACTTGTTGGCGGTCCGTTGCTACGTAAAGTTTGTTCCTTTTCAGCAGGGATGTGAGCGCCAGCCATCACTGGATCACACACACATCTCTGCAGTGTTTCAGAAAAGCTGCGAACGCCTGGAACTGAAAACAGTTCAAAAAGTGCTCCATGTCAACAGCTTCTCTGCTTTAGCTCAGTCTGTGTCCAATCAGAAGTTTTCAGAGGCCATTCTGTGGAGATGCAGAAAGGCTGTGTGAGCCGTAGCAAGACACTCAAAAGTCTGGAATAATAAAAACAAGAGTTTATAAGAATTCAGTCTCAACCAACCTAGAAGTTCTAGCATCTACTGCAGATCAAAACCAATTCGTTTTATCAACTAATAAAATAATCTGACCACTATTTTAATAAATTATGATGTTTTAAGCATTTATTTCTTTCTATTGAATGTTTTTATGAAAAATCAAAATTCAAAATCAAAACTAAACTGGTTTCTTTGGTCTCTGTGGCAGAAAACTGAATGTATTTGAGGCGAGGACAAAAACACATTTAAAGCCCGTTTTACAGACCTTTGTGAAACGAGGAGTCAGGTTTTGTATCATTTTTAAAAACCAAACATTAACTTTATTAATGCAGAAAGTAATCGACAGATGATTTGACTGCAACAGTGATCGTTTGCTGCAGCCCTGATTACAGTTCATTTATTTTAACGTAAATAAATGTAAGAACGCGCGCTCCCTCTGAGCCATCTGAGTGCTGCTGATGTTTGGTATTCTCCATCCGTGGCTCGGGGACGTGTATCCCATTACTGCTCAGCCCTGCGTGTGTACGTCCAACATATGTTTATGCACATTTAATTGGCGGCGACTAAAGTGTCTGCTGGTTTTATTCCTATTGATTGGTTTGGACGTGAGGATGATGGAGGGAGATGGGGAGGAAGGTGATGAGGACTGAGCTCCAGCAGATCTCCTTCATGTGAGACAATGTCTGTCAGCCATCAGCACCATCTGTCAGCTCCCACAGTCTTTAAAGAGTCTTCTCTGCACTTTGCCTTCGGGGCAAACACATTTCTCATGTTGCTACCCCCCTCCCACCATCAATCCCAGCCCCCCCCCAGTGCCTCCCCCTCCCTTCAAACCCCGCTCCCAATAAGCAAAGGAAAAACAAAAGCTGGGAAACAAGGCAATGAGGGTATCAGTTTTGGCAGCGTCTTCTGAGCGCTCACTCTCACCCAGGCAGATTTGTCAGGCGCTGCCGATGCTGCTCCTTGACAGCTTAAGCACAGCAGCTTCCTCACTGTGAATTTTTCTGAAACGCTGTGCGAGAAGTAGCCATAGATCATCTCTGGGTGCCTCCTCGGCTCCTCTGCTCCTCTCCTCCTCTGCTCCTCTGCTCCTCTCCTCTCCGGCCAGCGTGATGAAGCCACGCGGCTGATTGTGCGAGCGTGTTATGTTAATCGTGGCGGTAATGCAGTTTGCTCGTCGGTGATGCTTTATTGAATGTGACAGCCAACATCAACAGGGACAAGATGACACGTTGTTAGCCATAAATACAGTATAGTGTGGAAAAACAAAAGCAGCCGCTCCTTCAATCGATTACTCTGCGCCCGGCGCTGGAACAATCAAAGAATCGGTGACAAACAGCTTCGCTCTGGTCTGTGGTTTTATGCAAGCAGCGCTACAACTCTGCAACGCTGAGTGAGATCTGGATGCTGCAAAATGGCAAAAAAAAAAAAGACAGAGTGTGTGTGTGTGTGTGTGTGTGAGCGGGCCACACGGGGGTGCAGACCACATATGTAGGAAACACGTTTTAAATGTGGATTTCTCAGATGAGACCTGCAGGTGTGCGAGCAAGGTGCTCTGTGGAAGCGCGGCACTTCCTCCTTCTGCCTCGCGCTCTAATTTGATTACAGACTGATTAAACCCTCCCTAATGCAGTCAGAGCTACGGCATGCTAATGTAATAAAATCACTTACAGCTAAAACAGGTTAGCTTAATTGGCAGGAGGCTCGATGCTGGGATTTGCATTAAATTATTTATTTGCTTAGCAGACGCCCTTATGCAGGGCAACTCTCAATTCCATTATACACATTAGCCATTTGCGCAGCCAATTTAGCTTGAGCACCTCGTTCAAGGATAGAACAACAAGTGTCGACCCCCCAACCCCCCCCCCCCCTCCCCAAACCCACCCCCCCACTTCCACCATTAAGGCCGTCCACAGACCACCACGCCACCATTTTGTGTGCTTCTTGTTTGACTGAGGAACCTGGTAAGAGCAGGACGTGCTCCCTGTGTTTTCCTTCTCCATCCATGTTTTTTCTTTTTTTTTTTGTTATTATTTACTCCCAGCGTTCCAGTGCGTCCACTCTGCGTTTTGGGCACAAACAGCCCACAGCGACATTAGTGCAGCGTCCCGGTCAGTCCACTGAAAGTCACAGCGTAATTGAGCTGCTCCATTAGCACTGGGATCAAGCAGATGGTGCCCCCGTTCTTTTATTCACCCATTTATGTGGGCATGTCATTCTTCCAAGTGAAGAAAAAAAAACAAGAGATGGAATGAGTGTTCGCGCGTGTGTGTTGTGTATTGATGTGTGTGTGTGTGTGTGTGTGTGTGTGTGTGGGATGGCGCGGGAGGCTCCCACCTGTTACCTAATCTTTCGTCTTGGTCTGTCAGCACGCGCAGCCTAATGGCTAACCTGGTTAGCAGACAAATCATACACACACCGCTGATTGCAGTCCACACTTAAATGAATGAGTCCACAGACCGGGGCTGGAAATATGGCCGCCATGCAGCTGGGCTCTGATTGGCTGACTGGGCCACTGGTGGAGAGATGGAGGAGATCCTTGAAAAGACAATGTGCTAATGTCTTGGCAGGTGTCTGTGTGTGTTTTTGCTTTCGAGTGACGTATTTGGACGTTTTTCACTTTGCAAATGATTCCACTAATCAGTGGCCCGGCTGCTGCAGGCGCTGAGGTCAGCCCCGCTACTCATCGCTTTGTTGTATGAATGTATACTAAAAGCACATGTAGATAATCTCCCTCTGCCTTTTCTATCGTATGATCAAACCGCCCCCTGTGACATCTCCCACTAGTAACTGTGTTGATGAGAATCCATTTCTGATTAAGCAACACTTGCCAAGGTTTATATTTGGCTTTGCGCATTCAATTTGCTTTACATTTAATACAGTGTCTTTCACCCAGTAACAGAACTGGCTGCCTGCCACAGAGGCTTTTGATTGGAATTGAATGCACAGTCATTTTCTCTAATATAAATCAATACTCTCCAAAACCTGCCACCACACATTTCACATTCTCACCAGCAGCACCAGCAGCACCAGCAGCACCAGCAGCACCAGCAGCACCAGCAGCACCAGCACGCCTCATGTTGAGCTCCACCAGTGGAACGGTCAAACACTCGACACATTTCGTCACACTGAGATTAGTTTGTTTGTGAAATCTGGGCAAAACAAATCACTTAAGGGCCACTCAGACTTAATCATATTACCTCTGCTAAGTAAGAAGTTTCACGTCTTTTCTTCCTTCCTTCTGTCCAAACTTCTCCTCCTCCTCCTCCTCCTCCTCCTCCTCCTCCTCCTCCTCCTCAGTCAGCTGCTGTTTGCCATCATGGCTCTGCTCCATTCATCCTCTGCCCTCAGTGTTTGCTCTGTGATGGGGGTTAAACGGCTGGATTGGTTTTAAGAAGGGAGCGTGTTACAAAGAGAAACCGTCCACCACGTAATCGGACGCCAGACTCTGTGTGTGTGTGTGTGTGTGTGTGTGTGTGCGTCTGTATCACTGTGTGTGTGTGTGTGTGTGTGTCTCCTCCACTACGTTTTGCTTTTTTTTTCCTCCTTTGTTTTTTTCGCTGCAACAACAGTATTGTTTGCATTAAGGGCCTGGCTGGAGTAAATGGAGCTGTTTTCAATTAGTTTTCAAAGTGCTTATCCCATTAAAGGTAATGACTTATTGATTTAACGACAGTGGCGCTTTTGGTGTGAAACGCGCTGCTATTATGACTCTCCTCCGCCGCTCCAGAGCGGCCAGCGATAGCCCCGCGCCTCCTCTCCCTGCTCCTCCCCCTGCTCCTCTCCCTGCTCCTCTCTCTGCTCCTCTCTCTGCTCCTCCCCCTGCTCCTCTCTCTGCTCCTCGCCGTGACCCGCCCTCGCTCTCTTTCTGTTGCGTTTTGTTGTTTTTGTGTTTTGTTTGTGTTTTGCTTTGTTTGTGTTTGTTTGTGTGGCGGCTCCCCGGGTCATTATTGAGTGGCATAAGTGAGTGTGTGCTGGCGGGGCGGAGCAGGTGATTTTTCTCCTCCTGGCCGTCCGCCAGCCGTGTCAGCTGGGATCCAGGAGCCATCACGGGGAGAGCCTGATGTCATTGTCAATGTTCCTGTGCGTCCCGCAAACCGCAGTGCAGAGGAAGGCGATGGCGGGGCCCCGCGCAAGCTAATGTGCCCGCCGCCTCCCCGTGGGTTCCACTTTGCCATGCAGCCATATGGCCGCGCTCCTCCCCTCAGTAATCCCTCACTGGTGTCAGCATCCAGCCCAGGAGGGCCACACTTTTGTGTTTTCTCCTTCTCACTCTCCCTCTCTGTCTGTCTCATTCTCTCTCTCTCTCTCCTTCTCTCTCTCTCCCTTCACATTTTTTTTGTTCTCCACACTTCTTTGGCATTCTGCGTATCTCCCTGTTGAACTCCTTTTGTTTGCCGTCTCGTTCTCCTCGGCATGCTAAAGGTTGGAGCAATGTTTTTTTTAACCTTGACAGAAGTTTCTGAGGCAGGAACCCCCCCCAGACACACACACACACACACACACACACACACACACACACACACACACACACCATCGTTGCTGGTTGCTGCTATCGTTGTCCTCAGCAAAAAAAAAAAAAACCCACCACGTTAGTTCCGAGCTGATAACTTTATTGCTATTAGAGTCTTTTAAAACGTCCTCTCCCCCTGGATGGACCAATTTATCCAGATGATTGTGGTGGCGACCCATTCTACATGCCACACACTTTAATTTAATCAACTAATGATAACAAAAGTCTTGATTGGTCAGGTTGTGTGCTCCTGAAAGGCTGGAACTAAATCCTGTGGCCAAACTGACCCTTTGTGGAGTCAAGCGCCCATCCTGCTTTCAGTCATCCTAAAAAGAAATAAAGTCTGACATTTTTTCCTGAAGATCACGTTGACGTGGTCAGTGTTTGTCCACAGAACAACAGTGATCAGGAGACGTTCTGAAAGTGTTGTCTCTCTGTCCTGACCTCACCTGTGTGCCGTATTCGACTGGATTTGTTAAGATTAAAGTAATCGAAACTCTTTAAATATTCGTAGGGATTTTTTACAACGTCTGGAACACATAGATGTTCAGTTATTTTGAGACTAGAAATCAGATTTTATTTTGAGCTTCGCAGAGCCTCAGTGGTAGTCAACAATCACCCCTGCAAATGAGTCCTTAAATATTCTTTGATTCATTTATTTGTACTTCTGCTCTCAATTAGGCCCATGGTTGCAATATCCCCCTAAATCTCCCTTAAAACTTACTAAAATGTGTGTAAACAAATGTCTAAGTGAAAGCTGTAGGTTCCACCTCAGGCTGAGTGGAGCCTGGCTGCCTCTCCCGGCTGCTGGAGATGAACCGGACCAGGAGGAAGACGCACAGATGCTGACAGTCGCTGTTTCAAGTAATGAGACAAGTGATAAGTCAGCTAGCGACCTTGTCTTATTCCCTTTTGCTTTCTCGCTCCCATTTCAATCTGAGATACATACATTACACTATATGCACAGCTCCGCTGAGCCGCGCGGCCGGGGAGCCGTTGGGTCTTTATCTGGCGCCGCTACGACAAAGTTGTGCCCGAGCAGCAGAAACAAACTGGACCAAAGTGCTGAAACAAGAAGGAACCTGGCGCCTCAGGTCAGGCTACCCTGCTGGCTCTGTTAGAGATCACAAAACAAATAGAAAACATGGAAATAACAACTCAGACTGTGGACATAATCCACACAGAGAAAAATAACCTTTCTCTTGACCACTCTGTACCTCAGGCATTTATTTACTCTTACATTAGGAGCCACAATTTCATTTCTCCAGGTCAAAGGTCAAATATTCTGGTCAGGGGAGTCCACCTACTTGTCCACAGCGTTTATCGCTTCGAACGAAACATGAAATTCAACGAGCACAGAAATAGAGCTCACACCACAACAAACAGGGGCGACAATGAGACAGATTTCACACCCTGAACAAAACAAAACATTTGTGAAAGTCTTTTTAGGAAACTGTTACACGATAGTTTAAAATTGCATCATCAATTATGTAAGATCAGTGGTTAAGGGGTTTGTTCACAGATACGGGATCTGTAAAAAGCAAATGTTTAGCATCACAGGCAGAGAGTAAAACTGTGTGAGCGTAGCATTTAAGTAAAGACAGCACATCAAACACACAGACGATTGGCCCTGTGTGTGTGTGTGTGTGTGTGTGTGTGTGTGCCTCAGTGTAAGAACAGCATAGCAACGACCTCTTATCACCACAGACGGAGACAAAATCAATAAAGAACGAACCTGCAGAGCGCCACTTTAAGTGAGATCCCCCTGATGAGGCCGTCTGCACGTAATGAGAACTTTCTCGCCGAAAAGCAAAATAACCTGGGCTTCCTCCTTTATCTGATTGTCATTTTTAACGGCCTCTTGTGGATTTTGGCGTCGGCGGAGCTTGCTGTGAAAACCTGGAGGCTGGTCGCGCCCGAGCACCGTTATTGAACAGCTTGAGCCGCTGCTCAGTGCCAGCGAGCAACTTGATTTCTGTTTCCTGGAGGAATGAAAATGAAATTATTTCTGTGCTCTGTAGGAAGCGTGATTGACACAGCCTTCAGTCTGCACACCGTCACTGTGCTGGAGAGCTTCTGACATCCACTGTCATACACATATATATATATTTCATCATCACTGTTAATTAGAATTATTTATCAGATTATCTCCGTGTGGTGAAAAGTAAAACTTTGTTTTTCTCCACATTTCAGGTTCCACAACTAGTTCCTAGTACTAAGTCATGTGACCATTTCCATACACTAGTACAGCTCAGTGTCCAGCAGCTCTGACACAACTCGGTCTTCTTTGTCTCCAGGCAGCATCACACACACAGACCCTGTGTTTTGTTTTTGTCATTTCAGCATTTTTGTCCATGCTAGCTGCTCTCAGTTAGCTTAGAGCTAATGTAGCAGGTGGAGCTTCTGACCTCTGTTACTCAGGCTGTAACAGGTTTATTTTTAATTTGTGACGTTACTGCTGCTCTTCTGCACCAGGCAGCCACACACACACACACACACACACACACACACCTAGGATGACACTTGACACTTGTCTTCATGGACAAGTATCCTGGTGAAATACATGTCATCAGTGCAATGTGACAATTCATGTTGTAGTTAATAATTCAGCGTACATGTTCTGCACACTTCAGCCGCTTGCATATTTTATAGTCATGTACAGAAATATTATCTCATTTCTGTTTTCAATTCACACAGATACTGTCTTCACTGGTGCACCAGGGGACAAATAAAAGCTTTATCTCATCTCATCATATCATGTGATAAACAACTACTGCATGTGTGTCAGTGTTACAGCCTGGGTAATCATCATGTGTGAGCTGATATGAACACTGTGTACTCTGCTGCAGTGTGTGTGTGTTTGTGTGTGTGTGTGTGTGTGTGTGTGTGTGTGTGTGTGTGTGTGTGTGTGTGTGTGTGTGTGTGTGTGTGTGTGTGTTTGTGTGTGCAGACTGCAGACTGTGGTGTTTGGCGTGTGGAGACCTCAGGTTCACGGTAGAAGACCTGGTCGGAGCAGCAGCGAGGAAGTGGTAGAGGCCAGAGGCCAAGAGAGGAGTGAGAGCAGGCGGCTGTGTGTGTGTGTGTGTGTGTGTGTGTGTGTGTGTGTGTGTGTGTGTGTGTGTGTGTGTGTGTGTGATGAGAGCTCAGGCGTGTGTGTGCACTGTGTTCACATGGCCCCGAGCTGTGAGAGGGTGCTGCAGCTGCACACCACCTAGCACTACTAACAGCAGCCGAGGCAGCGAGCAGCAGAACTGGGAGATCATGAGGTCATCTGAGAGCGGAGCCGCGAGGTTACGCTCCTCCTCCGGATAATTCGTATAAATAGACTCGAGCTGGGTCTCGGTCCAAGACATTTTTATGCTAATCGAGACGGATTCAAGCGGCGGCGCTCGCTGAAAGTGGCACTTTTCGATCCGTTTCTGTGTAATACTGCGCAAAAAGCAACAATTATTCAGCAGCGTAATGATGATGTTTTGACAGGAGGCTGAGGGTTAGAGCCAGCGATGAGAGACACGCGCCGGATGTCTTCACTAAATGAAATGAAACGCTAATGCTGAGAGATCTCCTCGATCTGATTTGTTTGGCTTGTGGCTGAAATAGCAGCGCACCACAGTCATTATCAGTGATGCATCTGCAGATAAACTGCACCAACATGAAGAGTCTGATATGAAGACACTTGTGGATTCACCTGCAGACGGAGCAGAGACACTCTGACTCCAGCCCAGAACTCCACCCAGACGCAGCTGCTGCTTCTGCTTGTTTTTGGGGGTTTTCTGCACAGAAAGTACAGCTTGTTCTGCACTCTGCGGTTGGACTGTCAGGAGAATGAATTCCTCATTTAAAGAGTCTGGAGAGCCGGACTGAAAGCGACTGATGATGATTAGCAGCTACATGAGTTTGTCTCCGCCACCAGCTTGATTTGCTGGCACCAAACCATCATTCAGAAGCTCCCAGTGATTCTAAATAATTACCCGTCTAATAAAAAATGTAAATTATCTGGTGTGTTTTACACATCAGCCACTGCCTTCGAATGACAGCGAAAACAAAAAGCCTTCTTCTTCTTCTTCTTCTTCTTCTCCTTCTCCTCTTCTACTTCTTGTTCTTCTCGGGCTGCAGGTGTCACCTGTGCTGCAGAACAACGGGGTCGGAGCCACTAACTCAATCACCAAAACTAATACACTACACATGACCTTTACTTTTAATTCTATTAGAGGACAATCAAAAAACTTTGGATAGATGGATCAAGTTGCCCGGGAGAGTCTAAATTAGTCTTACCTTTTCTGATTTAATGAAGGTGGTCAAATGCAAATGTGGGACTGTGGGCTGGCGAGGCAGCGCTGCGTCGTCTCTGTGGCGTGGAGCGATGATGGATAGCGCTGCCAGCCCGCCGGGCCGCGCTGCCGGAGCCTCCCAGCCCGCTCAGGCACGCCTTAATGGCCCTGTGTGTGTGTGGGACTGCACATGGGAGCTGTGTGTGTGTGTGTGTGTGTGTGTGTGTGTCTGTGTGTGTGTGTGTGTGTGTGTGTGTGTGTGTGGGACTGCACATGGGAGCTGTGTGTGTGTGTGTGTATGTGTGTGTGTGTGTGTGTGTGACTGTACATGGGAGCTCAGTGTGTGTGTGTGTGTGTGTGAGACTGTACATGGGAGCTCTGTGTGTGTGTGTGTGTGTGTGTGTGTGTGTGTGTGTGTGTGTGTGTGTGTGTGTGTGTGTGTGTGTGAGACTGTACATGGGAGCTCAGTGTGTGTGTGTGTGTGTGTGTGTGAGACTGTACATGGGAGCTGTGTGTGTGTGTGTGTGTGTGTGTGTATGTGTGTGTGTGAGACTGTACATAGGAGCTCTGTGTGTGTGTGTGTGTGTGTGTGTGTGTGTGTGTGTGTGTGTGTGTGTTTGAGACTGTACATGGGAGCTCTGAGTGTGTGTGTGTGAAAATGTACATGGGAGCTCAGTGTGTGTGTGTGTGTGTGTCTGTGTGTGAGATGGTACATGGGAGCTCAGTGTGTGTGTGTGTGTGTGTGTGTGTGTGTGTGTGTGTGTGTGTGTGTGGACAGGGCTGAGCTCTGTACCGTGGATCAGGTTCTGTGTCTGCTGAGTATTTTCCGTCCTCTTCGTGGTGAAACGAGTCGAGCGGCTCGGAGACAAACAGCCGAGGAGGTGAAGTTGGAACTCTCCAGCTCAGACGCTGGATGTTGGAGTTGATTTGACATTTAAAGCAGTGACTCACGCTGCAGATGTTTTTTTGGTTTTTTTGCTGAGATGTGTTTGTTTTCACATCCTAATGTAGATGTGCTGCGATCAGGTGGAACCTGAGGTCAGGGCAGGAGCAGCCACAGAGGAGGAGAGAGCAGAGCATCCTCCAGTCAGCCCATGATGGTGATCGAGGGATGAAGGGGGGAGGAAGATGGAGAAACACTGTTTCTCTGATTATACTTTATATTATAGTTTATATTTGATCTCACCTCATTGTGACTTTATCATAACCTGATCATGATTTGAGTTTACACACCAGAGAGTATAAACCAATAAATCAATAAACCAAAAAGTTACAGATAAAAAAAGGTCATGAAACATTTTCGTGGCACTTTCACCTACAACGTGAACATAGCCAAAAAGAAAAAAGAAAAATGAAAGACTGTAGATGAACATCTTCTGGTTTGTTTTAGTTCAGGTTCTGAAAATACAAAACCATTTCATGGTGCCGCCATTGACCCATCACCTCTTGGAGAAATTATTGAATTGCAAAACAATAAAACTGTGTAATTACATATTAAGTGCGGCCTAATGGTGAATAGGAAGAGAAAAGTAGCGGAAAACATGAGGAAAAGTGTGAGCTCATCCGTTCTCTGAGTCCGTAATGGAGCCGAAGGCAGAGAGAGTCCGGATCAGCATCAGCTGCTCAGTGGAAGTGAAGCTCGCAGGGAACCAATCTAAAGGCCGGCGCCTGCATTATTCCCCAGCCATTATGTTGTGCAATAAACATTTGTTTGATAATAGTATGTTGGAGCGGAGAGGAGGGGCTGCGGCAGCTGCATGAATCTGTCCAGCCCACTGGAGAAGGTGAGCGCGCTGCAGCGCGGCTTTATGGCCTGGACCCTAATGGAGGAGCTCCATCCTCAGCAGGAGGCTCCTGCTGCTCCTGCAGGAGCCCAGGAAGCCTTAACGAGCCGCTCGGAGCGGAGCGGAGAGGAGAGGAGCGGCGTCTGCTGACAGCCGTCTTTTATAACGTCAGCGACATCGTCTCGTGGCCGTAAAACTTTAACTTCACCGACAGAAAATTGCTTAACAGTGTTAAAGTGTGAGGAGGCCGAGCTGCTCGAGATGGCCAGCTGCTGAGGAGCTGCGACTGCAGCGTAAACAGCAGCATATATCTGTGTGAGTGCGTGTGAGTGTGTGTGCGTGTGTGTGTGTGTGTGTGTGTATGTGTGTGTGTGTGCGTGCGTGCGTGCGTGTGTGTGTGTGTGTGTGTGTGTGCGTGTGTGTGTGTGTGTGTGTGTGATTGAAAGCATCGGCAGCACACCTGCTCGACTTGGACCAGCAGTGTCTCTGGACCTCATATCCCATTCAGGCAGGCTCCTGCGCGGAACAGGAGCATATGGTCTACAAAAAAAAAGAAAGAAAGAAAGAAGAAGAAGAGAGTAGAAGGAAAGAAAAAAGAGAAGAGTCCTCTCCTTTGTGCCACTGTTTTACAGAAGGCCCAGTTCTCTCAGGAAAGCTGTTCCTCCTCCTCCTCCTCCTCCTCCTCCTCCTCCTCCTCCTCCTCCTCCGACTCCACAATACTTTGCCCCTGCTGTCTGTCTGACTGCCTGTCTGTCTGTCTGCCTGTCTGTCTGTCTGTCTGTTTCCAGACCTCTGGCTTCTTCCTTTCTTATATATACATGTAGTTGTGTCACTTTGTGTCACTTTTGTCTGTTCAGTCACTGGTCAGGAAAACTAACCTGTTAGTGAACCAGGGTTTCACTGAATCTACTAAACATCCTCTAAAGATGCTGCTATCACACCCAGTGGGTCGTCTGTGATTGACAGGCTCTGGTCCCGCCCCCTGGATGACCTAAGAGCTGGTGCAGGGTCATTTGATGCTGAGCTCACACAAGGCCGAACAAGCCGATCTGGGAGGAGTGAACTCTCACTACCTCTCCCAGCCAGCCACACCTGAACGATACAGCTTTCTGTGTGTGTGTGTGTGTGTGTGTGTGTGTGTGTGTGTGTGTGTGTGTGTGTGTGTGTGTGTGTGTGTGTGGCGTTCATCATCATTCTCCTCTGACATGTGAGTGCAGACTCCTGGGAGGAGCGTCTCTCTCCGCTCTCAGGCTAGAATAACTTCAGGATTCCATTGTATTTATTTATGTTCCATTTATTTCAAACGCGGGTGTATTTTGGAGACGAAGCCACGTCCTTTCTTTGTCTTTTCTTTTTTTTTGTTTTTGCATGAGATTATTCTCCGGCAGGGGCAGGAAGCAGCTACTTGGCGGCTGAATTAGAAAACTCCTTATTCCCGCTCAGGCTGCAGAGAAGGTCCCGTCTCGCAGCGATATTTTCAGTGTTTAGAAAAGGCGAAGAGGCGAGAGATGAGATTTTAGGATTGTTGCACTTGTATGTTACGATTCACTATTGATGTGTTTTTTTTGTTGTTTTTGTTTGTTTTTTTTCTGGTGGCTGCAGAGATTTGGGTTGAGGGAGCCTCCACTCTGGAGGAACACCTGTTCCCGGCTGCCTCCAGATGGTTAGCAAATCTAAATGCATTTTATATGATGTCACACTAATCTGAATATAGCGCGGCGCGCACATCAAAACCTATGCCTTAGGTGGTGACAGTGGCATCCATATGCCATCATACATGCGCCGTGTTTACAGTAATGTCATTTCATTGCAGCACTTTGCCTGCAGAGGGAAGAGGAAAACACACAAGATTACATTAGTCACGCAGATCCTCGTCGCTCCAGACACTCTCGGATTTCTGCTGGTGCTTTATTTAACTACGAGTCCAGACATTTTCTAGACATCTAGTTCGTATCTAGTGCCCTCGGTCCATTTTTTTTTCTTTTTTGATAGAGACTCAGATTGTTTTCCAGCACAAAGGAGCCAAAATAGTGAAAAGGTTTTTTTTATAGAAGTGTGAAATGCTAAACACACTCACACACAAGCTGAACGTGGGCGGAGAAACATCAGCAGGCGGGGAAACAAGTGCTGTGACACATCGGACATGTAAAAACAGGCAGATCCAAGAGGAGCTGCAGCAGAACGCCTGGCCTGCTTGTTCTGGAGACGCCAACGCTCGAGCAGCAGGAGGACGTGATTGGCTGGATGTGGTCAGCTGCCTCCACTCGCCATCAGCAAGGAGGAAACACAGGTTTAGTTTATGGTGTTGCAGCCAGCTGGATGCCACACACAGACACCATTCAACCTCTGGAATCAATTAGAAAAAGCTTCAGAGTTACTGTCACTATAGAGAGTCTGCGCTGATCCATCGATTGATGCTCATATGAGAAACAAATTAGATTCAGAGTCAGATGTTGTGCATAATATCTTCAAGATTCAATATTCAAGTCAGCCTTGTTGTCAGACAGGGACAGCTGTGGTCAAGGACCCACGCTTCTCACCCAGAGGTTGCAGGGTGGAATGTCCCCATAGCGCCCAGTCTCCTTAAGGGATGACCCATCAAAGGGTTACTGGGATGAACAAAGATAAAAAATGAGCAGGAGACACAGCAAAATGAAGTCTGATCCTCACAGACTCTGAGTGCAAGAGCTGCTGAAAATAATTTACAATATAAACATGCACGAGAAAAACTAATGACAAATACATTTCATTGATGCAAGATAGGAATGTTATGTAAGAACAAACCAGTAATATGAGATAGACAGACAGATAGAAAGCTTATTGAGCTCTCTGAGAGGTTCCTATTGGGAAATTCAAGACAAAATAACGAGACTGTAAGGGCATGTTTCACATATGTTTCATGTAGTGGATTAAGGACCTGGATTCATAACCCACAGGTTACAGGTTCAAATCCCCCCAACCCTGGCAACCAATAATTGAATGAATATCGATTATTATTACAACTAGGAGGAATCTGAGAGGGGTAGATGGCTGAAGATCAGGCAGTAACACTGTGACTCTGTGTGATGGAACCACCACCTTCATCAGGACAAGAAACGTCTCCAGCAGCTCGAAGCTCCAGTCAAAGGCTGCAGAGATGACAGAGAGAGAGAGAGAGAGAGAGAGAGAGGGAGAGAGAGAGGGAGAGAGAGAGGGAGAGAGAGAGGGAGAGAGAGGGGGGACTTGTCCTGACTTCGCTGTTCTTCATACAGAGTCTACTTCAAACTACAGCCAGCGTCATGATGTGAAAAAGCTGCAACATGTTGGCCAATCATTCAGCCCGGCAGCTGTAATGGAGGCACATAAACATGCACATTTACATAGGAGAGCGCGCTCGCTTTGATCACTGCGCTTCCTTCATCATCTACAGCCTCGCGTGACATCCACGATGTGATATGTTACTGAGGAGCCCATGCCCTGGCTTCATAGGTTCACATGTATATTTAATGTCCTCTCTGGTGCATTAGAGAGCAGCTACAGCTACAGCTAGCAACTTCCAGGCAGTTCACAAATGTCCACATGTGTTAGAGGAGAATCCTGTGCATTAGCAGGGGAATAGCCTGCTCGCAGATCCACGCACGTGTGTGTTTTCCTTCCGCATTCTCTAATCAATATTTAAAGACGTGTAACATATTCCATGAAGCATACTTTTAGGTCATCCTATGGGTGTGTGTGCATTAAGTTTAGTTTCTCTTCCAGGCTCTTCCCCATCTGTTTCTGTGTGTGTGTGTGTGTGTGTGTGTGAGTGTGTGTGAGGGCCTCGGCCCCTGTGATCCATCCTCCTCTGCAGCGGGGTTAAAGCCGCACACTCAGGGCAGCGGGGCTGCGGGAGGGAGCGCGCGGGTGGGCGGCTCATTAGACAGCGCTCCCCGCGGAGTGTGAAGGAGAAAAACACCCATTAGCAAAACAAACGATGTGCCCATCGCTCACACAAACGCGCCGATTGTTTACTGAGAGGCAGGCGGGCCGGGCCCGGCGCCTGCTGGGGGCGTCCTGTCAGAGCACTTCCTGGGTCACAGCCGAGGGGGGAGGAGGGGGGAGGAGGGAGGAGGGGGGAGGAGGGGGGAGGGTGTCGGCCTCAGAGTGTTTACTCGACCAGACAGACAGCAGCAGAGTTTTCAGAGGTTTCAACACTGACGTTGTTTCTCTAAACTTAATGACAGAACAGGTCGTTTGTCTGAGCGGAGGCGCTCAGATCAGCAGGACAGCCTCATCTAGAAGAGTCATCCAAAACCACACAGACAACTACAAAACCAGACAGACGACTACAAACCACAGACGACTACAAACCACAGACGACTACAAACCACAGACGACTACAAACCACAGACAGCTACAAAACCAGACAGGCGACTACAAACCACACAGACAGATGACTACAAACCACAGACAGGCGACTACAAAACCAGACAGGCGACTACAAACAACAGACAGACGACTACAAACCACAGACAGACGACTACAAACCACAGACAGGTGACTACAAAGACAGTCATGCCTCTGCTCCCAGCATCGCCACCTCCACGCTTCAGCTCAGGCTGCTCAGGTTTATTCCTTCATCATCATAACCTGCTTCAGGCCAAATCCAGAGTCTCAGACCGGCCCAGACGAACACGTTTCTGGACTGTAGGAGCAAACTGGGGAAAACGTGCTTCCATTGAGGTATTTCACAATAATACAATACTCGTAAAATCTCAATAAATTCTTGAAATCCTCAAAACTTCTTGAAGAATCTTGAACTTTCCTCTTTCTGGGTTCAGTCTGAGGTGGATTCGAGATGTGGAAGTGGCAGCATTGCTTCATCCCATAATATGTTCCATGTATACTGTAAACACTGAGAGAGGTCGGGAGCCTGCTTCGGCTCTCTGACCTCTGACCTCAGGAGGTGTACACACACACACACACAGTAACACACACACACACACACACACACACACACCCAGCCGTGATGTGACGTCACTGGCTCGTGACCCTCTCAGGAAGGAGAGCAGGCAGCGTCTGATCCGCAGGTATCGGCTCGGCTGCTAATGTGCCGTCAGGTCCTGACCCTGCAGTCGATGTTCGTCTGAGCGACTCCGCAGCGAGGGAAATCATTCCCATCTGATCAAAGTCAGGCCCAGCGTGTGTTTTCTGCTCCTTCTCTCCTCCTCCTCCTCCTCCCAGCTCGTATCGTGGGGGGAGCCAGAGGTTCCTGGAGTCTGGCTGGGTTTTAAATTCACTTTCTCTGGGGGAACCTGCCCCGAGTCTGAGGTGGAACCACCCGAGCCGCCCCCGCCCTGGCCGCCTCCATGGCCGCGCTGGCACACAGAGTGCTGGGTGTTTTTGGAGGGCGGTGGGAGGTTTCTCACTGCCTCTCCTGTCTCTGCTCTCTGGCTGCAGCGGGATAATTAGCTGCCGACTGTCAGATAATTAGCCAGACTGCATCTAATTTTGGTCACAACCTCGGACGATAATGGTCAAATGAAATCAATGGCGTACAGAAATGTGTGGGATTAGCCGAGCAGCGTGTGCTCAATTAGCTCATTCCAAATAGTCTGTCCCCATTAATGAGTTAGTTGCTTTGTGTTAACGGCCACAGTCCCAGGCTGCTCATCTTCATGTTTACAGGTATGAAGAAAACAATAAGAAGGAACAGAGTAGAATTCTCCTCTTTGTCCCACAACACAAACACCTCAAGAATTAAAAAAGCCTAAAAGCAATTGTACTATGCAATATGATTTATTATTTTTATTATTTAACTTGTTTTGTTTTTACATTATATGATTATACTGTGACATGTAGTAGATGTTTATCATATTATTATATTATTATCATAAACCTGGGGGCTTCACCTTCACCAGTAGCTAACCCAACATATATTTTTTGTATGTGTGTGTGTGTGTGTGTGTGTGTGTGTGTGTGTATTTGACGACAGCCTTGTTATTGTTGTGTTTCTCTGACTGTGTCACCGGCTGATGTGGGCTCAGACTCAGAGTGATGAAATGGAGGATAATGAACGTGGTTGTGGCAGATTCCTTCACCCAGACCTAGAGCAGCTTCCAGGGTGGAGCGTTTAGTCGAGGAGCGGATCTTCTCCTCAGAGCTGAGGAGGGAGCATGACAGGAGGTGCAGATGGAGGAGGCACTCCCACCTCCCAGCAACACCTCCCAGCTCCCAGTGCCGGCCAGGGATTTGGGTTCATGTAGAGGAATCAGAGTAGAAGTGGCGGATGCTTTGCCCCAGGCCTCCTGTATGGGACAGTAAATCCTCGGGATGGACGCATCACGTCCTGTCCTCTGAGGGGACGTCGCAGCAGTCGTGTGGTTTCCAGCAGGACATCACCGGAGCAGCAGCACCTGGGGAGCTCACTCTGGGCTCAGACTTGAGAGAAAAACACAACAAATATCTGGCTTTTCTCCTCATCCCTGCATTCATGGAACAAGTACGTCCCTTTATAGCGTTTAAAGGAGACAGAGTGTCCATTCACAGACAGATTCCATTCATATACACATTATGGATACCCTGGATGTCCGAACTGAGACAGGAACAAACTACAAATGTGATGCAAATCACACCATCCCCTCACTTTCAACAGTTTGCACTGACTGTACCAACCTGAGAAGTTTCTGGTGGAATGTCAGTGTCTCTGCTCCTGGTTCCTCCACAGGTTCCTCCTCTGGTTCCTTCTCAGTCTCAGGTTCCTCCTCTGGTTCTTCCTCAGTCTCTGGTTCCTCCTCAGGTTCCTCCTCAGTCTCTGGTTCCTCCTCAGGCTCTGGTTCCTCCTCAGGTTTTTCCTCAGTCTCTGGTTCTTCCTTTGGTTCTTCTTCTGTCCCTGGTTCCTCCTCTGACTGTTGCTTCAACATGTCAGGCTGGATGTGGACGTGTTGCCCCACTGCGGCAGCAGAGCTCCAGGAATGTAAAGTCATGTACAGTTCATGGAAGTGAGTGGCAGGTGAGGCAGCCAATCAGAGCGCTCTGATGGAGTAATTCAATGATCTGCAAAATGCTTTGTCACAAACTTCTCAGAGTCTTCACCTTTGACCCGCTGCCAGTCAGGACGTCCATGACACTCCAAACACTCCGTGCCGTCTCTGCTGGTGCCACCGCCCCATAAACTTTCCGAAGGTGAATCCGATCTCCCCCTGCCTGTCCTGTGGTGTCGCTCCCTGAAGCTGAGTGTTTATTAAATGACAGTAAAAGATGCCAAAACGGCCGAGCTGAGAGCCAGGTCCCCAGCAGGCAGCGCCAGGCGCTTCCTGACATTTTTTTAAAGAGTGATTAGACGACGTGTCTGGAGGAACCGGATGGACCCGGACCAGCGTGGCCTCATCCAGCTTCCTGTCTTCATTTGTCAGCATCTGGCCTCGTTTGGCTTCTCACTTCTGCTCCGGGCGTCCTGAGGTTTCACTGGTTCCATTACAAACCTACCAGGTGCACTGGAGGAGGGGACTGGGACTGACACATGCTGTACACCAGAGTGTTAGCCTGGACTGGGATAACTGGGACTCCCCAACAGAAGTCTCCAGTGGGACCAGGGACATACGGTATATACTGCATATATATAGATGCAAGATCAGACAAGATCAGATAAGATCATCCTCTCACACACTCACAAACCTGAATGTGTGTGTGTGTGTGTGTGTGTGTGTGTGTGGGAGGCCTCCTCACCCCATCACGCTTTGTTGCATCGTATTTCCTTTCTTTTTTTTCCGGGGGAACTTTGTGTGACATTAGTATTCCAGCACCATCGTGGGGGTCATGCGATCTACGCCCCGTTCCCTCCCAGTAGTGCGCCCCCCCACCTCCCTTTCCTCCCCCCTTGTCCTCCCCTCCCCTCCCCCTCTCTCTCCATTTTGTGGGCTGCAGCACTGCATTAACTAGGAGCACGGGGAACAAATAAAAATAGATGGGCCAAGTTGTGAGATGTGAGCCCTGGGGGACGTGCTGGACGGATATACATTTTCTGTGCGCATTTGGAGCGGCGGCCTCTTCTCGTCAAAGAATATTATCCCCCCCCGCGCTCGCTCGCCGCGCCCCACCTCGCTCGCCCCTCCCATCTTTGGATCAAGGCAGTAATTCAATTGGGGATAGACAAGAGCAGGATTTCCTCGATGCTTTTTTTCCCTTTCCCTATAAACGGGTTGTCTGCCTGTCAGCATTGATAATGCCAGCGTGCTGCTCACTGCGGCTAACTCTTCCCAACCCGCGCTGCCATTCTCCATACGGCTGTGGAATTGAGGAGCTTCTCCATGATTTACTCTATGCTTGTCTGCCCATCTGGCTTCTTTCCTCATTGGCTCAGCCTCCAGAGGACCGAGGGCTGCCTGCCTCTCATCCTCCACCGCTGATCTGTTTTTTTTCTGTTTGACAATCTAAGCATTGTCCATCTGATACGTCTGTGTGTCTACGGCTATCTTTCCATCTGCCCGGATGGGAATGAAATGTGATCTGACAGGAGGGTGGATTTACTGTATGCTACCTCAGGTGCAGTCACTCACCGGGGCTGATTCTGGGGCTGTTTGATCTGATCTGTTTGAGTATCTGAGCCGCTCCCTTCCTCAGGCATATCTGATCAGCGAGGCCGGGTTAAGTTATGGTCAGGAGTAAGCCGGTCGGCCGCGGCAGGAGGCGCCGGCCCGCTAACAAGGACCCACATAAGCATCTGATGTAGAGACTGACAGGTGTGATCGACCAAGAACCCCGGCGCCGGGCGCCGAGGCTTCCCTTTGAGAGCTTCATCCTCCAGATTTCCCTCTGACAGCTTCTTGATGGTGTTGACTTCAGAAGTGTATCTACCGCTCAGACATGAACCCACTATCGTGTTCAAAGATGTTCAGCGTCGGATTAATGGATGACAGGACGAGGAGCAAAATAGCAGCTGCACTTTAAACCGCCTCCGCTTCATTTCTGCGTTTTGTCGCTGTAATTTCAGGCAGAGAGCCGCTGAGGATGAGTGACAGCTGCCTCTGGAGTGAGATGAAGATGTTACTATGACCAGGAAGGACGCGTTCTGACTGATCTGAGATACTTGTAGTGATGTTTACTGATGGAAGGTGCAACAACCAGCTGCGAGGGATCATTGCTCATAGGCAGTGATGAGGCGTTCAGGGAACATTTCATACAAACCCCATTTTGCAGTATTTACAAAGCAAAAGCTTTATATTTCCAGTAATGTTGACTCACAGTGTAGGTTCAAAAAAAGTCCCCGATCTGACTTTTTTTAATCAGATGTGACTCATGTCTGATGTTCTAACGACAATCCAGACAGCACAGATCAGACCCAGAGCACAGTCAGGTCTGATGGTGTTCATTGTGAGCTCAGTGTTCATGTCTTCTTCAGTGACTGTCCACACTGGACACATTTATCTTAGACTGAACAACCAAGTCAAGACCTGCAGTGTGAGTGTATTCTGAGCTTTTTTTTCTTTGTTTCCTGGTTTTAATTAGAAACATGTTGCAGAGTTAAACCATATTGAGCCTCTCTAGACATGAGCACGGTTGGGGAATAGTTTTGAATCTGTGATTTTGGCTCTTTCTTTCTTTCCCACCTTCTCTGGATCGTCTGTTGTCCATATTTAGACAGTAAGTGACAAAGCAGCGAGGAGCTCCTGAGATAATACGAGAGCAGGGAGAGAGTGGCTTCACTTAGGCTGCCTCGCAAACAGCAAACATGCTGCTGCTGCTCAGGTAATAAAATAATGTTCTCATTATTTCTATATCTAAAGATGCCTTGGGAATGCTAAGACCCCAACAAATCACATTTTTTTCTTAATTCACATTCTGGGATGTTCTCATTTTATTAAATTAAACTTAGATTGTCTCTAACACCAAACACTTAATGCTCGTCTCTGCGGCGCTGAATTTTTGCAAAGAAAAGGCCTTTTTTTATTATTATCATTACAGTTCCCCAGCAGCTCCAGGAACACCGCTCCACATCCGCCCCCATTCACACAAAATGTCTCACATCTCTCGTGCTTGGCTGGTCATCGAATCGCAGCAGAAAAAAAAAAAAAACTGAGAAAATCTAAATCTGGTCTTAATCGTCGGAGCTGCGGATGCTGCCTGTGATAGAGTCGCAGAGTGGAGCAGGAATCCAAAACAAAACCATTAAACGAAGGGAAGAAGATGGAGAGAGCGAGAGTAATAGGCTGCATCAGAGTGGTGAGGAAGCTAATGCCTCTGGAGACTGTTTGTAAGTGAGGGAGGGATGGATGGAGGGATGGGGGGGCCTGCGGACGGAGAGCTGACTTCACTGTGTGCATTACTCAGCCACATAAATCTGGGAGCCCCCGCCTCGCCTGCCTGCTTTGCTTTGGCTTTAATTACCTGAGCTATCCTGCACTCACCACCAGCACTTCCCTAATGGGGCTGCCTCGCTCGGGCATCACTCACACTCAGTCCGGCCAGCTGGCAGGATGGCCTGGGGGGGGGAGCCGGGCCCTCCTATTATAACTCCAAGTGTGTGCCCTAACACACCTGTAGTCTCGCTGTGTCTGTGTGTGTGTCTGTGTGTGTGTGTGTGTGTGTGTGTGTGTGTGTGTGTGGCTGTCCATCTTCCCAGCTGTCACACACACTAACTTTTGCAGCAGGGAAACAGGAGGTTAATATTTCTCCCATAAACACTCCTAAAATATTAACTGGGGATGTTTTATTTGAGCTCCCGCTGCCCCGGACGCTAATCGACCCCCCCGCCTCCACCACGCCATTACCGGCGGCTTCGTTAGGCGTCCTTGAGGAGGGAGGGGGGAAAGGTGTGTGGGGGGGGGCTGTCAGTCAGTGACATGTCACGTCAGCATCACCATTTGTCAGGTGTGTGTGTGTGTGTGAGTGTGTGTGTGTGTGGCTTCATTGTCCATGTGTGCAGCCGTCTAATGATGTGCCAGGAGCTTTCAGCACTGACTTAAAGGGGACCCGAGGTAAAAAAAAACAAAAAAAAAAACACTTTAACCTTGGTTTTGTTGAAAACGACAGTTGGTTCCTGGCCAGAGACGTGGAGTTCAGCAGGTCCAGAGACATGGTCACATCATCGCATCGTTCATGTACTGTTTCAGAGTGAAAACAGGCCAGTCTGAGCACACATACTGTACACACATGCATGTGATGCATAATCCAGCTTCTACTCTGCTTCCAGGAAGTATGGAAAGGGTCTCTACTCTGGCTTTGTTGAGTCGTCGATCTTCATCTGTGCTTTCATAAATGTCTGACTTCAAACAGCGTCGGATCAGGATCCGATCAGAGACGTGACAGAAAGTCTCAGTGTGCCTGTCGAGGCACCAGACGAAGTCCTGATCATGATCGTTCGCTTCAGTGGCAGTAAAGGCAGCGAATCAGAGTGAGGCCTGATAGAGGTTGCCATATCAGCATGAAAGGGTGCCAGATCTGTGCATTCACAAACAGGATTGTAAAAGAGCTGTACAGTCTGCGTCCTATGATTTCTACACAAACCTCAGAAAAGCAGGACGAACACCCCGTTCAATCATTCCAGGTCTCCTTTAAAAATGTGTCAGACGTTTTCTTTCTTTTGGCGGGGAAGAGCGGGCTGGCGCCCCCGCCGCTGCTGCCCGCCGCCGCCCGGTGACCTTGGAGATTATTGCTACACTAGACAGAAAAAATGCTATATGTTTGTCAAGAGCTGTCTGTCATCAATGAGCTTTTGTGTTGGCTATCGATCGGCTCCCGGGCAGGACACCGGGGTTGATGGATGCACAACAAACAGACTCTGCATCGCCAGCAAGCCGCCCCGCCAGGAGCCCCCCCCCCCCCCCCCCCCACACACACACACACACACCCCTAACCACCACACACACACCCACACACACACACCCACACACCCCTAACCACCACACACACACCCACACACACACACACACCCCTAACCACCACACACACACCCACACACACACACCCACACACACACACCCCTAACCACCACACACACACCCACACACACACACACAACCCTAACCACCACACACACACACACAGCATTTGAAGACTTACCTGTTAAAATGCATCTTTATCTGTTGCTCCCATATATGTTTCTTTGAAGTCCTCCATCATTCCTACGTTTTGTTTAAATGCTTTTTTAGTCTAATATTAAGTCTTTGTAGTAAAGCTTTGGTTTTTATTTGTTGTTTTCAAGTTTTATACTTTCATTCATCTAATTCTGTATTAGTACATATGTAAGTCTGACATGTTTTATCTCTCTATATGGACAGATAACAGAGAAATGAACAGTATTTAAATGTACGAGCAAAAACAAGATGCTGCAAGCTGTACTATACCTCCTGTAAAATATGAAATGATAAATATTAGTTATAAAAAACAAAATGGTTAACTTTAATAACAGACTAAATATATACTAACTATAGGAACAACAGCTCAGCTTAACTGACATAATAAAGCTGGAGTTTGGGAAGCTAAGTTGAGCATTTGGCTACACAAGTTATGATAGTATGATTTTTGTTTCCTTTTGAATATTTGCTCCTTGTGTTCATTCATCCATCCATTCATTCATTCATCCATTCATTGATTCATTCACTTTAAAGGAGCCAGCCTCAGCTAAGCAGTGAAGCACTGACAGCTAAACTTTCCCTGTGACAGATCAACTTCTCGCTCTTGGACCCTCCGATCTGAAGCGTGGCGTGGTCCAGGCTTTAGGCCCCGCCCTCTCACCAGCACCGTCCCTAAATGGCGATTCATTAGTAAACATGAAGTGGATTACTGTGGCTGAGCCGTGCTAGCCGGGCGTCGATAACAGGCCCTGATTGCTTTGTAAAGCGTTGGGAGCTGCTGGCCACTGTATCTGCAGCCTGCGTGCACATATAAAGATAACAACACAATTCCCCTATCAGTTGACCTGGTTTCTCTTCAGTTAGCGAGCTCTGGCCCCCAGGGTGCAATTGAGAGCAGCTTGGTCCGATACTGGATACAACAGAAAATGCCGGGATGCTGCGATGCAACAATCATCATCCCCTGTGATTTTTGGCGATTTTTCAGGAAGTGAAGCTACCACTACTACATTATTCAGCCTGTGTCTCTGAGACAAGAGAGAATGGCATTAAAGTTAATTTCAGCGGCGCTCCAGCTGCTGCTGCTGCTGCAGCATGCAAAGAGAAGCCGCCTTGTTTTGTATTTTTATTGAGGAGAGGAGAAGCAACAAAACGCTGCTGTGAAGTGTTTGTTTCCCTCTCTTGACTGGGTTTAACCCCGCTACACTCCGAGGTCAGACTGATCGATCTGCTTTGATATTTTATAGACCGCTCCACATCCAGACGCTGCAGCTGCTGCTGGAGGCCTGGGTCTCATTGAAGCTATGAGCTCTGGTTCCACCTCAGCCTCAGTCTACCTGCCATCCTGTCCGTAGCTGTTCAGATCTGGCTGCTGTCATCCTGATCTGGCAACCGCATGTTGTCTCCACTCTGATTGGCTGTCTCGCCTGCCACTCACATGGATGATTACACGACTTCACATGACTCATGAACATACAAGAGGAAGCCTGGAGTCCCAGGTAGCTCCAGTAGCTCAGCCGTCCTCTGGTACTTCCTGCCAGGTGTGTAACCTAACGGCAGAGATGGACCAGACCTCTGCACCTGCTATTTCAGTTTATTTTAGTTATTCAAGATTTTAAGGAAAAATTAGTCGTTCTCAACTTTTTAAGTCTGAATATCCAGGTTTCTTCAGTCTATGGTCGTAGGCTTTTTCATCGTGCAGCCCTGATCCATGCTCCTCACTGACCAGAAAACCTCATCAGCTTGTTCCCATGAGTCTCATGAATGACCAGTGAGTTTAGGTGATTTGACCCGACTCTACATGAGTGTGTGACATCACAGCTCTGACCAGCCCTGTGCTTCAAGTACCTGGGGCACAGAAAACACATCCTCTGCATTTAGCCTTATTTATACATTAATATATGAATGAGGATGCGATTGTTCATGTGGTCATACAACATTTTGTATCATTCCAGATCTTTTCCGGATGCAACTTTTGATGCTTTACAAAGCAGGAAACATCAGACTACAGATATAGACACTGCGAGATGTTTCCTTACTGCTTTTCTTTGTACTTGACATTATCCTGGAACATCCGGGTCTGAAGTGTGTGTGTGATTCAACCCCCCCCCCCCCCGCCACCCTCTGAGAAAGGAAGAAAGAAAAATCAGCCACACTGTGTGTTTCACAGGTGCTGGACTGGATCCAAATTGATAACAATTTTTCAGAGTTTGCAGGCTCAATAACGCTTACAAGGATACAGGAAAACAAAAGCACCGGACATGGGGGGGTAGGGGGGGGTTGAGGGCAGGTGGGGGTGGGCAGATTACAGGAGATTTGTCGGCTCCTGGGAGTTCTCGCTCAGCTGATGTCGACAGAGCAGAGCTGATGTGCACTCGTAGAAAGAGAAAAAGCAGCAGAGCAGCTTCTGGAGGAGAGCGCTGATGTCGACACGCTCCTGGATGACACTCTCTGAACTTCCCTTTGTCTTTTCCTCTCTCAACAGCCCCCCCCCCCCCCCCCCCACCCTGCGCTCGCACCGAGCCTAGAACATCAATGAATAATTCATCAGTCAAATCCAAAAATCTATGAGATAAAATCATTTGTTGCCCTGTAGTGGGGCTCGACACAGAGCTTGTTTATACGAGTGCTAAAGCAGGACGCGGGCGAGCGTCGCTAGCAATCAATTGTGTGGTGGAGTCGCGCGGCCCCCGCCTGCTCCTCCACACCCACACATCACAACGCTCTCCATCCCAGCAACGTTCGGGCCGGCTGGGCAGTTCAGGCTTCCACGTTGGTCTTTTTATGCATTTGCATTGTTTATTCCTGCACTGGAGAAAAAATAAAACACAAAGGCGTCTCTGGGCATCTCGAGGTTGTCATTAGGCGCAGCATGTTTCCTGATGCTGAGAACAATTAGGATAATAATGCCGTGACCGATCGTAATGGAGATAATGATAATGAAGAGATAATGATAAGAAGCGCTGGAATGACTGGAGCAAAATAGGTTTGAGCTGTTCTTAGCTGGATTTCCACGGCAGCAGCGACTCCAGTGATAATAATAATTATTATGATGAAGAAGACTCCACGTTCACCCCGCCCACCTGTCATCCTCCCTCCTCTTCATCACCTCAGAGCAAAACAGCTCAGCACTGGTGAATAAGATAACCAGTGACTTCATGGGATCTGTTCTGAGAGAAGAGACAGTGATGATACATGAGGACCATCGTTAAACTCTTCATTATTCATTAAAATTCTTATTTTAAGCTTTACTGTAGTTTAACTGAGTGTTCTACTGCCTTCATTTCCTTCATGGACTGAAACGCTGATGCTTGTTGTGTTCTGTGGTCAGGTTGTGGATTTTGACACATTGATCAGACATTTTCCTCTTCCTCATTCCCTTTTGACCTTGTTTTGATATGAATAGAAATCCTCAGAAAATCTAAAATGAGCTGCAGCTTGTTCTCATTCTAACTTAATAACCATTGAATTTTCATTTAAGAAATAATCCTACTAAAGGTGAACTCATGAGTTGTGAGCCTTACATACTGTTTTTGTTTTAAGTTACAATTCTTTTCTTTCTATTTCTTTCTATTTCTATTTCTTCAAGTAGAATCATTTCATACAGTTCTAATGTAAACACGTGTGTCAGCTTTTTGGTAAAAGTAAAAATTACATACAGTATACACTACATATACTTTTACAAATACACTTTAATGCAAAGACTTTGAATACGACAAACCTGTGTTTGTTTTTAATAGTTCCAACGTTTTACAGCCGAGAACTCAGGAACCACAAAACACTGCAGTGCACACTCCAGGCCTGCAGGTGGCACTGTGACTTGTGAGGAACTAAAGATGTGCACATCCAGAGACACTTTCCATGTCGTCTGGTAATTGACTGTGAACCTTAGCACCCATGTCCATTCTATGAATGTTGCCTTTTCACATCTTTGCACTCGTACGCTAGTTTTACGTGTTAAGAGAACGTTGGAGTCTTCGCCTGTGATCGTTGACCCCAGGCCCGCATGGAGCAGGTCCAGCTCCTCGGCTCAGAGCGCTGTGGTGGCGAGGCGTGCAGACGCCTGCTCCTCCCTCGCTCTGTAAACACGGCGAGGAGGTGGCGGAGCTCCTCGCTCTGCTCCCTCTAAGCTTCCTGCCGCCTCCTGCTCAGCCCTCACGGCTCAGACACGTCCCTTACTTCCACTTTAAATTCAACAATTAGAGTTGGGTTTGTGTTATGAGAAAGGGAAGACCACCGAGAATCCCCCCCCAGGAGGGAGGAGGGAGGGTGGTGGGGGTTAAAGCTCTCTCTGCTGTACGTAGGTGTGTGTGTGTGTGTGTGTGTGTATTCTGTAGATAGAAATTGTCCCTAATCGGCCCTGCGGCTCTGCAACAAAAAAAAAGAAAAAAAGAGGAATCCACTTAGCAACGTGGCTAATTTGCATAGCTTTGAAGAAAGCAGGGTCTGTGTTTAGTCAGCTTAGATGGCAGGAGCAGGAAGAGCGTCAGAGTGTGACACCCAGCGGGAGGCCGAGCAGCTGCTGACTGGTTTGTTTGACGTGGAGGCGCTGGCTCCACTGGCTGCTGTGCTGGGACGCTTTGATGTGAAGGCCTCGCCTCAGACTGAGCTCATGAAGGAGCACGAGCACGGAACCTGTTGAAGCCAGCCAGCGCTCGCTGCCGTTTTATTTGTGATTTAAAGGAAAATAAGTCAAAGAAAAAAAAAGGTTTAATTTGTTTGCCTCTAACTGAGCTGCTCCAGACTGGAAGGAAGCAGGTCTCAAAGAGCTTTGAGACCATGCAGAATAAACGGTACATGCAGGAGTTGAAGCCTAAACCCTGGCAGCGCCTCTGATCGTCTCCTAACTGTTGGAGGGATCACCGCCGTAGTTTCACCAAATGTTTGTAGAAGTTAATGCTTTCAGGCATTATCAGCATCAAAGAAGATATTCGAGCAGGTTCTCTCAAAGCTTTGTCTCAATTGTGTTTCCTTTAACCCTCCATGGCACGTGTTGCCTCCAGGCAACAGTCGATTTCAGCTCCTTAAATAAATGAAAGTCGAGTTTAATTAGTTAAAACCGTCTCAGGGGAACTCAGACAGCAGCACACTCACTCATTCCTGTCCAGAAGATCTCGGATATCTTTATAGCGTAGGAGAGAACTTGATGTGTGATGTCATCAGTGGTTTGAGGTCGTATACGTAAATACACGTCTGCTGAAACTGTTAAAGTGTCCAATCACGAGTTAGAAAACATCACAGAGTTCTTCTTTCATACTGACACCGTCGAGGATTGAAGCGCTCCAACGCCACAGTCTGCAGAAATAACGATGTAATAAAGAGAAAATAAAAAATGTAAAGTTTATATTTTATCTACAAAAGTCGTGTTCATCTTTCACACTGGAGCTACAACAAACTCCAGTCGACCTCGTCCAGGTCCACGATTTAAAGCCACATTCACGTCCAGACAGATTTATTGTTAAGACTAGATTCTGAGAAAGGTTAGGAGTTCAGGAGTCCACATTTAGAGAGTGTTTTATATCATAGCTTAGCTTAGCTTATGTTCATGCTAAGCTAGCCGTATCCTGACAGTAGGCAGACGAGGCTGAACTCCAATGAGTCCTCAGGACGTAGGTCTTTGTCCTGAGCTGGGACGCTGCGTCCTGTGATGAGGCCGTTTGAGATCCATCATCTGGGAGGTGAACGACAGCGACTCTGATTCCTCGTTACAGGCCAATATATCAGCCAATCATCAGGCGTCTGACGGCCCGGCTCTCCCTCTCCTCCTGTCTCCTGTCTCCAGTCCCTCTCAGCTCAGAGCCGGACGTTGATTTAAGGCTCGGTGCATGTGGCGGTTTATGGTGTATACAGTATATCCTAAATGGACATTTTAATAGGCTTTTACTTCTTTTCATTGTATTGTGCAATGTAAGCAGTAATCATAAATTATAATAATTCTAATTTGTCGCTGCCGGCTGAAAAACCCTGCACGTTATCTCTGAAATGTCAAGTTCTCACAAAGAGGAACGGCCTGGCTGCCCGGCCCGGGCGGCTCTGCAGCAGCAGCCGTTAAACGCAGCTTTTTACGCCCTCTCGTATTTACTGAAGCTTCAAACAACAAACATCGCATGTGCCGGGCGGCCGCCATGACTCCGCCGTGAACCCGCGCTGCAGCAGATTGTGCCGGAGCTCAGAGACGCCAGACACATCAGGCTGCATTTTTAAGGAGACATTTGGATTATTTCCATGTGAGGGAGTGATGCAGCGTCTTCGGGGCCTGGATGCAGCTCGCACGCAACCAGGACGGAGCAGCCCAGCACACTGAGCACTCCATGCTCAGCCTGGATTAAAGGCGACCTAGAATCTGAAACCCCCCTCACCGCGGCTCTGTTCAACAACAGCAGACTGCTCCGGGCCAACGACGTTCAGCGGGTCCATAAACATCACATCCTCGCTCATATGTACGTTGTAGGTGGTGAAATGCAGCTGAAAAACAAGCAACCAGAGCAGAGAGATGCAACCCACAGCTCCATCTATGCCTCTCTATGTTATTTAGGAAGAGGAAGCCTAAAGGAAGGAGGGAAACACTGTTACATTCATGTAAATATGTCAGATTATCATAAACAGTCTGATGTGATGTCATGTAGAGGAGTGTAGAGTCAGGCTGAGTCACGTAACATGATGTGATAGATCACATGGATGATGCTTGGGATTTCAGTCAATAGGCCCAGTAATGAATCATTTATTTTAAGGAAAACTAGAATGAGCCGGAGTTTTTCCCGCAGCTTTGTTGAATAACAACAGTCTATTTCTGGCAGGTTCTTAAAGTGTCATCACGTCTCAAACGTGGATATCAAAATTTAATGAAATGCAGCAAAAACAGACAGAATGATGCAAAGGAGTTTGCATGGGAACTCATGCTAGTGGATGCAAGACAGCCAATCAGAGTGCTGCCTGCATGTGGTTGCCAGATCGGCATGAAAGGAGCCAGATCTGAGCAGGAACAGAACATAGTATTCCCACAGATACAAACAGGCTGCAGAACAGACTGAGCTCTGATGGAACCAGAGCTCATAGCTTCTATGTTACCACCTCTTCAGATCCCTCTCGCATGATTTTTTTTTCAGGATTTTGGTGAAATTGTTCTGTGTTATTAAGACCTGTGACGGTGACTGACAGCCGCTCACACACACACACACACACACACACACACACACACACACACACACACCTCACATCCTTTGTGTGCATTAATATTTACAGTCCATGTTGCTGACATTGTTGTTTTCCAGAGTGAACCTCAAGATAAGCACATCTGCATCAGAGCATCAGAGCTCTCATTGCCCCCCTGCAACACACACACACACACACGCACACACACACACACACTCTCTAACACACACACACACACACACTCACACTGTCTTTGCTGTGCAAAGTGCCATCAGGCTCGGAGGCAATTTAAAGTACCTTTGAACACGTCCTTAACGGTACCATCACGCGTCCATCAGTGCCACAGCGAACACGGTTTTATTACTCAATTTGATTCCATACAAGGTTCATTCCCCACATTTTTTATGCATCGTGAGCTTTGCTCAGGCAGAAAATAATCTGGACAGCGCGGCTCTGTATTACGCTTCAAACAGGATAAAACACTGACAGATTTCGGACCGGGGGACTAGTGAGCGGGGAGGACAGGGAGAAAGAGAGATTAAGAGCTACACCATTATTTACCTCCTCCTCTGAGGTGCAGGATGCTCTGTCGTTTATAAATGTTGGGAGCTGTTATTGGTTACCTCGCAGGCTTTGGGGGAAAGAGAAAAGGAAAAAAAAATGAAGAAAAAAAAAAACTTTGGGAAAGACCCAGGAGGGGGTTCGATACAACTTTAATAATGCGTAGCAGGAGCTAAATGAGCCATTCTGCGGTACTTTAAGACGTCTTCCCTCCCTCCACCCGACCCCCCCCCTCCCCCCCTCCTCCCCCCCCCCCCCCCCCTCCTCCCCCCTCCTCCTCACCCCCTTCACGGTCTCAGGGCCTGAATTATTAAAAGTGTTGTTTTCCCTTATTGCATTGCAGCAATGTGCCTCGTTGCTAGAAGTGAGCTTGAATGCTTAAAGCAAAGCGAGCGACCCACCTCCAGCAGCACACACACACACACACACACACACACACACACACGCGCGTACTGTACACACACACAGGTAACAGTCACATTTCTTTTGGATATCATCCGTCCTGCTTCTCCGTCTTCTTCTTCTTCGCTGCAGACCTTTCATCATCAAGTCTGTAAAACGGTAGAAAAAGAGAGGGAGGTAAAAGAGAGAGAGACAAACTGCCCATGGTGATGTCATTAAGCTGCATTCGCTCTGATCAACAGTCCAAAACCAAAACATTTTCTTACGCTGTCCAATAAAAGAATAAAAGATGCAGCCAGGACGTGTGAAGATGTGAAACCAAAAAACAATGTAGAAACTTTGCACATTTCAGTTGTTGCTCACCTGTGTTTCATGGTGGACGGTCGATTAGCTGATGAATTATCTCTGTTTATTTCCGTCTCCGTTCCGTTTCCTTCGTTCTCTGCTGTGAGGTTAAACAGTCGTACGTCAGTTTAACTCGTCTCCGTCCTTCTTTGCTGTCAGTCGTTGGGCCTTTGCTGCCTGGTCTTTGTCTATGTGCTATATATCTACATCCTTGTTGAACTATGTTGCGGGCGGTGGCTGAAGCCATTCTCTCAACTGTTCACGCCGACGACGCTCCAGAAACTGGGATTCCTGTCGTGAACGAGTGAAACGCTTCTCGCCTACTTTTCCATCAGTTTTAACAAAAGTAGGTTTTTAGGCCTCAAATGGAGACGTTGTGACTTCACAGGCCGGAGCGGTTCCCAGTGAAATCAGCTCTGATGTCATGGAAATGCAGAAATGATAAATATTCCACCGTCTGCGCAGAGCGCTTGAACTGATTCCAATTTCAGAAGTTTAGCCCGTTTCATCCGAGTGCACATTTGTGTTTTCTCTCTCGCGAAAAAAGTTTCCTACAAGTTGAGAGTTGAATATTGGCAGTCCGAATAATTTATGAGCAGATTCAATCCTGAAGTATCGGTAGCAGCGAATCAGCCTTGAGATGTACGTCGGACTAGCCCTCGTGTACGTCTGCAACCAGAAAGACTCGCAGCCAAAATAAGACAGAGGCAGACTGGAGCAGGCCTCGCTCGCTCGCTTAATAAAACAATACCCCCCCCCCCCCCCCCCCGCTGCCGAGGCGGTGGCGGCTCTGGCGGGGAGCGTACATGTGCAATGATTTGGGCCGTTAAATAATTTGAAGCCTGTAGTTAAATACCTTGTTCTGTAATGCAGGTTTAAGAAAAACATCAGCCAAGGAATAAGAAGTTGTAGATAAAGCAAAGTAGACTGCAGGTTGCATTCGTCTGCAGGCCACACACATACTGTACTGCACACACACACATGCGCACACACACACACACACACACACCGATGCACACTTTAATCACACGCTTAATAATTAATCAGAGGTTGGGCTCAATGCTGTCGAGTCTGCAGATGAGAGAACACCCAACTGCTGAGAGGGGCCCTAAAAATCGCAGGATTAACAACCCAAAAAACAGATTCTTAGCAGTTCATCCCGAACCAATAAGCAACATGTCATCAGTTTAAGCTCGGCTTCACGAAATGGAAGAAAACTACAGATGCTCCGGTGGTGCAAACATGCAGAGCCCAATCAATTTTTTATAAACAAAAATAAGTACGAGGGGGGGGCTGAGGAGCTCTGCAGAGTTTGTGAGGGGGAAAATTAACTTGTCTCTTCTGTGTGACATTTTTCTACATGCAAATACGTGAGGTTTGATTACGTGCTCTGTTCCCCGCATGTAAACACCATTAATAACGGCGTAACGCAGTGGTTGCAGAGGGGCAGGTCAGCTGTGTGTGTGTGTGTGTGTGTGTGCGTGTGCGTGTGCGTGTGTGTGTGTGTGTGTGTGTGTGTGTGTGTGTGTGTGTGTGTGTTATCTAACCGGAGAAACATTGATTTCACTGTATTACACCAGTCTGCAATCGACCAGAACAAACACCAGTGATCATTTTGTTCAATTTATTTATTCCCACTGATGTATTAAATATTCCCCCCCCCGGTTGGCGGGCAGATCAGACGTCTCTCTCCACCCCCCCCCTCCACCTCCCCCCACCCCACCCCCTCCACCCCCCCCTCTTCATTAGGCGAGCGCTGCAGTGCTGTT
>CM055203.1:1326606-1374106 GCA_029224185.1 Karalla daura | reverse complement strand
CTGCACAGAGGCGTTACTTTAGTGCGATTCTCTACGTGGAGCCATACAATAGATTTATTGTTTCCCAGACACTGAGCTCCAAAATCACCAGATGGCCGATTTGCTGCGTATAGTGTAATGTATGCTTACAAATGATGTTTAATGATGTCTTCCAGGGATGGAAAACAAAACATTACTGTTTGTAAGGCTAAATATGCAGGCGATGTCACGCCGCCCAGTTGAAGAACTCGGAGCGTGGTTTATCTTTCCTGTCTCTCTCGTTCGTCGTTCTCGTGTATTCAGACGTCTCGCGACATCGCTCCCCGGTCACGACGACTCGTCACGTTTGTTTCAGAACGAGCAGAAGAGGCTCAGACCGTTCACATCATGAGGTCAGGGCGCGTGATAACATATTGACAGTGATGACAGATCTGATCTGTCAACATATTAGCAGCCATGTTTCCCTCTGGCGCAGCTCATCACATGTCCATGTGTGTATGTGGTAAAATTACAGAATTAAAGCACAAAACAACAAACTCAGAATGTGGAGCCGACGTGTGCATGAATAAATGAACACGGCGTCTTTGTTTTTCCTCGGCTGATGGGAGGAAGCTCGGCACCTTCAGGAAGAGCGTGTGGGCCGTGGGGGTGCCAGGTTCTGTGTGAGATTCTGTGTTTTCCAGGATGAGCCGGGCGCACAGACTTGTGCGATCTGTGTGTCAGGGTTATGTAAGTGTGAGGGAAGAACAGAATCCATCCTGTTTAAACCCAGAGTCCGGATCGTTCCACCGCTGAAACAGTCAAAGTAGACAGGAACTCTTCAGGTGAGACGTAGACTCCAGGGTAGAAAATGAGCCGATGAGAGAGGACGAACATCGTCTTTGTTCCTGTCGTAGAATCCTCAACACTCACCTGCACCACTGAGGACCACACACACACACACACACACACACACACACACACACACACACACTTAAACCCGGCGTGGCTGCTGAGGAGGATCCTTGTCAGCGAGTTGTAAAAGCGGTCACTCCATAAAGTGAAGTGTGTGATTAGAGAGAAGTGACCTGCTGCTGGAGCTCACAATCCACCCAGCCAGAGCTCATTGTCTCCTCCGGACTCGCAGACGTGTGTGTGTGTGTGAGTGTGTGTGTGAGCGAGAGAGAGAGTGTGTGTAGACAGAAGATGCTCTGTTAGTAGCGGTGCACTACAGCAGAGAGGTGAGATCATCATGAAATATTAAGACAACAGATCTCAGGCTGAGGAGAGCTGAGCAGACAGACGGACGGACGGACATTTTAGGCAGAACACGCTCTGTGTGAGGCTTTCACTTCCTCTCCTCTCTCTCTGAAAGCTGCGTCTTTATAATGGATGGCGCCGTCTCCGGGGAGTGTCTAGACTTATGGTGGGAAATCTAAATGGTCAGGAAAGCCACTCGCTGCTAGCAGCAGCCTGGGTGGGAGAGAGAGAGAGAGAGAGGGAGGAAGGAAGGAAGGAAGTGGGGGAAGACCAGGTCTTACCCCCACACACACACACTTACCCTCAGAGCTGCGCCATCTTAACCTGAATTCCATTTTTCATCTGTAATTGAAGGAGATTCTTGGAAAGGAGTCGTGGGGATTAGATGACGCTGGAACGCCCTCAGATTCTTATTTTCCACCTTGTTTCCTAATCTCTCCAACCCCGGGTGCCCTGAGCCTCAGACCATGATGCTCCCTGCCCCCCCCCCCCCCTCTCCCACCCCCAGCCCGTCTGGCCCTTCCTCTCCCTCCATCCCTCTCTCCTCTCCCTCTCCTCATTTTTTTGCCTCCACCATTTCTCTTCTCCCTCTCCCTCTCTCCCCCTCAGTTATTTATGAACGGGACTTGAAATAGACTTTAGTATTTGATAAAAGCGTGATCCTTAATCCGAGTTGCCTGAGAAGTGCATTTCATTTTTATTCCCCATCAGAGATTGATGGAGGAGTGTGGCGCTACCCCCCTTCCCACACACACACACACACACACACACACACACACACACACACATATATACACACACACTGTGATTGCTAATGTAAATTCATTGGCTTCTGGTGGACATGTACAGAGATATGGAGGACTTGTATGTGCATGGGTGCATGGTAATGCCAACAATAAGAGATTGTGTGTGTGTGTGTGTGTGTGTGTGTGTGTAATGGAAAGGCCGGTGTGTGATGTGACAGGGAGGGAAACGGGAGCAGCTGAGGAATTACTCCACGCATGTGTTGATTTATCAGGATCCGGCCGGGCCTCTAAAACAAACCGCTCCTCCTCTCGCGTCTCTCTGTTTGCTAACGCGCTAATCGCGATTCTTCTTCCGAGCGCCTGGCGCGTCTCGCCGCCCGCTCCTCCGCTCGCCTGCGTTCTCCTGAAGGATGTGGAGAAATAAAGTGGGTGATAAATTCAAGATGACAGTCTCCGCCATATGAACGAGGCCCCTTGTGTATGGATCCGGTTGAAAGCCAGCTGCAGATTTAACTCAGCCTCCTTATGTGGCAATTACGGACGGAGCGACATAACCTGCCTCTATCTGCTCTGTTCATTACGCCAATGTTCTCCCACCTTCTTTAGGATCCTACAGCAAATTAGCTCATCCCCCAGGACGTCTTTTTATTGGATGATCTGGCGCAGGAGGACGCCGCAAAAACCACTGACCCCCCCCCCCTAACACACACACACACACACACACACACACACACACACACACACACACACACACACACACGCACACCCCCACCCCCACCCCCCTCGGTCGCCACAGGGTTAATATTTAAAGCGAGCGCTCCCAGTCGTGTATTGATGATATGTTTTGAAAATTGCTGAGGCAGGCTCATTGTTACAGTGCTGTCTAGAAGATAGCCTAACACCCCCCTCCTCCTGCTCCTCCTCCTCCTGCTCTCCACACACACGCACACCCCTCCCTCCCCCCTCCCATCCTCCCCTCCCCCCTCCCTCTCCCTTTTACAGCCGCCAGATGGAAAACACACTAAAGCATGTAATGTAATATAGCCTGGCACACAAAGGTGTTTCACACCAACTTCATCTGGCCTCTGCTCTGCCACACAGCGCTTTCTCTTTTTTATTTATACCAAACACACTCTGCTGCGGAGGGATGCAGGGAGGTGGGAGGGAGGAGAATTCACACACACACACACACTCACTCACACACACTCACTCAAACACACACACACACACATTCGAAGACAGTGAAGCTCAGCTGCTAAAAGTAGAAAACAAGTGGAAAATAGGCTGTGCCTCCCTCCCAAATTGCCTGTGGCATACTTTAAGGTTTTCCCTCTTTCCTTCCTCCCTCCCTCCATCCTTTCTTGTTCTCCTTCAATCTTGTTCTTCCTCAGCATTGTCTTCTCCTCCTCCTCCTCCTCCTCCTCCTCTTCAATGAACTAAAACTGCCACTACTTCAGTGCATCATCGCAGTCACAGTAGAAAGAGGAGCAGTGTGTTAGTTCCTCCACTATCACCAGCAGCATCATCATCATCATCAACACAACCCCCCCTCCTCCTCCCCCTCCTCCCCCTCCTCCTCCCTGCAGAGCTCTCCCAGCATCCTGCCCCCACCCCCCACCCCCCCACCCCCTCTCCGGGACGGTGAATTTTACAGTACCGTCTGCAGGATCCCGTTTGTTGGGCGCTCCTCAGCGTGTGCAGAGACTCTGCTCCGGTACCGCTGGAGGCAGCTGTCAAGACGCTGCGCCGCCGCTGCTGCTGAGGCTGAGGCTGAGGCTGAGGCTGAGGCTGAGGCTGAGCTGAGGCTGAGGCTCGCCAGGCGCTCTACCGACTGATTTCACATTCACCAATAAGAGACAGCACCGGTGGGGGGGAGGGAGGGAGAGAGAGAGTGAGTGAGAGCGAGTGAGAGCGAGAGGGGAGAGTCTGGAAGTGAGTGGTGTGGAGAGGCAAGTGGAGTGGAAGAGTGTCAAAAGAAAAAAGAGGTTACAACACCTCCCCAGCTCTCTTTCTCTTTTCTCCCGTCTGCTTTTTTCCCCCTCTTTCTTGTGTTGGCTCAGAGGAAGAAGAGAAAGACGGGGGGCTTTTAAAAATTAACTGAAGAACGAGCGAGCAAGCGAGCGAACGAGAGAGCTGCTGGTAGAGAGACAAGAGAGGCAAAAGCAGGAGGAGGAAGACAAGAAGAGAGAGGAGGAGAAGAAGAAAGAGGAGGAGAAGGAGGAAAAAGAAGAGGCAGAAGAAGCAGGAGGAGGAGGGGGGGGACCTGAAGTCAAGCCCCATTGAGCAGTAGAGAGGGAGGGCTGCCTCAGAGGGAGCAGGGACCAGTCGAGCTCGCGCTCCAAACGCTCGGACTCCTCCTGACGCCCCCACACTGGCCGGACTGGTCCCAGTGCTCGGCCCGCCTGTCCTCCGCCCGCCCGCCCGCCGGCCCACACCCGTCCCACCTCCACCATGATGATGTACTTTTGGGTGAGTAGCAGCGGAGCCACAAAGCTGTGGATCTGCTTCTTTCTGCGCCGGCATGGGGAAGAGAGTTGTTGTGTGTGCAGCGTATGCATCAGAGTACAGAATCTACAGCCTGACTGCGTGCGTGTGTGCGTGTGTGTGTGCGTGTGCGTGTGTGTGCGTGTGTGCGTGCGTGTTGCACCTCCCACATGCATGAGCAGAGCTGATGGTTTTCCACCTCCATGTGTTTTATTGATGCTGCGGCCAGATGCTTGTGAGGCCTGCGTGTGCGTGTCGGAGTCATTCAGCCTGTAAATGAGCCGGGATGTTGGAGCCTGATTGTTACTCACACTAATACCTTTACAAGTGCTGCTGCCCAGCCCCCGCTGGCGCCACACTACCCAGCATGCAGCACGTCTCTCACCTGAAGCCGCCTCTGGGTGGCCGGGCTGAGCCGGGGGGGTCGGGTCTCCTGGGGACACGATTCTTTTTTTTTGCTCTGATTTCTCGATTTCGTGCAACGCGTTCCGTGATGTTTGCTCTTCGTCCTTTTCTTCTTCTTCTTCTTCTTCCTCGTCCTGAACGAAGCGCTGTTAAAGCGCAGAATGAGGATGCTTAGAGATTGTTAACCAGAGCTGCTGATTAATTCTGCTTGAGATCATGTGTGATTAGTCAGATTGGTTCTGTCTCCTCGGTGGTTTGTATTCTCACCACAACAATACGCCACTCCTGTATCTACATCCCCTTCCTCCTCCTCCTCCTCTTCCTCTTCTTCTTAATTTGTCTTCTTCTTACTTCTCCCTAATGTCGCAGATCGCTTTAATCCTCCACTGTTTGGCTAACATGTGTTTCACACTTTTGCAGAAATACAAAGTAAATTAAATTATTTTTCTGCGCGAGACATGTTTCTAGTATTGCTTCAGTAAACAGTTTGAGCTGTAATGCAGTTACTGAGGTGTCTGCTGCAGACTGTGTGTGTGTGTGTGTGTGTGTGTGTGTAGATCCCTCTGTGTTTGTGAGTGTGTGTGTGTGTGTGTGTAGCTATTGATCCCACAGAGTTAGAGGATCTCTTTTGGAAGGGAAAGTTCTTTTTTACGTGGATGACTCCATTATACGACTTAATACTCGGAGTGTTTTTTCTCTTTTTTTTCTTTATCAAAGTTGGTAAAACATGGATGACAGCAGCATCTGAGGCTCACTGAGAGTGAGCTATCGATTAGAGCTCACGTTGCTGGAGCAAGAGAGGAGGAGAGAGGAGGAGAGAGGAGGAGAGAGGAGGAGAGAGGAGGAGAGAGGAGGAGAGAGGAGGAGAGAGAAAGTTCCTCTAAGTGGAGAGACGAGCTCTGGCTTGAACCACCAGGACTTTCTTTTTTTTACAGAAATAGAAGTAACAGAAAGGTGTTTGATTTCCAAATCATGTCATAAGTAAAAGAAAGCAACCCCCCCGCCCATGTATGTGTCTGTATCAGAGTGTGTTTTTAAATGTGTGTGTGTGTGTGTGTGTGTGTGTGTGTGTGTGTGTGTGCGTGCTGAGGCCTTCCTGATGCCTATGGAGAGCAGCTCGTCACTGTCTCTCAGCTGCTTTGAAGAAGCTCTGAGAGGATGGAGCTCACCTTCCTCCACCTCCGGTTTCATCAGTGCTGCCGCCCGCAGCCGCAGCCTGGCTGACCACACACACACACACACACACACACACACACACACACACACACACACACACACACACAGATGCAGCTGACAGCTCGCAGCCCTGCAGGCTCATAGCGGTGACAGCGGCCTCCTGCACCGAGCTGCTTCCGCTCTGGAGCCGTTTCATCTCTGCTACCTGCCTCGCTGTTTGGCCGAATTAAGAGTTTAACTCTCTCTCTCTCTCGTTCTCTCTCTCTCTCTCTCTCTCTCTCTCTCTCTCTCTCTCTCTCTCTCTCTCTCTCTGCCCACCTGAGACATAACATTGTGCTCAGGCATTCATGCTCAACACACTTCCCGTTCCTCCTTCTCCTCGGCTGTAAACACAGACAGTCGTGTGTTTTTTCGCTGCGTCTCATCAGGAGGTTTCAGGACGAGCTGGTCGCTGGAGATGTTATTTTTTCTCTTCCACTCTGAGGAAAGTGGATGTTTCTCTGATTCGCTTGCGCAATGAACAAAATGATGAGAATTACTGATCAAAGCAGAAAATCATCAGGGCGATTACTGGACGTGCGATCGCTGCGGTTTAGGTGGAAGTTTGTTTAGATTAGTTTCGTCTGCGGAGGCAGAGGTCTGCGTGTCTGCTGAGAGCATCTTTGTTGCGTCTCTCACTTTCAGGCGTGAAGTCCAGATCTCACCAGAACCTTCCACATCCTGAACTCACACGTTCAATCTCAGCTGCTGCAGCTGCAGGAGATAAATCACACCGTGAGAGCAGAATCGCTTCAGTCTTACAAACAGCAAAGTGACTTTGTGCCACAGTTTGAAGTCCACAGCGTCATTTTGGTTTGAGACAGCGGCTGCTTCTGAATTCGACATCATGGTTTGGCTCTGAAACGAAACGAGACGACGAGGGAAACGTTGCTGCTTGGCTAATTTACAGACGCGGCCGTGGAGGAAGTGACGGCCTGTGAGACAGCACACAAACACTTTGTCGACTGAATAATTGATGGAATACATTCACATTAAAATGCTGTAAAAGCAAGTGTTGTTTGTGACATCAGACCTGGACAGTTTGAAAGAAAGAGGCAGAACCATCGTCATAAAAGCAGTTGTTATAAAAGGTAAATATGAGAGAATGAACAGTGACAGAAACCGAAGCACAATAAACAGAAGATGAACCGTCAACAATCAGAGTTTTATAGGTGAACAAACTTTTTACAGGTGACATCGTGGAGCTTAGCTCCCGCTGACACCAAAGCTGCTTCTTTCCCTTCCAATAAATCAATCAATCAAAGTTTATTTGCTATTTGTGCACAAACAGACAGAGACACTGAGGAATTCCTGCACGTCGTTCTCAGTCAATAAATTAGAAAAAAACACACAGAAAAAAGGGGAAAAATAGAGAGGGTGGATAAATAAGAACAAAATAGACTGGGAAATAGAATAATGCAGAGGAATGTAGCAGGGCTCACTATGAGATGGGAAAATAAACACGATAGAAATAGATACGATATACAAATAACTGAAGGAGTGAATTGCATGACAGATATATGAGGGCTGGACGCACACTGACAGTATATTTATAGAGAGTTGGTTCTGTTTGTTCTGGGCCGTCGAGGAGCCGCACACGTAACGGGAGTGAAAGACGCGTCTCGGGGAAACCGTGACGAGACGTTCTCACACATCCAGACGAGCTGGAGCGCCGCGTGTTGTCATCTGCAGCAGGTCGAGTCCAGTCCTCCAGGACCTGACGCAACACATGAGACGGGCCTACGTGAGGCTGGCGTAGTAAACAAGCAGCACATGACAGCTCTGAGCACGCACGCACACACACACACACACACACACAGACACACACACGCACACGCACACACACAGACAGACACACACACACACACACACACACACACAGACAGACACACACACACACACAGACAGACACACACAAACACACACACACACACGCACACACACACACACACGTATATATACACACTCACACGCACACACACACACACACACGCACACACACGCACACACACAGACACACACATGCATATATACACACTCACACGCACACACACACACACGCATACACACGCATATACACACACACACACACGCATACACACGCATACACACACACACACACACACACACACACGCATATATACACACACACACGCAAGCACACACGAAAAAAAGACAAAGTGCAATACACCAGTGAGTGAGATCCACTGGAGATAATCCCGAGGCCGGTGTTAATAGGAGACTGTGATGGTTCCAGTCGCCTGTCACCTCCTACAAACAGCAGCCGGATCAATGATTTACACGCCGCTTTACGCCTGTGTGTGCGTGTGTGTGTGTGTGCGTGTGCTGGTCGTCGGGCGGCGCCGCCTCCCGTTTGAACTGCAGGTGGCGAGCATTACCTGGCGTCCCGGCGGAGCCCGGCTGTCAGCCCCGCATCAGTCTGGGGAACCTGCCTCTCTCCCCTCATTAGAATATTTATTCACCAAGCAGATGTTCTTATCCGGGGCAATTACCTTTGGCTTACATTTCCCTGTTGCCCACTGCTACAGATGAATGTGTATACAGAGATGTCCCAGGTTATGCACGGGGCCCCTGGGTGCCGCCCACCTCTCTCTCCATGTGCAGGCAGGGCCGGGGAGGTGGAGGCGAGGGCGTCCAGGCTGCGGCGGAGCGGCGGGCTGTATATCATTCTCTCCACCCGGCTGTTCCTTTGCATTAGAGACAGAGAGAAAAAGGGAAGAGGCATGGAGTGGAGAAACCATGCATGCTTCTGTCCTCCCCTCAGCGTGATGAATAATTTAGCAGTGCAGGGCCCTCGCTGTCGAGTAGAGATGGTGGTAATGGGGAGACTAGATATATATGGCATGGCAAGGAGCAATGGTTTACGTTAGACTTCCCCGACCAACGCACTCGAGTGTGCCGCAGGCTGCTCACATGGTGTGTTTGGCCCTGCATTAATGGTTTGTTTCTATCTGCAAAAAAGAGAGAGAGAGAGAGAGACAGAGAGAGAGAGAGAGAGAGAGAGAGAGAGAGAGGGAGAGACGACAGACGAGAGCCGTGTGGAGCGAGCACTAAAATCTTGCAGGTTTTGGTTGGAGGCTGCGGAGCTGCGGCCATTAGCGGGGCGCGGGTTCCCTTCAGGCACGCGCTCCATCAAAGCGGCGGCACTGGGTCACACTCTGCATTCTGCTGCAAATTGTATCAGTGGGCTGGATCTCCTGTAAGCGGGCGAAGCCTGGCCCCGAGGGCTGCGTCCTGCACCACCTTTATTGCACACGCATGTTCACGTATGTTACACTGTGGTTACAAGGCGCGTGCATGTGGGCGCAGCCCCCGGTGAGACATCACTGAGGCAGGGCTGCTCAGCCTCTGAGGAGGAGGAGGAGGAGGAGGAGGAGGAGGAGGAGGAAGGTGCTCGTCCTGGCCGCTGGTTTCACGCTGCCGATGGTTTGTTAATGTATTAATTGATCTGTGTCCTCAGACGGGCCAATCGGGAGTTGTGTCACGTAGCCTCTTTAGTACTCCCCGAGACGCCTTCATTAGCTGCTGCTGGCCGGCTCTCCAGCCCCATTACAGGAGCGCGTTGCCACACACTTTACCTGACTGCTGTAATAACTTTAGACATTTCTATCTCCCCGCCAAGTCCTCCGACAGCCCAACAGTTTGGGGGCTTAACATCAAATGTGAGGCGTCGCTTTGAACGGCCCATCCTGCAGGTGATTCACTCCAGGGCGTCACGTGGGCCTTGTTTTGTCTGCGCCATGCGTTCACTCTCTCTCTCTCACTCTCTCTCTCTCTCTCTCTCTCTCTCTCTCTCTCTCTCTCTCTCTCTCCTTTTTACTCTTACAAAATCTCAGTGACGGCTGTTGCAATCAGTCATTAACTTCCAGCTCAATGTTTTATAATATGGAAGGCGCCCCGTGCCTTTGTAGCAGAGCTGATGTAAGAGCTGCTGAGAGAGGAGAGGAGAGCGGAGGAGGAGGAGGAGGAGGAAGAGGAGGAGGAGAGGAGGAGAGGAGGAGGAGGAGGAGGCAGAGCAGAGTCGCTACGTCCAGGAAACACGATCCCTGCTGCACGTAACTCTACGTCTTTTTTACAGTAGCAACAAAAAAAACTGCACAGAAAGACAAATCAGGATGATTGAATTGTATTTTTTTCCGGAAGCGGCGGCCCCACCCCTGGTTTCTCTGCAGGATCATTAACAATCAGCAGCTAAAGCAGGAGCAGCAACAATAATTCTGTCAGCTTTTGGTCCCTTCCCCTCGGGGCTAATGGGTCTAGAGCCCAGCTAATTGTGGTTAGGCTCTGACAGCAGGTTTTACTTGCAGGATTTTCACACCACAGTCCTCTTTGATATTAGCCGCACAGCTGATAAAGAGATTAGATACAGGAGGGGAGAGAGAGAGAGAGAGAGAGAGAGAGAGAGAGAGAGAGAGAGAGAGAGAGAGAGAGAGAGAGGATGGAGGAGAGAGGGAGGGAGGGGGGAGTGTTCTTAAACTACAGAAAGACACCTACACCAGGGAAATCACTGGTGAGTTTAGCAGAGGAAAATAGATCCGGACGCAGTAAAAGCCTCGCGCTCGCTTATTGCACCTGCTATCATTAGTGCTTTTGTACACATGGTCAGCCTCCCAGGGAAAAGTCATTATCCAGCTGTGCCGTTATTTTTCTGCTGTTTTCTCCTAGTGGAGTGTGACTTCAGGGCTATAGCCAGCGCACCATTTAATGCCTCCAACACAATAAAGGACTCCAGCCTTAATGATGTGGGTTTGGATGGCCATGCCTCAGGTTGTCCAGGGGCTTGTGAGCTGTTACTACGAGCGGCCATTTTGCCGCCATCGCCCTCGCCACCGAGCCTCGATTCAACTCCACAGAAATAAAAAACAATCAGATTTAATGATTAACAGCGGAGTGAGGTTTGAAGGCTCCTGTCTCTGTGTCTGTGCTGGAGACGCAGAGCTGAACAAAGAGCTGCTGCAGCTTCTGGGCCGTGGAGGCGGCCAGCGAACGAGGAGGTTTCTGTTCTATCAGAGGATCTCACACAGAATGAGGCGTGTGGCACTGCAGAGCACCGTCTGCAGACCCAGCCAGACCCCCCCAGCCCCACATCTAACCTGAGACGATGGAGCCAGAACCAGAGGAGGAACCAGAGACTGAGGAGGAACCTGAGGAGGAACCAGAGGAGGAACCAGAGACTGAGGAGGAACCAGAGGAGGAACCAGAGGAGGAACCAGAGAGTGAGGAGGAACCAGAGACTGAGGAGGAACCTGAGGAGGAACCAGAGGAGGAACCAGAGACTGAGGAGGAACCAGAGAGTGAGGAGGAACCAGAGGAGGAACCAGAGGAGGAACCAGAGGAGGAACCAGAGAGTGAGGAGGAACCAGCAGGGTGACAGCAGAGGTGTCATTAAGGAGCAGAAACACCATCTTTATGGCGATGGCGAGCTGAGCCACCCCCCCCCCCCCCCCCTCACCCCCCTCACCCCCCTCACCTCCCTCACCCCCCCCCCAGCCGAGCAGAAAGTGCTTCTCTCAGCACTGATTCACTTCACTCTGCTGCTTCTCCAGTCTGAAACGTTCTGGAGCAGAAGTCTCTGTAAGTGAGCTCCTCCACTGCCAAATGCCATTTTGTAGTCATTATTTTTCTGCAGCCGTCTCCATTTACTTATTTATTCATTCATTCATTCATTTATTTATTTATTTATTATTTTTTTATCATTTTATTTTCTTTTGCACTTGGCCTGTTGTGTTGCTAGCAACCCTCTCATGGCAGCTCCGTCCTCCTGCTGCTCCTGCTCCTCCTGCTCCTCCTGCCCCCCCCCCCTCCCTCCTGCCCTGGAGTGTCAGCTCTCAGGTGAGGAGCGGTCGGAGTCGAGGGCCTGGTGAGAGCGGCAGCAGCGCATCCACTGGCAGCCTGCCACACATGATGAGACCCCCCCCCCCCCCCCATACACACACACACACACACACACACACACACACACAGACACTCCCCCCTCCCTCACTGAAACACACGTAATCTGTGAGCTTCCCGTGTTTTCAGATAGAATGATCAAGTCACTCTCTAACGGTCACAGACCTGATGGCTGGTTGGACGGCCGGTTGGATGGCCGGTTGGATGGCTGGTTGGACGGCCGGTTGGATGGCCGGTTGGATGGCTGGTTGGATGGCCGGTTGGATGGCTGGTTGGATGGCTGGTTGGATGGCTGGTTGGATGGCTGGTTGGATGGCTGGTTGGATGGCCGGTTGGATGGCTGGTTGGATGGCTGGTTGGATGGCTGGTTGGACGGCTGGTTCTTTATAACGACTGTTATTATGATGTTGTTATAATGAACGTCTCCTGAGACCCTCTTGTGTGTCTGATGGTCAGAGACTCGTGGTCATGAGATGTGAAAGACAAGTTATGATACAAATGTCTGTCGACTGGTTATACATGTAATTTCTGTATGATTAAAATCATGAGAATTATTTCAGTTTTAATAACATCATTTGAATGGTTTTATCATCAGACACGCTGGACATGATGCAACGTGATGCAGAACCGTGCGGTACGACAGTCTCAGCTGGTGGCAGAGTTAGCTTTCCTTGCTTTATCTATTTATTATTTCTTAGCTTTATTTATTTATCATTATCAGGCGGTCAGTCGGGGAGGTGTGTATCCATACATGTCTGAGTGCCTTGTTCCTTCAGTTTAGCAGCACAAAACGCCATTTATTTCTTTTAGCGATCAGCTGAAGACCTGCAGTGACTTTACATGGTAAAGATGTCAGAAATGACCCGAGGGCCATGTGAGTAGTGTTCATATATTAGTGAAAGTGACTCTGGATGAGTCGGAGCCTCTGCAGCCAGACAACAAAGCAGCTGCACAACACATTCATTCCTCTTTGCCTCAGCGCTGATGCACTCTGCACAGCCTCGTCGTGGCTGCGTGCGGTCTGAGGCCTGCAGCCTCAGCCGTGTCAGGCCGGGGCCGTCGGGCCGGGGCCGTCAGGCCGGGGCCGGTGGGCTGGGGCCGTCGGGCCGGGGCCGGCGGGCCGGGGCCGGCGGGCCGGGGCCGGTGGGCTGGGGCCGGTGGGCTGGGGCCGTCGGGCCGGGGCCGTCGGGCCGGGGCCTCTCACTCTCATGTCCCCACATCGCCAACAAACACTGGGATCTGCTGCATCTGCAGATCCTCATTTAATGCTGGTATATATCAGTGTGAGGCAAACACAGAGAATGAGAATAAAACAGAATGAAAGCAGCGCACACACACACACACACACACACACACACACACACACACACACACGCACACGCACACACAGGTGTTACTTGTGGCACCTCCTGGATGTGCTGATGTCAGAGGTTTTAAGCTTCATAATGAAGGAAGCGTTTGACGTTTATCCACCGAGGATTTTTTTAGCACAAAAAAAAAGATTGGTTTTAGTAAGAGAAATGACAGGAAGGGAATTGGAGAAAAATAGAGAAGTGGAGATAATAAAGATTCTAGGAGTTGATTTGGGAGACTGGGAGTTGTGGAGCTGTTTAAAATGGCTGTGCAGACATTTACTCCCATCAGTGTTGATGAGCTGCAGAGGAGACGTCGACCTGAGGACCAATAGGAACGAGCTGAGCTCACACATTTGGGTTTCCATTTCCTTTGAAATGCACAAAACCTAAATATGACAATAAGACTGATAATGGAAGTAGCTACATCTGAAAATAAATCACAGTGTGATGGAAACACTTTGTTCACATCTCCAGGTCACGTGACCTGACGTAGGGGTCACATGACCAGTTCCCTTCAGACCAACTGTTTCTATATCTGATTCAAAGATCTAAGAAAACTATGTTCTGGACACACCCGATAGTAGCAGCTGGGATGTAAGCACATTGTGTGTGTGTGTGTGTGTGTGTGTGTGTGTGTGTGTGTGTGTGTGTGTGTGTGTGTGTGTGTGTGTGTGTGTGTGTGTGTGTGTGTCTCCAGGCCTGTAACGACTGCAGTCACGTCCACTCTCCTCCCGGTGTTTTTCATATATGTGTTTATCTTTACGACTGCAAAGGCTCTATTCAGAGCTTGTTATATACTCCTCCCAATCAATCGCTGCACATATAAACCCCTCGGTCACGTAAAAAACGGGAGCGGGTTGGGGGGGGGGGGGGGGGGGGGTTGGAGGTGGGGGGGGGTGGGGGGGCGAAGGAACAGCGCGGCGCTCCAGCCGTAAAATTAACGGCAGGAGAGTGACATTAGTGTTATAGGTTATTGACTGATTTCATTGGAATTTATGACCCTAATCGAGAGGCCGGTGTCAGAGCGAGCCCAGCAAATAAGAGAGGCTGACAGCGGGGGCCGCGGCCCCGGGGCCCCTGCACGCCGCACGCTCTCGGCCCGTCCTGTAAATTGTGGCAGTGACTTTATAAGTCTCAGTGGAGGCCCCACACACACACACACACACACACACACACACACACACACACACACACACCTGGTCTCCCTCCATCCTGAGGGTCAGAGTCCAGCCGCCTCCACCCATGATGAGAAACACTACTTCATCTCACCTCATGTCGCACATGGTCTGTGTGTGTGTGTGTGTGTGTGTGTGTGTGTGTGTGTGTGAGCTGGTCAAAGCCCGTTGTTTAAGGCTCGACTAGAAACAGAAATATTCAGCAGTGTGCAAAGGGCCAGTCCATAAAGACGAGTGAACTCCCGCTGATAAATAATTCTCACTTAAAATGCTCCATAATGTGACATGGGTGTCATTCTATCCCCAATGTACTGAATATAGGATATGTGGGAATATATACAGTGTGTGTGTGTGTGTGTGTGTGTGTGTGTGTGTGTGTGTGTGTGTGTGTGTAGATGGATAGATAGATACCAATATAGATAGGTGCGTACAAAATATTCTCTTCATGTTGCCTCTCAGAGCAGGATTAAAGCCTGATGTCAGGTCCGTGTTACATTAGGTCCTCCTCACATCTGGCTCCTCCTCACATCCTGCTCCTCCTTCTGGTCTCCTGGTCTCCTTCTCTTGGTCCCCTCCTCCTGGTCTCCTCCTCCTGGTTTCCTCCTCCTTGTCTCCTCCATGGTCTGGACCATGAGACAGTAGAAGGAGCGTGGCCACTAGTGTTCTCCTGCTTTGTAGCAACACAACAGCTGCTTCTCACAATCTTCCAGAGGTTGACAGCTGGTTCAGACCAGTACGTATCCTCCTCCTCCACTGGTTCAGACCAGTACGTATCCTCCTCCTCCACTGGTTCAGACCAGTACGTATCCTCCTCCACTGGTTCAGACCAGTACGTATCCTCCTCCTCCACTGGTTCAGACCAGTACGTATCCTCCTCCACTGGTTCAGACCAGTACGTATCCTCCTCCTCCACTGGTTCAGACCAGTACGTATCCTCCTCCTCCACTGGTTCAGACCAGTAGGTATCCTCCTCCTCCACTGGTTCAGACCAGTACGTATCCTCCTCCTCCACTGGTTCTCCCCTGGCTCTCGTCCAGATGTTCCTGCTAGCAGCCGCGTCCGTCTTAACGTCCGTTTGATCCCAGCTGCTCTCCTCAGTCGTCGTCCGACTCGACGTGTTGTTGTTGTTGCTTCTTCTTCTGAGAGACGCGGAGGAGAAGCCGGGGATTAATATTTAAAAGAGCCTCTCTTCACCCAAACACTTCTCCTTCATTCATCTAAAAATAGTCGCTGACATTATCTGGCTGTCAGCAGCGCGGCCGGGACCTCCCAGCGAGTGCCTGTTTACCCAGGATGCTCCGGGACGGTCCGCCGCCGCCCCTCCGCCCGGGTCTGTTTGGTTGTGGTGGTCCGAACCTGCCCTGCCCTGCCCTGCCCCCCCCCACCCCCCCACCCCCCCCCCCCCACGCCCACCCTGGTGTGATGGCGACTCTCTCCGGGGAGCAGCGCTGCAGGAACAGCTCGTCTCGGCTCGTAAACGATGTGTCTCCAGGAGTGGAGCATGGGCAGGGAGTGCCGCCACCTCTGCATGTGTCCCACGCCGGATCAGTTGCATCATCTAGGAAAAGTCTCAGGATTTTTTTTTCTTTTGCTGCAATGAAAAAAGACAAGAAGAAGAAGAAGAAGCAAACATTAAATGGAAGATGATGCTGCGTGAGCTCAGAATGAATACAGCGGATGGCTGTGTAGAATGAGGTGTAATAGGAGTTAATAGGAGTTAATATCCAGGCGTGTTGTGGATGTCACGGCTGGAGGCTGCTGACAGCTTCATCGCAGGACGGACCAGACAGACAGAAAATAAATGTCTGCCTGCTGCTGATTGATGACACGCAGACAGTCCGGCTGCTGTTTTTCATATAGTAATGAACATGTAAACAAGGACGAGCCTCTCCTGCTCCTCCTCCTCCTCCTCCTCCTCCTCCTCCTCCTCCTCCTCCTCCTTCACGTCTGACAGAGAGCGCCGTCGTGTGCTTTTTAATTAAAAGGAAAATTCAATAACCTTATCAAGACTTGCCATTTTAGTTTGAGACGTATCGATCGGGCCGTTCAGTTATGCAGATCCGCAGCTTTTCATCTTCTGGGCAATTTTGCGTGGCGGCCTCTAGTTACTGAAAAGATCTCATTTCAGAAAATCCATGTCATATATTATTCAGGTTATGTTTAGTTCGTCTTACAATACGATAATCAAACATGTTGTCAGGCTGCGTCCTCGCATCTTAAGGTTAGGAGGAGAAGCAGAGAAAACGCTGAAGCGCCAAACGTGAAATGAGAGTTGGTGAAGTGTGTGTGAAGGTGAGTTTTGCCACCGGAGACTCGGGACAAGATGGACAAACTCCCGCCAGAGCGAGGAGGGAAACTGTGCCGCTGATGATCCGCCGCAGCGGGAGGCTAATTGCCCACACACCTCTGTGTATCTCTCCTCCTTTATTTCTTTATTTATTCATTTTTTCTCCCCCTTTTTTTGGCTCAATATGTCTGCTAATGGAATTAAAAACATGTTGCCAGGGGTCTTTGCAATTTAGAAAATAAGTCCATTAAGTTCATTAATTTAATAATGGGCAATAATAATGAATAAAAAGTATTGCTCAATTAGAGGGGGGAGCGTACGGTTGGCTGTTTCACATTCATTCGAAATCACCTCGGTGTGCAATAGCTTAATGAGATTATAATGGAATTGATATCACATAGGTAGTGAATTAAAGCGTTACCAGAGAACCCATTAGGAATGAAATTCTAATCCTGAAACACTTGTCACAGCTAAAATAGGCTTCTACTTTTGTTATTAGCGTCAGGAGAAGTGATGAGGAATCAGCGCGGGTACCGGCGCCGAGGTGAGAGCGTCGCCGTGACGATGATGGAGGAAAGTGATTCTCCGGCTGCGTGCTGAGGGCTGATGGAGGCTGAGGGCTGATGGAGGCTGAGGGCTGATGAAGGCTGAGGGCTGATGGAGGCTGAGGGCTGATGGAGGCTGAGGGCTGATGAAGGCTGAGGGCTGATGGAGGCTGAGGGCTGATAAAGGCTGAGGGCTGATGGAGGCTGAGGGCTGATGGAGGCTGAGGGCTGATGAAGGCTGAGGGCTGATGGAGGCTGAGGGCTGATAAAGGCTGAGGGCTGATGGAGGCTGATGGCCCGGCCCGGCCCGGCCCGGCCCGGCCCGCCTCTCTGTTTGTTTGCTGTGGTGTCGCTGGGTGTGTTGGTGGCATCGGCCCATTGATCCGGGCCGTGGCGGCCGGGCCGGCTCCTCGGGTTTCAGAGTTTCCAGCCCCGAGAAAAAGCTGCTGAGGACTTCAGTTAAAAGGACGCAGGCAGCACATTCATAGTAATCTAAAAAGGTCAGGATAAATTACACTGCTTATTTCAGTGAAAAAGGCAGGTAATGTGAGCCGCGGCGAGTAGTTTCTCATGCACACGGCTGCAGATTTGACTCTTTGACTTTTACACGTTGACACTTGATGTGGATTTACTGTCTGCAGGTTTAAGACCAGGAGGGATCGGACGAGATGAACTTTTCCTTTTCATCAAGATATTACAATAATTTGAGGTGTTTTATATTCATAATGGCTTTTTTTACAGGAACACTTAAAATAATGTGTCGTTGGAGGATGTTGTTAAAATCAGAAATAGATTGGTTCATAATTTAACTTTTCATTTAACGTGGCCGGCAGTGATACACCTTGTAAATCCACGTTATCAGCAGTTTGTGCAGCTTCAGCAAGGCCAGCACGTCAAAATGTATTATTAGTGTCAGTCTTAATGTACTATATATAATGCATAATGTGCTATATATAACGTGTTCAATCAAAAAGTGTGATCTCTGCTGCTTGAAAAATGTGGAAACAAGAAATTAATCAGGAAAAAAAAAAAGAAAAACTCAGAAAATTCAGAGCAGTGTTGGGAGAGCGGTTCCTGCCCTCGGCTGACAAAATGAGCACATTTTTTATGTGAGAGAAACTACAGTAAAAATGATTCACGTTGTTATTTCCCTCTAAAATGGAAATATTTTGTTTCAAATGGAGGAAGAGGAGGAGTAAAAAGGAATCCAGATCTTGCGGTTTCAGATTCACACTGAGCGCCTGAACGTTTGTGTCCACGCTCCGCAAGCCCCACCCGGCTCGCCTCACCCTGGACCGGCGTGGAGAGGGAAGAAAATGTATCCGTATGAAAGAGAAAAATAGAGAGGGAGAGGGAAAAAAGACAAAAAAGGGATGAAAAAAAGTCAAATGAGGATCCTGGGTGATGTGAGAGGAGAGGAGCCGGGAGATGACAGCGCTGAGCATCCTAAAAAAAGAATGAAAGGAATTAATCAGTAAGATAGGGTTGTCTGTGATATGAAAACATGCAGTCTGTGTGTGTGTGTGTGTGTGTGTGTGTGTGTGTGTGCCTGAGAGACACGGAGGCTGCACAGACACAAAAAGGAAGAAAAGCACAAGTTTCAGTTTGACAAAATGAGACAAAGACGTGAGGAAAGTCCTGAACATGCGGACTGTACTTAATCCAGAGCTGAGCTGCACACACACACACACACACACACACACACACACACACACACACACACACACACACACACAGGCTGCGTATGGAGCATGGATGCATGTGTGTTTGTGTGAATGCGTATGCGTGTGTGCTTAATTAATATTTAAGCCACCTTCAGCATACCCTGGAAAGGAAGTAAAGGGGATTGTGTTCTCATGGATCCTTTAATCCTCTGAATTAGCAGTTTAATAACAAGAAGCCATTTGTAGATTAGTAAGATCAAGCTTCCAAGACGTGCTTGTGTACAATCTACTTAAATGCTTTGATTTTTGATGCTGGAAAATTCCCCTCACACAGCCTCAGTGTGTGTGTGTGTGTGTGTGTGTGTGTTTGCAGCAGTGGTGCATGTGTGTAGTTGTGTCTATGCTGAGGCAGGTGCAGCTGCATGACATTGTGTTATTATCACTACTTTTATTGTTATTGTTGTTGTTGTGTGAGTGATCAGGGCGCAGCCTCCTGATGCAGCTGGAGCTGATCATTGATGAATGATTCAGGCAGAAACATCAAACATGCTCTGCTGGATTACTGAGCCATATGTTGACACAGTCTTATCTTTTATTTAGTGACGTGTCATCAGCGGCCGGGGACAAATATTAGAGTTTCATGTGAGGAACACGCCGGCGTTAGCGCTTCCTCACAGAAGCCATGACGCTGTGGGAAACATCCCAGAATGCACCAGGGCGAGCCACACACACACACACACGTCCTCTCCGGAGCGGAGCGTCGTCATTTCACTGCTTCAGTCGAGCTTAGCTCAAATAAAACTCTGGGTGTTGAACCTCGTTTACGGCCCGATCGTTGACGGGATCCTCCTCAGGATCCTCCTCCTCCTCAGTATGGAGGAGGAGCCTCCTCCTCGGTATGGAGGAGGCTCCTCCTCAGTATGGAGGAGGAGGTAGCTGGCTGGCTGTCTCTGCAGGGTGGATGGAGGAGATGGAGAGCGGTCTGAGCCGTGGTGCTCTGGGAGGCGTGGGCAGGAGGAGCTGGGCTCTGACCACAGCAGCGTTAAAGCAGCTGAGCCCTCAGTCACTGTCGCTCTGCCCTCGGCCTTTTCATTCACCTGGTCAATATAGTTTTAAAAACCCAGTGTTTCTGTGCCTGCTCATGAATTATTGCTTGACATGTCCACCTGTGACTAATGCATGCTACACATCAGCATTTAGTCAGGTTGTTTCTTTTCTGAAGGGTTCAGATGATAACTCTTTTGCAGATTATCGGGGACAGGACTTCTTTTTTCTACCTGTACCTCTTGCAGTTTTTCTCGTCCTAGTCTTTAGTAAACTAGATAACTCTGATAAGTCCAGTTGTCAGACTCACATGGTGAACAGTGCTAATGAGCACATCAGGGTGTAACTTGAGCGGTAACTGGCACTTTTATTTCTGCTTCTGTAGACTTTTTATATTTCATTTACTGAGTGTTATGCTGCAGCTGCACTGTTATTTCTGTGTGAGAAATTATCTATCTATCTATCTATATATCTATCTATCTATCTATCTATCTATGGCCACGTCTGTATTTACATATATATATATATATATATATATATATATATATATATATATATATATATACATATATATATATATATACATGTATGTGTGTGTATAGATTCTGATTCTTGTCCTACTAATAAGCAGCTCGTTACATAACCAGTGAAAACCACCAGAAAACCAGTTCTAATGCTGCAGAGCCCCTCAAATGTACAGTACTGTGTGTGTGTGTGTGTGTGTGTGTGTGTGTGTGTGTGTGTGTGTGTGTGCTTCTATGTGTGTGGCCCTGCCTTGCTATGTTTTGCATCGACACCAGTCCTCTGATACTCACACTCACACACACTCACACACACACACACACACACACACACACACACACACACGTAGATTGCATCTGTGATGACAGGCGGCTCGGCGTGTCACCGTGGCCGTGTCGCTCTAATCGTCCTCGTGCAGGAAGCCGCCGTCTTTGTTCCGCTGATAGCGTGCGCCTCCTCCACTCCTCCGTCCGGCCGCTATCAGACATTGATTGCTTTTGTCTCGTTATCGGGGCTCATTCAGGTGAGACTGACGTGTGCCGGCGAGGATAAGCAGCAAGGCGGCGAGCGAGGCCGCGGCCCCGCCCCCTCCTCCCGATGCCTTTAAACATGTATGACGACCTGCATGAAATGTTGATGATGAATAATCAGCTGCATCATGACGACTATAAATGGGTCAAAGTCACTGCTTCTCCAGGCCTCACGCCTCGACAGACAAACCGGAGCAAAACTCTGGAAAATTCCCTCAAATTCTCCCTAAAACTGATGCTGCCGAGTGTGTGTGTGTGTGTGTGTGTGTGTGTGTGTGTGTGTGCGGACGGGAGCAGGAACTCGCTCTCTGCCTCTTCCAAACCTGCGTCGAGCAGGAGAAATAAAGAGCTCAGACGAGTGTTTGTTGCTCGGTGGATTCTCGGGGCCACTCTGCAGCCGGTTGCCGGGCGGGGTGGCTCCGCTCTGCACAGCAGCCACACGTCCTAAATAATTCACACTCTACTTGAGAATTCTCCAACGGACTCGCTGCCGCCATTAGACAGTCTCAGGCTGCCAGTTTTTCTTTTTCTTTTCTTTTTTTTTGGAGGGGGTGGGGGATTTGTTTTTCACACACTGGCCTCAACATAACTACCTCAAGCACCAAAAAAGAGAGAGGAGGAGAGGAGGAGAGGAGGAGAGGAGGAGAGGAGAGGAGAGGAGAGGAGAGGAGAGGAGAGGAGAGGAGAGGAGAGGAGAGGAGAGGAGAGGAGAGGAGAGGAGAGGAGAGGAGAGGAGAGGAGAGGAGAGGAGAGGAGAGGAGAGGAGAGACGAGACGTAGCTCAGGTCGATGGGAGGTTCATGGACAATCCAATATAGAAAATCCAGTTTACATGCAGAACGCTTCAACATTAAGATTTTTCACAGAGTTCAGCATATTTCTCTCCAACTCTCCCTCCATCCACTAGTTTTTTTTTTAAATCTGAGACGCCTCTTTGACAATGTCTTCCTCATGCAAAATGCATGAGTGCGTGTGGATCGATACAGGCCCTTTAATCTCTGCACATAGACAGCTCCCGCGCTCAGACGCTCCACACACACACCCATGGCTGCCATCACCATCACCACCTCCGCTGCCATAGCCCAGATCAGTGGGGGGGGGGGCACAGACCCCCCCCCCCCCACACACACACACACACCCCCCCTCACAGCCCCTCACACCCCAGCACTGACCTGTCCACCGCTGCCAACACAAAGCCTCCACATGTCCTGAAGCATACAGCTCCATAGGAGGAACAGACAGAGCCTTGAGGAGTTCTCAGGTAGACCTCACGTCTCAGTCTGAGGAGCAGATGAGGAGGAGATGAGGAGGAGATGAGGAGGAGAGTGGCATGTGTCTGGAGGAGCAGCTCACACATCACTCTGCCAGCAGGCGTCTGGAGGCTTAAACTTAGTGTGTTTCAGTTTCTTTCTCCAAGTTAGAATGTGTTTCGTCTCCAGTATGGAGCAGCAAACTGCACCTGTAAAGACAAAACCAGGATGAGCAGGATTTCCAGGACTTTTCCAGGCTGTCATCCTCCACAGTCGTTTTATTTTTCATTTTTTACATTTATGTTCATTCATGTCTTTGGACCAAAGTCACAGTGTAAACATGCAGACTCCACCAATCAAAAGCTGATCTGTGAAATAATCTGTTAAATCATTAGAAATAAGAATAATTCCGACTCAGGTGTGCAAACTTTTAAACGACTGAAAGATTTCCAGAACTTTTCATTTATCCTCTGATTTTCCAGGTGTATTTGTTTTCTAAGAGAGAGTGAGTTTTAATCTGTGTGTGTGTGTGTGTGTGTGTGTGTGTGTGTGTGTGTGTGTGTGTGCCTCTGAGGGACTAACCTGTTTAACTAAAGGCTAAAAAAGGAGACGGAGAGATGCTGGTGTGCAGGAGGAAGTCGGAGGCCATTTTTACTCGTTTCTTCTCCTCTCAAACATGGCGGCACACACACCTCTACCTGAGGAGAGCTGCTGCTCACTCCCTCCTCCTCAGCCCTCCTCCATCCCTCCATCCTCCATCCTCAGCCCTCCTCCATCCCTCCATCCTCCATCCTCAGCCCTCCTCCATCCCTCCATCCTCCATCCTCAGCCCTACATCCTCAGCCCTCCTCCATCCCTCCATCCTCCATCCTCATCCCTCCATCCTCATCCCTCCTCCATCCCTCTACACACACGCACACACACACACTTAATATCAGACTTTCGATGCTGAGCTGATTCAGTCTTAGTTTCATGTCACTGAGAAACTTTATTTTTCTCATTGTCATCAAAGCAGCAGCAGCAACAGCTGAAACACTACACACACACACACACACACACACACACACACACACACACACACACACTACCACTGCTGTTGTGAATTTCCTGCTGTTTCAGTGACATTTTCTTTACAGAACCACAGCGAGCAGCTGTTCACGAGGGAGTGTTGAATCTGCTTTAATCTTATTTCTAAATCAAATATTTAATTTGGGAGGTTTTTTTTTTAGATTTATGGATTATTTCAACACAAAAAGGCGCCCGGCCTCTCCAGGTTCTAAATGAATGAGACGAGACGAGATAAGATAAGATAAAATTGTATTTGTCCCAACAGGGAAAGGAACCATAACTCAGGTAAACACATGCTGTAAAACGAAGACGACTTCCACACGCATCATAACTGTTATTTATGAATCAACTAATGAAATCTGGAGCAATGCTGATCATGTGCCACCAGTACACGCTACTGAGCGTGCCCAGCTCCACATGTCTCAGGTGAGCAGGATTCCTCTGCAGCTCCTCCCCAGCTCCTCCCCAGCTCCTCCCCAGCTCCTCCCCAGCTCCTCCCCAGCTCCTCTCCAGCTCCTCTCCAGCTCCTCTCCAGCTCCTCCCCAGCTCCTCTCCAGCTCCTCCCCAGCTCCTCTCCAGCTCCTCTCCTGCTCCTCTCCTGCTCCTCTCTGTCTGTCTGGAGAGGAGCTGGAGGAGGAGGAACCTGGACTGGGAGGTCTGTGCTCTGAATCCCACAGACATGTTGAGGATTGTGACGTGATGTTGGTCAGAGTGTCTGACGTGTGTGCTGCTGCCAAACACAAAGAAAGACTTTTTTTATTTTTATTTTCCCTCCTTTTTTTTTTTGTTTGTTGCAAATTTTTAGCGCACAAAAGGAAATTGCCTTGGCTTCCTTTTATCAACGCTGTTGTTTACTGAGGACGTGCCAAACGCAGGATTTAGTGTCACATTTGTCTGAGCGTCTGGCACTTTCCCTGAGCTCATACTTCAGCCGCTCTTATTATCAGCCATTTTGAGGCTGTTACTCATTTTGCCAGTCATTTAGCTATTTTTGAGACGTTGTCATTTCCATGTTGAGGTACACTCTGTGTGTGCGTGAAGCTTTGATCACGGTTTGTACAAACAGATTTAGGAAACAAAGAAGAAGCACTGAAGGTTTCTTTAGAAGCGCCGTGCTTGTAAATATTAAATGAGGGAAGAAACATTATTACATTTAACAAAAAAGTCGACATTCTCAAAGGGAAATGAGGCCAAACGGAATAAAACATCATCACCGTCTCCACTTCTTCTTCTTTAAAATTTTGCTTGTGTAAACGCTTTTGATTAAGCAGTAGTTGATCGGGGTCTTAAAAGCTCGCACACCTCGGATGAAGGCGGAACAAAAAGTTAAGTAATGAACAACAAGATCTGAAAAAAGAAAAGGACGCAGCCTTTGAGTTGAGACAAAGAGCGATCAGTGGAGGAGAGAATATCGGGGGCCACCTCCGGATAATGTGTGGCGCTTTAGAAATGATCCAATATGGCTGATGCATCAGCTCTGCCTCCCTATTGTCTTCCACACCTCCCCTCCTCCCTCCCTCCCCCCATAATGCAATGCAGCTTTTGTTCACTCATTCTTTTAACCGTTTCTTTGGCTGCGAGTTGTCACGGCCGGGGACAAATTAAGGAAGCGGTAATAGGGTTATGTCAAGTAGACGGAGGTGGCGGCTCTGTGTGGATGCCTCCCTCCCTCTGTCTCCATGAAAGGTTAGTGCACTTGCCGGGGTTTTTGTCTCCCCCCGCCGTAATGAGAAAGGCAGCGGACGAGCCTCGATCCGTCCTGCAACACCTACTGACAGATAGCATTTAGAGGCTGCAGAAAAAGAAGCATTAGGGAAAGAGCGAGCGAGCGTCACTGGAAGTAATACAGCAACATGAGCGTGACTGATCACAGCGGACACGCATGACCAGGAGGAGCCATCGCTCTGGCCCCGGGGGCCCGCGCACGCCTCCATTTACCTTTGACATACATACACACACACACACACACACACACACACATATATGTATGTTTGTAATTTCGACCCTCTCTGGCAGACATGCACCTCGGAGAGTTTGACACTTTAACATTTTCTCCATTGGCGCCATCGATATTACGCCCTCAACAGGACGGCATTAAAACCAGACATCTGCTAAAATATTGAGCAGGGATCGCAGCATTTTTTGGTTCGCTGTGATATTACATTCATGACTCCCACACTCCAGAGATATTACGCTCACATTTCTTCCACCTCCTTTGGGCAGAATTTCTCAAAGCCTTTTCTCTCTCTCTCTCTCTCTCTCTCTCTCTCTCTCTCTCTCTCTCTCTCTCTCTCTCGCCCGCCGTCGTTCCGGGGCAGATGTCCGTGGAAAATCTGTATCAGAGCGAGAGTCCCCGTAGCGATGTTTTGATGGCGCTGGAATGGGAAGGATGCAGGAGGTGAATGTGGCGGCGTGCGTGTAGCTGAGTGTGTGCTGGCGGGCTGTGGTCAGAGGGCAGGGCTGCGTCTTAGGTAACAGCAGCAGGCGCTCCGGGCACTTCATGCTGCACGGGAGGGCTCCCCAGCCTGGCAGGACACACACACACACACACACACACACACACACACACACACACACACACACTGAGCCAGGGAAACACTGCGACCGGGACAGAGGCAACACCCACTCAAACTTTATATTTAGAGCTTCTGTTTCTCCAAACACAACAAAATGAGACGGTGGAGGAGGAGGAGGATCGTGCTGCAGGAAGCAGCGGCTCTCTCTCTCTCTCTCTCTCTCTCTCTCTCTCTCTCTCTCTCTCTCTCTCTCTCTCTCGCTCTCTCAGATTTATGGAAATGTCTTTTTGGAGTGAATGCCATGTGAGAAGCTGGTCACAGTGATTGATTCTGCAGGCACAGACCTCAGAGGAAACTCTGCATCACTTCCAGGTTCCAGCCGGACGCTGGACATTAAGGCTCAAACTGGGGTGGAAAGGTCGGAGATGGAGCCGGGAAAAGTTTTCCCGAAAGGTTGAAATCGGTTCTAAAACAAATGGAAACCACGACTGATGGAGTCGTAAAGTGTTTCACAGAGGCACATCCGCTCCATGGCGTTACTACGTAATGATATTATTGACAGTTGTGGTTGTTACAGATGAGTCTGAGCATTAGTTTCATATTCTGTAAAATATGACATGGCAGAATGTGAGTGATACGTCACCAGAGATTTTCTTCTCTTTTTTCATGGTAAAAGCTTTAAACAACCAGAAGATGCACTGGCTGTTTCTTATCTTTGTCTTTTAAGACAGAAAAGAACAAATACAGCAGAAAGTCAGAGGAAATGGCAGCTAACAGCATCAGTCCTGGACAGAGGACGCTCAGAAGACACTCCCATAAAATATCACATTGTGAAATGTGCTAATAGAACAGAGATGGAATGTAACATAATGTTTCCACAGCCTTCAGTTTACACAGTTTGTTTGTTTGTTTGTTCTTTGTCTGTTCAGGAACTAAACTCACTCTGAAACAGTTTTTTCTGCTTCAGTTAGCATTTAGAACAAGCTGAGACGCTACGGTCATTCCTGTGAGTGACATGTGGGACAGCCAATCAGAGCTCAGTCTGTGTGTGGTTGCCAGATGAGCATGAAAGGAGCCAGAGGCTCTGATGGAACCAGAGCTCATAGCTTCTATGTTAACACAGAGACTAGCGAGGAACCACATCCTCTGTACGTTGTAGTACCGTGAACACACTGCCCGATACGACGTGACGAGGCTCTGAAATCACACACACTGAAGAAATGCAGCTAAGTGTGTGTGTGTGTGTGTGTGTGTGTGTGTGTCACAGAGTGTGTGTGCACCAGACGTGCAGCCCCTCTCCATCCTGGTGTGATGTGTGTGTGCTGGAGGCCTGTGCATCTGGAAGTATCGACGCACCATCCGTCACTGGAGCCATGCTGAATATGAGCGTGAACCCCTGAACCCCCCCCACCCCACCTCCACCCCCCCTGCCCCCACCCCCGGGAAACTCACAGATGTGGGGAGTGCCCCCCCCCCTCGGCTGCCTGGTCAGAGTAATGGTCAAAGGTACGGCTGCTGGGAGGGGACATTACCGGCCGTGACCAATCTGCTCCCAAATGAAATACACTTTATGTCAGCGCTCCAATCTCTGTAATTGACTTCGCTTTGGGCTGCAGCCATTATGGTTAAGGTTGTGTCGTCTCTTTTTTTTACTATACAAGAGAACATCGATGAAATCAGAAATACATGTGGGTGATGGAATTTTTAGAATGATTGCTTTGGATAAGACATGAATTATGGAACATTTTTTGACATAACCAACGCCTGGTGTGTGTGTGTGTGTGTGTGTGTGTGTGTGTGTGTGTGTGTGTGTGTGTGTGTGCGTGTGTGTGTGTGTGTGTGTGAAGTATCTGGTGCTGGTGGCAGAAGGAGTAGAATCAGGGAGTGATTTTGATTGGCCCCAAACAGATCTCATCCCTTCACTTTAAACCTAAAACTGTCGCAGTTAGAGCTCCTACAATCTATTAGTGATGCACCTGAATGTGTGTGTGTGTGTGTGTGTGTGTGTGTGTGTGTGTGTGTGTGTGTGTGTGTGTGTGTGTGTGCTTGACTTGCATGTTGCAGCACATAGCTACATATAGATACAGATTTACTGGACTGAATATTTACTGTTGAATAATAGATAGTTGTGCAGGTGTGAGCTGGGCACAAATCTCCAGCGTGAGCAGAGCTGCAGGTTGAACCCTCTGAAACGCAGGTCAGGAGTTAAATTTACACCATAAAACACCACAAACTGCATCAAATGAAACATTAAATCAATGCAAAGACCTCAACAAACAGCAATGTAGCTAAGAACAAAATGTTCTAAAGGAATCAAATGGCTCGAAGCAGTGTGGTTCTAACCCAACTAGCAGCTCAACTACATGAATATGAATCACAGACTTAGATTCATTAAAAGGGTCTTTAAGAATATCTGAACACAGCCATAATGTGTCAATATGAAGATGATGGTGACATCATCAAGACAAACAGCACATAATGGTGAACCAGGGTTTTTCATAGACCAGTTAAAGCCACAGACTTCACATCTTTATCATCAGATAAAGATAAAGAGAAGCAAAGTGATCTGGTTGAATGTACAAAGTGAAGGTGCACTGGTAGAAAATGACACAGAGTGTCTGTATAATAGAAACAATGTTTACATATAAATCAAAGTGATGGTTTTAAAGTGTGGATGAAGTCCAGCTGCTGCCTGCAGCTGTTTCCATTGAGGATAGTGTTGCGCATAAATTCTATGTTAAACCTCCTCCAGTGACATCCTATCATTCTGGTATGGACTGGTCCTGGTGCACTCCACTGAGGGAGATGGTTTATCTATGTACGTCTACGTCTATGTTTAGAGTCTTTATGTGGACTGGATCCTTCTTTTCCTTAGGTGTGTTTCAGGCTGCTTCAGGCCGGAGCAGGGGTCAGCAACCCAGGTCCTCTCTGTTCCTCTGTTCCTCAGGGCTCAGGTCCTCCCTGTTCCTCTGTTCCTCAGGGCTCAGGTCCTCTCTGTTCCTCAGGGCTCAGGTCCTCTCTGTTCCTCTGCTCCTCAGGGCTCAGGTCCTCTCTGTTCCTCTGCTCCTCAGGGCTCAGGTCCTCTCTGTTCCTCTGTTCCTCAGGGCTCAGGTCCTCTCTGTTCCTCTGTTCCTCAGGGCTCAGGTCCTCTCTGTTCCTCTGCTCCTCAGGGCTCAGGTCCTCTCTGTTCCTCTGTTCCTCAGGGCTCAGGTCCTCTCTGTTCCTCTGTTCCTCAGGGCTCAGGTCCTCTCTGTTCCTTTAGCTCCTTCCTGACCGACCCCCCCCGCCCTCCGCCTGCGGGACATCACGCCGCGCTGCGTCCTCTACAGGCGGCGGTCGCTCGCTAACACACGGCGCATGACATCCCCCTGAGAGCCGCCACCGCCGCCTCTGAATTTTTCATCATTGATCTGATGTGATTTCCTGCTGCTCTGTCAGCTCCCGCTCCATCACCACTGCCCGGGGCCGAGCGGCCTCCCCGCTCCTCCCTGCTCCTCCTCGCTCCTCCTCGCTCCTCCACACTGCTCCTCGCTGCCACCCGCCGGCTCTGACTCGCTCACGCCCCCTGGCCCCCGGGCCTGGACCTGCAGGCGCCGGCAGCCGGACCCGCAGGTCGGAGGGCAGCGAAAGACTCAATGTATCGACAACGCTGTCCACTGCCATGAAGCTCCATCAGCCCCACCCGCCGTGTGTGTGTGTGTGTGTGTGTGTGTGTGTGTGTGTGTGTGTGTGTGTGTGTGTGTGTGTGTGTGTGTGTGTGTGAACTCTGGTAAACTCTGTCAGAGTTCCAAGTGTCCTGAAAAAGCCGGTTTAGGAGGTTTGAATAAGCATATAGTCTATCATAATGTCCAATCATGTGAGAGATTATTTCATAGATCATAGTTTCATAGATCTTTATAATCAGTCTCCAGATGAATAAACATGAAAGCAATCTGCTCCAACGTACAAAACAGAGGAACAACTGGAGAAAATGACACACTGACAAAGCATTTTTGTGTCATGGATACAGATGGTGTGTTTTCATGATGATATTTGTCATGTTTCAATAAAGTCCAGCTGCTGCTGTCAGCTGTTCCCACTGAAGATGTTGGAGCTGTAGCTCCAGGTAGAGAGTGTACCCTGGTACCATGTGGTCCTGCTCCATCCCATAATAACCCTGGTACCATGTGGTCCTGCTCCATCCCATAATAACCCTGGTACCATGTGGTCCTGCTCCATCCCATAATAACCCTGGTACCATGTGGTCCTGCTCCATCCCATAATAACCCTGGTACCATGTGGTCCTGCTCCATCCCATAATAACCCTGGTACCATGTGGTCCTGGTCCTCCACTCTGAGGAAGATGGACGTCCAGGACATAGTTTTCTTAGATCTTTGAATCAGATGTAGAAACAGTTGAGTCTCCTCCTCTGTCCACCTGGTCTGAAGGGAACTGGTCATGTGACCCCTGCGTCAGGTCACATGACCTGGAGAGCAGAGGAGCTGTGTTCCAGAGACATCTTTGAGTGTCAGCTCTAGAGGAGCAGGACACACACCTAATGCTGTACATCAGCTGAGCCCTTTACTAACTTGTTCTTGTACCACCTGAAAATGTCCTGGAAAAGTCCTTGAAAAAAAATGAAAGGAGCGACTAGGAACCCTGTTGTTGCCCCTCCTCCTCCTCCTCCTCCTCCTCCTCCTCCTCCTCCTCCTCGGTGGAGTGAAGTCGGGGCCAGAGCTGGGTGAGCGATGGCGGCAGCCCAACCTGCTGATCCCAGCAGCGGGTGCATTAGTTTGCCATAAAGAAGCAGTGATTTTGAGACGCGGCAGGCGAAAACATATGAGGATGAATGACACCGTATAAAAGCCGAGCTCTGTTTCAAAATCCATTAGAGAGAAGAGGCGAGAGCTCCGAGCGCAGCAGAAACACTGAGCCAGCGGCCGCACACACACATCCCGCGGCCGGCCTCCAGCTCCGGCATGGATGGCAGATCACTCTTGCAGTTCCTCCTTTAACTGTCCCTTTAATCAAAATTTTTAATCAATGCATTAGTACATGACAGCTGAGAGGGGAGAAAAAGCATAGTTCAGCTGCTCCCAGATATCGGCATCCAAAGATAGGTGGGAGATGAATGCGCCTCATTTAGTGCAGAGATTGAACAAGTGTTTTTCTTTTTTTTTTCTGTGTATGTGTGCACTTTCTCCTGGGTTTGGATGAGTCCACACATGTGATTGTGTGTGTGCTTTAATTCCTGTATGTGTGTGCACTTTGTGTAGGCGTAGTTATTTTTTCCATCACAATTTTTCACAAAATAAAAACAATATTCTAGAAATGTTGATGAAGTCAAGCTGCTGCTGCAGGTGTTTCCATTACCTCCAGGTGGAGTGGTCCTGCTCCATCCCATAATAACCTTGGTACCATGTGGTCCTGCTCCATCCCATAATAACCCTGGTACCATGTGGTCCTGCTCCATCCCATAATAACCCTGGTACCATGTGGTCCTGCTCCATCCCATAATAACCCTGGTACCATGTGGTCCTGCTCCATCCCATAATAACCCTGGTACCATGTGGTCCTGGTCCTCCACTCTGAGGAAGATGGACGTCCAGAACATAGTTTTCTTAGATCTTTGAATCAGATGTAGAAACAGTTGAGTCTCCTCCTCTGTCCATCTGGTCTGAAGGGAACTGGTCATGTGACCCCTACGTCAGGTCACGTGACCTAGAGATGTGAACAAAGTGTTTCCATCACACTTTTCTTCATTTCTCAGGATGGTGGAACCAGTATGAGTGTGGACATATGATTGTGTCTGTGTGCTTTGTTTTACTTCCTCCTCCCCCTCCTCCCCCTCCTCCCCCTTCACCCTCCGCCTCCCCCCTCGTGACTCTGCCTCGTAATTACTCAGATCTGCGCTCACAGTGAAGAAATAATGAACGAGAGCTTTAATTACGCCTCTAGACAAAGGATCCCCGATGCCCGGGCAGCGCGGCTGCTGGCACGCTGAGGCGGGTGAGGGCAGGTTAAACAGGAAGTCGTCCTCTGGGGGCAGGAAGCCGGTCAAGCTCTGGATGCAGACGGAGCTGGCGTGGAGAGGGAGGGAGTGCAACGAGCTCCATTCAAAGAGACAAAAGCAGCCGAGCTACGCAGGTTTGTTATCTCTAACAGATATGACACAACCTTTAATTAGCGGGGATCCCTGAAGCTGCCAGCTCAGATATAATCAGTGGACCTTTAGTGAGAGCGTAGCCCCCGGCGCCCCCTGGGGGGTGGGATGATCCCGGCGTCCTCCTCCTGCCACGTTCTGTGACGTGGGCTCGACTGGTAATGAGGACACCTGTCAGAGGGGCACTTCAAGGCTGCCCCCCGCTAAAGGCCTCAGCGCTGCTGCTGCTTCATACGGCCCTGGGGGGGGCTGAGGATGGGGGTGGGGAGGGGGCTGAGGAGGGGGGTGAGGATGGGGGTGGGGAGGGGGGTGAGGACTGGGGTGAGGATGGGCGTGAGGGAGGGGATAGGGTGAGGGTGGGGGTGAGGTCCGGGGGGGGGGACTGTGGTCCTCCTTCCTCAGACTGAACTGTTCTACTGCATCAGAGCGACTCACACAGTACCCAGCAGCCATGTTTACTTTGTGAACTTCAACAAGACTTTCTCTTTTTATTTCTCATAAAAACACTAAATACTGCGTTTAAAAGACATATTTACTTCCCTAGAACTATATTAAGATGTAAAACTTGTACTTAGAGTTCAAAAGTTTATCAACAAGTACAGTAGCTGCACTCAATAGAAAGTCAATGTGACTTTATGAAAATGGTTAGTTCTGCTATTTTTATTAATAGATTTTATATTGTATCTTCTTATTGTTATTTAAAAATAAATGTAGAAACATATTGAACAGACACGACAGTACTGTGGGTTTGTCAGAGATGATCAGTCAGGACCTAAGATGACAGAGCGCCGTCTTTACTTTGTGTATTTATCTTCTCATCTCAGAAAAAAAAAAGAAAAATAGAGCTTTTTAGTCGATGTATCTAAACCAAAATAAGATGACCAAGATTAGATAAACTTTGTAGTTCAGAAGTTTTTTTTTCTTTCTTGTGCACAAGTGTAAGTAGCTAAATTCAACAGGGGCTCTGTATGAAAACCAAACGTGCTTTATGAATGGACTAATGTTGCTCTGCCCGTGTGTCCTCCTGATGGGGGCGCTGTGAGCATGAGCAGCCTCCAGCCTCTGGAGGATTTCCACTCTCTCCCAACTTTTTCACTTCTTCCACTTTCAGGTGTTCTGGCAGCTGCAGGTAGTGATAGGAAACAGGTGAGCTCAGTGTTTTCTGGGGGAGAGTGCGGCCCCCCCGGCTGCTTTACATTCCAATATTAAAAATGAACACACGTCTGGGTATTTTATGGGCTTTCAGTAATTCGAGACTGTATATTCACATTTCTATACTTTTAGGCAATAAGTTAATTGAAAACATGATAGATTATGTATTTCCCTAGCAGAGCTTCACTCCGAGCAGAGCGGAGAATAAAACTCTGTGAATTCAAACGATTCAGAGCTTTCAGGTGTGAGACAGAAGCCGATAAACAAGGATGAAGAGATTAAAAAACAGCAGGGAACAATGACTCATTCATCGCAAAGTTTGACGTCGTACGATCGCTTTGCAAAATGTGTTATTTATAGATAAAACGCCCAACAGCTTTTAAAAGCAATTAAAAATTAACAGCACCTCGAGCTGCAACAACGTCGGGACTCTGATTAAACTCCACTTCGTGTGAGGAAACGTAATTTTTGGCGTGATGGATGGTTCCACGTTATCGGGACTTTTACTTAAGCCGAGGATCCCAACGCTTCCCGAGCCGCTCTCAGAGTGATGGGAGCAGTCATCTCTCATGAAGATTAGTGCGAGTGTGTGGTATTGATCAGCGGTCATAGGATAAACAGTGGAGAACAGGAGCCAATCGTTTGGGCCCATTAGTCGCCGCTTGTATTGCTTTGATTATTGCTGACTGAGCTCCGAGCATGTGATGGCTTCTCACTGCCAGAACTGCTGCTTTCAAGCTTTTTCCTTTTGCTGCACACAGTAAAATAACACAGGCTGTAAAGAAAAGCCACTCTGTATCTCCCTCCATGCCAAGGCTGCATCTCTCACACACACACACACACACAGATCGAGAAACACACACAGTTGTTTTTTAAAAAGAGATTAAAATCAGATTGTTTAAAAGCTTGTGATGCTTCGAATCAGCTGAATATCAGAGTAGCGCACACACACACACACACACACACACACACACACACACACACACAGTCGTGCAGTGCAGCTGCCTGAGCATTGGTGGCTTTACGTGCAGAGACCAGCCCAGTTTTTCCTCTGTGGAGGATAAATAGTCGAGCTCTCTGAGTTCTACAGTTTTTATCAGGAAAATGTTTCACGAGGCAGCGAAAACATAAACACATCAATTATATTCTTTAAAAATTATTTTAGACCTTTTCATACATTTGCAAATTCTGCCTCTCGTCAGTCTAATTGCGCATTTGCCTCTTTCTTTTTTTTTGAGGATTTGGTAAAAGAAGGAAAACACTTTTTCTTTATTCTATACTTAACTAATTTCCCCTAAACAACACAATAACAATTGCATATAAATAAAGGGATTTGTGCAAATCTTGACTTGGGCATTTTTTCTCTTCCAGTTTTGGAGCGCTACAAGCGTTCTGATTGGCTGAGGGCAGAGGCAGTTATGCAGGGTGGTGCAGCAGAGCTACCTCCATTTAGCCAGTTAGCCAGGTAAATGTGCTGTTAGGCTAACGATTTGTCAGATGTTGTTTTTAAATGATTTCTGAACACACACACCGACACGTCTGTCTTTCACTCATCGTCCCTGACGTCGTCTGTAGATGCCAGTCATACGTGTCCGTACATTTTAGCCCCTCCTCTAATGCGTCACGTGGACCCAACCAATCCAGACGATACTGGGGTGGGACTCCCTCAGATGGTACGACCCATCTAATCTACAGAGTGTGTGTGTCAGACATGTAAAACCAGACATAAACTAAACAGGACCATCACGGGATTCACTGTCAACCCTCCCGTCCTGCCTAGAGCTGGAACGTCCCACTGAGAATCCTCCCAGTTCCCCACATTCCCAGTCCCTAGGGCTGGGGGGGGCTGGGAGGCCGGGGGGCGGGGGGCTGCGGTCGAGCTGCTGGATGCAGCCGGAGGCCAGAAGACAGACGTGACAGAGGCGACAGTGACAGTGATGATGATGGTGATTGTGGTAATAATGATTATGCTGATGATGAGCGGGCTGCCTCCACCATGAGCCCAGCGCTGCGTCAGGAAGAAGAAATGGAGGGAGACAAAGAGGAGAGATGCTGACGAAAGCCATGATGAGGATGATGATGATTAAGATCACTCTGTTTTTTTTCTTCTCTTTTCGGGTGATCAACTGTGAGCCGTTGGTTCGCAGCGGTTGTTGATCTTCCTTTAATTGGCAGAACAGCAGTCGAGCGCTGGAGTTAACTGAGGATATCTGGGCTGCGTTTGAGGGCTTTGATTTCACATGACAAAAAGAAAAGGCACCGATGAGAACATTCCAGCAACTCCCTTTGAAGGGAGTGATCTGGCAGTGCTCATTTGAATTATTAACTGGGTGAGACGCACAGACAGGCAGACGCACGGACTGACAGACAGGCGGGAAGCGAGGAGAGTGAGAGACGTAGGGAGGCGCAGGAGGAGCAGCAGCTCAAACATGGAGCCGCGGGCGTCAGCTTCCTGGTGACGGCTCTTTGCATCAGTCGGGCCAATTACGCAGGAAGGAGCCGGTACCTGTGGTAAAAACCTGTTTGTTTCCATCTCTGATGTTTCCTTTTTGCTCTCTGTGTCAAGTCGTTTCCAGTGTGAATGTGTAATTGCAGGTCAGCTGTACGCCCCCCCCCCCCCCCCCCCCCCCCCCCCCCCCCCCCTCGCCCCCCCCTCCATGCTGGGGATTGTTTCATCTGCACAGGGAACGTTTCCAGGGTTGAGTTAATTCTCCAATGCAGTCGGGAGCCGTTAGTTCCTGTCAGAGAGACGGAGCAGGTGATGCACCTTCCGCTCAGCTTTCATCATCAGTGTCACTGGTCCGGGCTGGGGGGGGGGGGGGGCAGAGTAAGGCCTGGAGTCACCAGGAGGTCAGAGTTCACACAGAAGTCAGAGACCAATCAGAGAGAGGAGGCGAGGAGGTTTTAATCTGAAACATCCCAAATACATGAGCACTTCATAACGTGAAGAGAGAAAACTTCAGTTTCCTGCAGTTTAAACTACAGACTACAGAATAAAACATGTCAAATCTGATGATCGACGCTGATGAGTAACGATGAAAGGATCAGGTCAGAGGTCAATGAGAAGTCAACAATCACAGACGAGAAGAAGTGTGTGTGTCTGTGTGTGTGTGTGTGTGTGTGTGTGTGTGTGTGTGTGGAGCTGAACATGAAGCCAAAAAAAACAAAAAAAGAAAACAAGATGTCAACACGACCAGAAATAAACTGCGAGGCTGTCCGCCCATCAGGAGAGGTGTGTGAGTGGCTCTGGTTCTGGTTCTGGTTCTGGTTCTGGTTCTGGTTCTGGTTCTGGTTCTGGTTCCCAGGCTGCGTCCTCAGCCATAAGAAGGAAGATAACATCCCTGTTCTTAATCCCGCTGTTTTTCACGTCCGGGCTCCCGGAGCACGCGGCCGACATCGCTGAGAGCATCCGTGAGGCGTGAGCAGCCAATCAGAGAGCGGCGCCCGCAGGAAAGACGATGGAGTCAGCTGATCCTGGTCCGCCTCAGAGCAAGGAGCCGACGGCCTCTCAGCTCTGGCCCTCAACGATCTGGCACCTTTCATGCTGACCTGGCAACCACGTATAGGCTCCACCCTGGCTGTTGCTCACATGAATGATAATATGACTTTACATCTATTCAACAATCTATAATGTTTTTTTAATTGTCATTGTAACACATACGACATTTTAAAAGTGCTGAAGCAGCCAGTGCATAAACTCTAAAACTATGAGCTATAAAAGCCCAGCACTAAAAACTATACTACAATAAAACACTGTAAAATTAGCTTTAAAAAATAGATATAAACCACCAAGCATTCACACTCCACACATTAATATACTGAACTATTGTCCATTTCTCCAATACTGTTAGTGCAGAAAGTTTCTCTGTAAAGTATGATCAGATCAGCTGAGTGTGATCAAACTGCTGGACAGAGCAGGAGATGGGGACAAAAGCCAATAGAACACATTATACAATGACAGAAGTGAAATGATTATAAATTATCATCATTCTGTCCAAACAGCGTAACTTCTCAGCCTGGTCTTGAATCAACATGACTGAGACTTCCCTCTGATTGGCTGCTGCTCAATAGTCATGTGACTGCAAGTTCCTTGTTCTCCTTCACAAAGTGGGAACTGGAGCTTTGCTGTAGATGTGGAGTGATGCTCCACGTCCAGAGGAACCAGGAACCTGAGGAGGAACCAGAGACTGAGGAGGAACCTGAGGAGGAACCAGGAGCAGAGACACTGACATTTCACCACAAACTGAAAACCAAACCGCTGCAGACTGTCAGTCCAACCAGTTCACTGTTGCACATTTTTCATTCTTTTTAGAAATATTAAAATTATCAACGCGCTGATGTTCCGTGTTCCTGTAAAGGCTCCTTGCAGATTTCTGGTGGTGTTGCTCCACACACACACACACACACACACACACACACACACACACACACAGCGAGTGGTGGTGCCGGACGGTGATGCAACACACATATCTTACTCATTCTCTTTGTTTGCTTCTTTTAAAGCTGAATCAAACAGAATCAATCAGGGAGGCAGCATTAAAAGGAAGCTCCACGTCGTTTTGCTTGTACAGTTTAGCGTGTTCTGCACCACACGCCCTGCCTGCCTGCCTGCCTGCCTGGTCTGTGTGTGTGTGTGTGTGTGTGTGTGTGTGTGTGTGTGTGTGTGTGTGTGTGTGTGTGTGAGGGGAGGTCACTCCCGGCCTAATAACACACAGGTTTTATTTGAATGCGTTTCCCCGCGGCTCCACAGACCGATCTGTTCTACGCTGTACAGTGTGTGCGCTCAAGGACACACACACATAAGGAAAGGGGGGGGGGGGACTGGCCAGCACCGAGGGGGTGTGCATGTGTGTTTATGTGTGTGTTTGCTGGGTGGGGGGGCCGCAATTAAAAGACAGCATGCAGTGTCCCACGAGGTGCTAATGCCCAGGATCAGCTGTTCTAATGTCATGCACACCCCCTCCGCGGTGCAGCCGCCCCGTTTGATGTATGAATCCACCAGGGACATCATCAGTAACCAGCCCCCCTCCCCAAATGCTGCCACCACCACCACCACCACTTTTATAACCCTAGCCTAACCCACCCCACCCCCTGTCAGCTCTACAACCCCTCCTCCCGCTCTCCTCCATCCTCCCTCCATCCTCCCTCCTCCTGCTCAGAACCTCCCCTTCTGTGTCTGAATGCTTATGTTGGCTTTTATCGTGCTCAAAGTAAACAGAGTCGCGTCAGGGATAGTGAGAGAGGGAGAGAGAGAGGCAGAGAGAGAGAGAGAGAGGCAGAGAGAGAGAGAGAGAGCATCAGTGATAAAGGTGGAACATGCACATTGTCTGCGCGCTGCTCAGCCTCCCGCTCCATCCTCAATAGAGACACAAAAGCCTGCGAAAAGGAAATTTAAAAAGCCGCGAGGAGGCACGAGAAGAAGAGAAGAAGAAATAGAAGAAGAAGAAGAGAGGCGCTGATCTGAAGAGAGAGAGAGGTAGAGAGTAGAGGACAGGATCTCCCCCTCTGCTAAATGCGCAGAGCGTCCCGTCCCCCCGCGCTCAGCTCCATGGCCAACTCCGGCTGCCTGCTGCTCTCCGGCTCCGGGATGCTGCCGCACTCGCTCCAGTGCCCCCCCGCCTTCCTCTACCTGCCCGAGGTAAGACCCCCCCCCCCCCCATTCCACCCCCTCCTCACCCCTCTCATCCATCTCTCCATCCCTCCTCTCATCCCTCCGTGCGCTCCTCTCCTTTCGCTCCGTTCAGCTCCGCGCGACACGTGACAGCGTCGCTTTGTCCCCCCCCCCCCTTCATCATCCTCCTCCTCCCTCCTCCTTCTCCTCCTCCTCATGCGACCCCCCCCTCACTCACTCACCCAGCCCTCATCCTGCTTTGGTGGGGAGACGGGGGGAGCCTCTCTGGCTGTGTCTCCGCCGTGATGCTCGGGGAAGCTCCCTCCATCCTGCTCGGGAATGTCTGACGAAGCGCTGCTGCCCGCTCACACACACACACACACACACACACACACACACACACACACACACACACACACCGTGAACGTGCGTTTTTAGGAGTGTGTCCCGTGAAACCGCTTCTTCTTCACCTCCGTGTCAACTTCGCGTGCCGCCGCCTGGCAGCTACGTCACCTGACGTGACCTGAGTCCATTCAGAGATTATCTGCGATGCTTGAACTCCTGGAAGTTGGAGCTGCCAGGCCTCTGGGATCAGAGCACGAGGCAGAGATTAGTGTGACATGGTTGCAGCTTCAATTACAAATGTGTGTGTGTGTGTGTGTGTGTGTGTGTGTGTGTGTGTGTGTGTGTGTGTGTGTGTGTGTGTGTGTGTTTCAGTGATGTGATAACTCTCAAGGATGTAGTTATTTCCGGGGCTACGTCATCACCTTCTCTTTAGTTTTTCTTTGGCCGCCTACACTTATAACGCAGTGTTTTATAAAAGGAGGAAGATCAGATGAAAACCCACAGATTATTTTAAGATAAACACGCCGCTCAGACATTAAAAGCATTCTAGCTGCTGCTTCATTTCTCTAACGCTGTGACAGACAAACAGCACTTTAAATAATTATAATCTCTGCAAATGAACATTGATTTCCTTTTATTTTATGTTTGGTTGCTTTTTTTGTCGTTCCTCCTCCTTTGAAAATTGATTCTGTCACCGATCCCTTCATTTAGTGAAACCTGAAGAGAGCAATTTACTGAACGCTGAAAAGAAGAATCCACATTAAGGTGAAAAACCTGAGTCTGTACGTCCGTCTGCCTGTCCATCTGTGAGTGTGTGAGTGTGTGTGTGTGTGTGTGTGTGTGTGTGTGTGTTTCATCTGAATTCTTTCCATGTTTTAATCCTGTGAGTTGTGGATATGAGTGTGTGTGTGTGTGTGTGTGTGTGTGAGCAATGCTGGATGATATGATCTGGGGTGGGGGGGGCTGGGGGGGCAAGAGGGTCCAATCCTGTTTTTACGACTAGCAGCATGTGTTGCAGTAAACAGTGTGTGTGTGTGTGTGTGTGTCTGTGTGTGTGTGTGTGTGTTGCTGCAGTGTGTGAACGAGGGGAAAATGATGGCGATGCTGCTTGCTGTGGAAACTCTTCCTCATTTTGACCCCCCCCCCCCCCCCCCCCCACACACACACACACACACACACACACCACCACCACCATCATGGTAATGGCCCTCACCCCCTCCCACCCATCTGTCCAGAGTGGGCACACCCCGCCGGGGCCTGCGTGTGTGTGTGTGTGTGGGACAACCAGGTGCCACCAACACAGCGCAACCCCCCCCCCCCCCCCCCCCCCCCCCCAGATTTGTCCTCTTTTAAAAACTGTTATTTCACGTTGTTCTTCCTCTCGCCGTCTCCGTCGCTCTGCGTTCTCCATCCACGCGTCGTCTGAGCTCGCTGAGCTCCTTCCTTTATCTATCTATTTATCTATCTATCTATCTATCTATCTATCTATCTATCTATCTATCTATCTATCAATTTATTTATTTATTTATGTTTGCACCTGTGAAGAAAGCGTTAGAGACTGAGTTTAGGTGGGTTTACCTTCCACTACATCCCCGTCACAGCCAAATCCTCCCAATGGCCGCTAAGCCTCTTGAGTCTGTGTGTGCGTGTGTGTGTGTGTGTGTGTGTGTGTGTGTGTGTGTGTGTGTGTGTGTGTGTGTGTGTGTGTGTGCGTGTGTGTGTGTGTGTGTCCACAGTAGTTTCCTTTAAAAAGTCCAAGGCAGAGCTGAAATTGACACTTCCTGTGTGCTATTTTCATGAAACATCCCTTTTTTGTAGCGAAGCCTTTAATGTATCTGCAGCTTTTGTTCTTTTTTTTCTCCCTCTCTTTGCGGTAAATCCTCGCCCTGCAGCGCTGCGAGGGGAAACAACCCTCTGAATCACTCTGTGGCCACCGTCCTCTCCCCCCGCTTCACCCAGCCTTCGGAGGATGCTGCCCCCGTTTTTCCACCAGCCGCCCTCCCCCTCCTCCCCCCTCCTCCCCCCTCCTCCACGGTGCAGGGCTGCAGCTCCGCTGTGTGTGTGTGTGTGTGTGTGTGTGTGTGTGAGATGACAGCCAGAGAACAGAAGGGGAATAGATTGAGGTGATAGCCTCTGCCTCGCAGTTTGTTTGCATTTCAAATAAGACAGTGTATTAAGTTGGGCTCGGAACAGCTTTGCTTATTATGTGTGAACATGGCGCCGCGTGATATCACAGGAAGACAGGAGTTTATTACATAAAAGATTAGCCGAGCATACCTTGCCTTTATTTGTGTGCAGCAGTGTTTGGGGTGTGTGTTCCCAGGCACTTTGCTTTGATGCTCTTTGTAGTCGGCTGCGGCGCCGTATAAATCCCGGCTAAATGTTTGTTTTCATTAACACAAGGAGAGACTCCCCGCCGCGTGGTGGGAGAACTGTGGGCTTCTGATTAGCAGAGAGGAAGTGGCGCCCGGGACGGCGGCGCGGAGGGGCCGTCCTCCCGGCCACGCGGGGTGCCGCTCCGTCCTTCCGCAGGATGATGTCACACTTTCCTCCCGCCGCCAATTTGTATCTCGGCGGCGGCGGCTCACGCGCTGAGTTATGGCGCGGCTGTGGAGGCGAGTTATGAATTACAGTGTGCTGAGACTTTTACGGGGTGCAATGCTCAGCGCTGTAGGCCCGTATTAAAGTATAAATATATTTATGGCGCGAGCCGGGGCTGACGGTGGAGGCTCAGGTTTGCTCATGGTAGTTAGTAGCTGTCTCCAGAGCCATAAAAACATGGCATCTCATGGATTTTCTATTTACCAGGCACTGGGTGGGCATATGGCACCGCTCGTAAACGTAACTCTATTATCTAAGACGGTCGCTGTTGGGTGGGAGAGCAGCGCGTTAGTTATGTGTAAAGAGGAGGAAAACGCAGCGCGGCTCCGGTCGGGGTGTCACATCTCTCTCCCTGCCTGCTCGGACTTATCTCCTCACCCCCCCGCTCTGAAATTGCCTCTCTTTGATTTGTAATTGGATTTTCTATCATGGCATTCCGCCGCGCTGATGTCTATTGTTATTGTTGCATCTATTGATTTCTTTTTTGCGGCTTCTTCTTCGGTCGGGGCCTGTTCTGAACCCCCCCCACAACACACACACACACACACACACACACACACACACACACTCCTTCCTCAACTGTACGCGGCTTCAGTATCGTTCTAAACGGTTAGGTCACCTAGAAAAAGGCGATCCTTTCATGTCAGTGGATCCTGGGAGGAATAGCCCAGGCTCTCTGGTTTCAGCAGCCTCCTCCTCCTCCTCCTCCTCCTCCTCCTCCTCTTCCTCCTCCTCTTCCTCTTCCTACTCACGCTGATCTCTTTTCTACGACTGCACTGGGAGCCGACTCCCTGCCTCCTCTCTCCGTCGCTCTCTCTCACACACACACACACACACACACACGCTCGGAGTGATACATCTGGTTAAAGCGAGGGATGCAGAGAGAGGAGAGGACTGGGAATACTCGTGACACACTTCCCCCTGGGTTGGGGCCCTGATCCTGCCTCCCAGAGCGCCGCTATTCACGGGGTCTTTAGATATCGAAGGATTCAGGTTGGCGGTCTCCCGGGGACGGACTAATGCGAGCGGTGCAGAGACGGGCTCCTTCCTGGGGGATAATTATTGTAGGCCAAGCTGTACTATTGACAGCTGTAAATGGAGATGCTGTCTGTAACTGGGGAGGCCTAATAGGTTTTTGTCCCTACATGGGCTCTCGTTAGGCCGGTGTGGGTGCATTGGAGATGAGTTTGAGAAATGAGCCGCAGCCTCGCAGGGCTTCAGATGGGACTCCGCCCCCGCCACACACACACACACAAACCATCTCCATCCTCTGGGAAAAAAGGGTTCACACAAAGCAGTTGCTTCACTTTCGATCTACTGTGTCCAAACTCTCCTGTCACCTTTAAAGGTGGAGGCTGGATCTCTCCTATTGTCACCAAAGTGCAGCAAACGACCAAAACGAGCTGCGAATACCGGCTAACAAGTACTCAAGTACTGTGTGTGTGTGTGTGTGTGTGTGTGTGTGACAGCAGCATAGATCTGCTTCCTCTGTGCCACAGAGCTCCATTGTTGTCCAAAACTATTAAAAACACATCAATGAGATTCGCTGTTACACTGGCTGACATGTTCCTTCATTACCATGAACACACACACACACACACACACACACACACACACACACACACACACTTACTGCAGTTTATTTCGACTCACACACACACACACACACACACACACACACACACACACACTTACTGCAGTTTATTTCGACTCTCACACACACACACACACACACACACACACACTCACACACACTGCAGTTTATTTCGACTCTCTCTCACACACACACACACACACACACACACACACACACACACACACACACCCTGCCCTGCTGCTGGAAACACTCACCAGAGCCACCGAATGTGTAATAAGCTGAAAATAGTCCCCAACCAGAGTGCTGGTTCCCGCCAGCTGTTTCTCGTAATTACTTATCTTCTTTTTTTTGTGTTGTTGTTAAAAAGAAAAAGAAATCAAACACTACATTATATATGAGTGTCTTATTTCTTTGAAGATGTCCATGTGCTCAGAGAGCAGAGAGCGGACCAGAGGTGAACCTCCTGATTCATCACTTTCCATCTGATTCTGTGTTTGTTAAACGTAAACGCGATATCTGAAATATTTCCATTATATCACAGAGCGACGGCAGCTTTGTTGTTTTCAGTCTATTTAAGTCGAGTGCAATTCACTCAGATTCAATCAGGCACAAATCAAGAAAGAAAGGAAAAAAAGCAAAGAAGCCAATTTCATGGGGTCTGGAGTGCAGCTCTCACAATGTTCTATGTTGTGGTGTGAAATCATTCAGTCTTTCTGCTGCCGCCGTTCAGCTGTTTTGTCCCTTAAACAGCTGATTCATAGCGGCATAACAAAGGCAGGAGGGACTGATTGAAATGTTTTCTCACTTTTCTCTGGCCCGGAGGAGAATTGTAAATCACAGCTCAGTCGTTTATTTTGAAATTTCATTTGGTGTGTGAGCGAGTGGCGCCTTGTTCCTCACAGACTGACTTGTGTGCGTTTTTTTTCTTAAGGCTACCCACCGTCTTACTCCACTAGACCTTTGTAAATGGAACAAAATTAAATTTGTTCCCTGTATAGAAGAATGGCACAAACAGAGCAATAGATTTACTCACCAACAGAGCTTTTCCAGCGGGGTCTGGCTGCGCTGTGCGTGCCGGCTCTCACACGCTCCCGCATGCACGCTGCTCCGCACTGCATCCATGCATGCCTATTTACATTTTGCCAATAATGCTAAATATCCCCCAGTCATTAATGTGGAGTGTTGGCCTGTAGCGCTTCTGTCTATATTCTGGACCTATGGTGTCAGAGCATTAGGATTCACTGTGCGGCTCATGCTAATAAACTCCACAAAGCTGCAGTTGCAGATGTCCTCACCTCGCAATAATTACCCCGCTTTTTCTTCACAAGGTGGCAAATTAATAACGAAGCTTTTAATTAGCGCCCGACGTGGAGATGCTGACAGCGCGGGAGGCGATTCCTGCTAAACCTGGAAGTAAGGAGCGCCGCCCGCAGCCGAGGCCAACGTTATCAAAGTTTACCCGTAAAAAACACAAAAACCTCCGACACAAATAGGCCCAACGTTTGATTTGATCAGAAAGCTGCTGATCGGGGCTTTAAAGAGGGTGAAGGGGCAGATCACAAACAGGGGACTGGTCAGAGGGAGGCTGGAGGCTGGAGGCTGGAGGCTGGAGGCTGGAGGCTGGAGGCTGGAGGCTGGAGGCTGGAGGCTGGAGGCCTCTGACACTCCTCCCTGGCTGATCTGCATTGCAGTGGCCTCCTCCAGCTCCTCGGCCGTCTCTACATCCACCTCTCACTCTGGCGACGCTCCGACGTTTCCTCCAGGCCGAACAGAGAGACGAGTCAACACCTCGCTGTCTCTACACCACAGGAGCTCTCACACAAACACACACACACACACACACACACACACACTCGTTGCAGCGGGACGGGAGGATAACCTCACAGTGGAAAGCGTTTGTTGCCCTCTCCTCCCTCCCCATCAGAATGTGTCCCGAGGTTTTTTTTTCTGTTTCTGCAGAAGGCAGAAGCTAAAATGCTCAAGCAGCCAGAGCAGCTTGAGTCCAATTATTTCTTTACTGCGGTATCTTAGCCAGCTGTGATTAGTATGTTTATAATGTAGTGTCACTCTCACACTGTCCTTCAAGCATTCTCCTCTCGGTGGGATCCTCTCAAATGAGACGTATTAGGCTGTGTGCTGAGTTAACAGAGTGGCCGTACAAGTAGAGAGCAGAGAGGAAGAGAGAAAGAAAAGAGAGGAAGAGAGAAAGAAAAGAGAGGAAGAGAGAAAGAAAGAGAGGAAGAGAGAAAGAAAAGAGAGGAAGAGAGAAAGAAAAGAGAGGAAGAAGGAGAGGAAGGAGCAGCAGCAGCTATCACACGCCATTAAAAGCGCTGCACCTTTTTATCACCAGCAGCTTAATGGCAGTGGTGAACAGCAAAGCATTATTACGGCTCCTCCTTGCGCTGCTCCTCCTCCTCCTCCTCCTCCTCCTCCTCCTCCTGCGCCTCCTGCGCCTCCTGCGCCTCAGCCTGTTTCTCTTTCGCTGCTGCTGCTGACAAATAGATCTCCGGGCAATCGCTGAAATTTTGTTTTTCAAAAGGTCATTATCCGTCTTCATTGGCGCGGCGGGGGCATCGCACGGAACCACGTTTGAGGGAATTATTCCTCATATCAAACACAGGCACCCCCCCCTCCTGGATGCAGTTATTCCATGTATTTTGTTTTTTGCCCAGGATGCAGCTCCGCAGTGTGAGCGTGCGATGATGCTCCCTGGGTCACCTGCTAGAGAAGATCAATATTTGAACTGTGCTGTTGTGGGTCAGCATGTACGGCTGTATAAAATTAAATGGGGCTTGAAATTGATTTCAAGTTCTCCTTGAAAAAGTCTACAGGTATTGTGAGATGAAACCAGGAGGAGAGGTGCCGCAGAGAGGAGACGACCTCCACCCAGGCAGATTCATAATTGTTTTTGTTTCTCCAAATTAAATGAGCCCTTTTATTATTATTATTATTTCTGTATTGCAGAGCTGGGGGTCCGAAATTGCCAGTTATGGCACGTTCGTTTTTAGAGACCTAAAGCAATATAAAGTAATGGCCATGATCCGCGGCACATCTCCACTGGCTACTCCCTTCAACACTGTGAAACAAATGATTAGGGGCTGGACCTGAGGATGGAAAACAGGCCTTCGCCTTAGTTCATCTCAGCTGCATGAACAGCAGGAGGAATTAAAAAAGAGCTAAAGCTCAAACTTTGTTTTTCCTCTTTCCTCACGGGCGACCTAATAGGTATCCCACTGATTCCTTCTCCTCGGGTTAGAGAGGAGAAAGGCGAGGAGACGCTCACGTAATTTAGCACAGATCAGAGTCCTCCCCCCTCCTCATTTTTCCTCCGCTCAGATGGAGAGTCTAAATATCACTGCTTTTTCTCGCAGCACTTTGTTAGTGGAGCACGCCTCTGTGTTCCTCCAAAATCATCTATCAAGGTGAGATCTGTGGGAAAGAGCGGCGCCTCGGGCTTCCTCTCCGTGTGCTTATGAGGTTTTATTAGGTCCCACAGGACCACTGCTTTGGTGTGTGTTAAAAACAAATGGAACTTACAAATTACAGATTACAGCCTCCACAGGCGTGTGTGTGTGTGTGTGTGTGTGTGTGTGTGTGTGGAGGCAGACAGGTGTGTGTGTGTGTGTGTGTGTGTGGCCGCTCTAGCTGCTGCTGTGAGTTAGAGACGAGTAGATCCACGCCTCGCTGACCCTCCACACTCCTCGCTCTCCTCTTCGTCCTGCTCCTCCTCCTCCTCCTCCTCCTGCAGACCGCGTTCACACCAATCATGTGTGTAATCGCAGCTTTAAATATGTTTTGGGAAGCACGTTACGTCGCATTAATTCTGTTCTTATCAACGTAACGAGGGAAACATCTGTGAAGCCGCAGCCTGTCTGTGTTCAGCACACAGACCAGAGGAGCGCTCATGTCTGGACGAGCACAGAGCTGTGTTTCACTCTGTGTGTGTGTGTGTGTGTGTGTGTGTGTGTGTGTGTGTGTGTGTGTGTGTGTGTGTGTGTGTGTGTGTGTGTGTGAGCACAGATGACATCCCCTTCACTGGGGCGGGGCACCGATCTTGAAACCTCAGCAAATCAAACAGAAACGATCTGCATGCGGCGGCCGACCCCAGGCGCCTA
>CM055203.1:1304106-1324106 GCA_029224185.1 Karalla daura | reverse complement strand
GCGAGCAGAGTCCGGTGGGCGCGGCAAAGAAGAAGAAGTGTACCCCCCCCCCTCTCACCCCCCCCACCCCCCCCCCCCACCCCCCCCCTGATGGCTGCAGAGGAGGATGCGTGGCGTGTTTGCGTTGGGAGGAATTCTCTGTGGCTTTTCCAATCAGCGGCGGCGTTCCCGGCCGGCTGTGGCGTGGGAGCGGCTGCTTATTGCCGGAGCGTACCTGTGTTGTCCTAACGAGACAGGACGCGCGATGGGAGCAGACACGGGTCTTTGGGGGGGGGGGGGGGGGCAGAGGGGGGGGCAGGGGGGGGGGTAATCTAATCTGCTCCCACTCAGCCTGGACACCGCTGTCACTGACACGCTGCCGTCCGCTCCAATAAAGCTGCTGAAGGCGGAGCGTCGCCCGCGCCCCGCAGGTAGACGAGCTGGCATGTTAGCCCCCGCTAGGCCCTAACACCCCCCCCCCTCAGCCCCCGACCCCCACCCCCACAACCCCCCCCACCCCCCCACAACCCCTCGCTCCGCCCTGCATCATTATACATGAGCTGCTCATTCTCGTTTTAGACGAGGGCGTTCAGGGCGCTGCACGTCTTCTCTCCCCTCTCCAACATGACATCCCGTAAACTCATGTTTCAGGTGTGCCCCCCCCCCCACCCTCACCCCCCCTCCCCACCCTCACCCCAACCCCCAACACCAGGCAGTTGTTAACACACCCTCCAGCAGTGTGTGTGTGTGTGTGTGTGTGTGCACAGGTGATGAGTAATTCAAGTGCTCAGCAGCAGGTTATTTCCTCTGAACCGGGGCCCTTATTTAATGGTAATTGTAGCAATTAGCATGTGAATGAGGTAAGAATTGGATAATAGAACTAAGATAAATATTGATGTTAATTCAGATTGGAGGAGCGACCGGTGTGTGTGTGTTTGTGGTGGGGGGGTGCGGGTGTGATTGGTTTGTGGGTGAGGGGCACAGAGGGTGGGGGGGGGGGGGGCAGAGGTCGTACAAGTTCCTGTAAATGTGTCCTGAACCCTCGTTAGCATGCATCAACGCTGGGACAATTACCAGCTCCAAAAACACCAACGCTCTGACGACAAAATAAATCAAAGGCGACTTCATCACGTCAGGAGGAAAATGGGTCCATGGTGTGCCCCCCCCCACCCCCCCACCCCCCCCACCCCCCCACCCAACCCTGGTCCCTTATTTACTGAGGTGTGTGTGAACCAGTAACCAGCTGCTGGGAAGGTTAAATGACATCCATCAGCTGTCAGAGCAGCTGACCTGGGGATGAGGCTTTTCATTTTGACTTTGTAATAACTGCAGCTTCTCGCACAAAATGAGACGGATGACCTTCCGATGGGGGGGGGGGGGGGGGGGGGGGGCTCAACCAAACCAGAGCTCCCTCATCGCAAGTTTATAACAGGTGACGGCTCGGTGTCATTTCCCCCAGCGATGAGGAGGAGGAGGGAGGCGCAGAGACGACCAACAAAAAGAGGAAGAGGAAGAGGAGGAGAGGGGAAGATGAGATGAAGCTCTGGGGGGGGCAGTCAGACTGAGACTGAGCAGTTGTTGGGGTGGAAGTAAAAAAACGTCTCTCCCAGAAGGCGCCGCCATCTGGACACCGGCCCGCGTCTGCACCCCCCCCCCCCCCCTCCCCCCGCCCCCACACACCCCCCCACACACACACCTCCACCTCCAGCCAAGTATCAGCATCAGGCGTAAATATACGTACAGCATCCACATCCCCCCTCCTCCTACTCCTCCTCCTTTTTCTTCTCCTTCTTCTTCTCCATCTTCCACCATCTTCTGTTTTTGAAAGAAAAATGTGAGAGGAGAGAAGGGAGCGAGGGGGGGAGCGGAGCCGGGGGCGAGCGAGGGAGAAAACCTCATTTCTTCCGGCGTGCTGCAGCGAGTGGGTTATTGAGGTGGCTGTAATTTGATAAGGAGAGGAAACTCAATGGACTGTGAGCAAGTCAGCAGTTTGAGGCCAGTCACATTTCTGATGTGATGTGGAGGAGGAGGAGGAGGAGGAGGAGGTGGTGATAGTGAAAGGAGGGAGGGAGGGGGGAGTCAGGGAAGGAGGGTGGGGGGGGTTCCCTGACAGTGGCGGTCTTCCCTCTGCTCCCTGGGAACACAGTGGTTTGGTTCCCAGGCAGAAGGTTCCTAAACCCTCAGTCTGATCACTTCTGATCTGGAGACAACCCCCCCCAGCCCCCCACCCCCACCCCCACCCCCCCTCTACGTTCCCCTCCTTTATCCCCACCTTTTCCCTGCGTGCTCTGAATTTCCACTCCCAAAGTCACTTTTTGTTGTTGTGGCTGTTTCTCACTCGCTAGATAAGAGACACAAGTGTGATCAGCGGAACCTTTGAAGTTCCCATAAATAATCGGGCGGCGTGGCCCACTCCCGAGCCCTCAGCTTCCAGTTCAGATCAAAGATTAGCCTCACGTCGGCTCCGGCCCTGGAATAAAGCACTTTATTGGATTCCAAAAGCCGGGCAAAGCAGGCCCCCGTTCTCTCTCTGCCTCGCTCTCACCGCGGGTCCCTCGTCAGACACGAGGCCCGAAGACTTTCACACGCAGCCTATCGAGCTGTTTGTACTCCCAGGATCCACAAGAAAGAGAAAACAAGAAAGCCTGAACAATGCTGACTTTTTAATCAACACGCCGTTCAGAGGCAATCAGCAAGCCGGGCCCGACGTCTGAGAAATCTCTTTGTGGAAAAAAATGGGACGGGGGAGACGAGGAGGCAGAGGAGGAGGGGGATTTTTGAAGTTACTGTTAAACAGGCTGTAAAATGCTCCCTCGGACCTGGGGGGCATTTTGGATCTGGCGCGGCCCGTGCAGGCGGTGCAGCTCTTCACACATGAGCGGACGCTCTCATCTGGCTCAGGGCGAAGTCAATCTGGGGCCCGGTGCTGCAGAGACGCAGCCACCATCCAAAGGTCGGCCCAGCCTCTCCGGCTCCTGGCCACAGAGCCGCCCGACCGCCGCCCAGCTGCACCTCAGGTTAGACATCCAGACCCAGCCTTTCCTCCCAAAGGCCAGGAGCTGCAGAGCTGCAGAGCTGCAGAGCTGCAGAGCTGCAGAGCTGCAGAGCTGCAGAGCTGCAGAGCTGCAGAGCTGCAGCTGCAGCAGCTCCTGGGCTTGTAGCGTGCATCGTGCCGTCCGCTGGTAAAGACAGGGCTCACTGAGTCTTTTGTGAAGGATGAAAAACGATGTCCCTCTGCATGCAAGACTGCTCCCAGAGTGAGGGTGTGTGTGTGTGTGTGTGTGTGTGTGTGTGTGTGTGTGTGTGTGTGGTGTATGGGGGGTGGATGCAGAACCTGGTATTATCCTCCTCCTCCTCCTCGCGCCTCCCACTCGCCACCTTCAGCGCTGAGAGTTACTGTCAGGACTTTACAGGTCTACAGGAGCATCAACAACACTGTAAAACATTAACAGGCCTGTTTAATATCCCCGTCCTCCCCGGCTGCCGCAGCGCTCCTCACACTGCACATTTTTGACAATAGGTAATACTCAAATCTCTCTTCCAGAGCCTAAATCCCCATAAAAACACATCTCATCGTGGCAGCTGTATTCTGCAGGGGATTTGATGTTGGTGTCATGAAAAGCCATACTGTGCGAGCGTGCTGAAAAAAGCACCCACGCACAGATTAGACCGGTCATACCAGCTCCCTCCCTCTCTCTCTCTCTTTTTACATTTTCTCTTCCTTTATTTCTTTTCGTCCCCCCTTCTTGAATTATACTTGGTAAACAGCTGAGATTGTTCCGAGGGGAGGGATTTTTTCCCTCGTTTTTATTTTTTTTTTATGAGCGGGAGAAAATGTATTGACAATAAAAAGTAAAAACCCAGAAAACATCAGCAGGCGGGAGCAGAGAGGAGGACAGGCTGAACCTGGGAGGAGGCGCACGGCGCCTCCGCAGCGCTGGGAGGGAGCTCCTGACCCAGCCCTCAAAGACGAGATGAAAAATAATTGTGTCAGCGCAGACACTTTCTCCCACATCTCACCCCATTGCTCCACTAATTGATAGATGACGTCCATTCATTTCATCAAGGTCGGCGGACAATTAAAACATTCATGATTTATCAACCAGTGAACAGAAACCGAAATCAGCAGGAATCGCAGGCAACAAACCTTGATGTTTGATGACTTGAACACGCACACTCTTTCTCTCTCTCTCTCTCTTTCTTTCTTTCTCTCTCTGTCTCACACACGCACTCACACACACACACACACACACACACACACGCACTCTCACACACACACTCAGAGAGGCTGTAGAGGAGTGTGACCTGAGCAGCTCGCTGGGGATATCGAATAACTCTCAGTGCAGAGTGACACTCAGGCTCCTGCTGCTCCCGAGTGAGTGTGTGTGTGTGTGTGTGTGTGTGTGTGTGTGTGTGTGTGTGTGTGTGTGTGTGTGTGTGTGTGTGTGTGTGTGTGTGTGTGTGTGGACTGATGATGGCTGTGATGAGCTATCAGAGTGACAGGATGCATCTCTGTCTGTGTCTCCGGGCTCTGAGGGCCGGCTCCTCTCTCTCTGTGTTTACGCTCCTGGAACGTCTCGCTGAGATGCAGCAGAAACTCTCCAACCACCCGTAGTTCTCTTACCTTCACTTATGTAATTAAAAACCGACCATCAAATACAAAAGTATTAAGTATTTAACAAAAGAAGTCCAGAGTGACACATGTGTGCATGTGTGCAGAGTTTCCAGCTGAACGGCCCGGCGCTCGTCAGCTCAAACGGAGCGGAGCTCTAATTAACGTCCATGCTGACGCCTGTTGGTGTCCAACATGACGGCTCTGAGAGGGCAGTCACCAGGCCTGCACCTGGCCCCCCGGCTCACACCTGAGAGGGCAGTCACCAGGCCTGCACCTGGCCCCCCTGACTCATACCTGAGAGGTCAGGCACCAGGCCTGCACCTGGCGGCCCGGCTCATACCTGAGAGGGCAGTCACCAGGCCTGCACCTGGCCCCCCGGCTCATACCTGAGAGGTCAGTCACCAGGCCTGCACCTGGCCCCCCGGCTCACACCTGAGAGGTCAGTCACCAGGCCTGCACCTGGCCCCCCGGCTCACACCTGAGAGGTCAGTCACCAGGCCTACACCTGGCCCCCCGGCTCATACCTGAGAGGTCAGGCACCAGGCCTGCACCTGGCCCCCCGGCTCATACCTGCGACCTCTGCCACATCAGGGGAAAAACCTCAGAGCTGTTTGTATCGGTGTATCTGGATGCGCCTGGCAGCCCGTATTACACATCGGTTTCTTAGAATATTGCAAAATTAATTTTCCTTTCTTTGTAGAAATTGCCAAATTTTCTGAAAAGCTGCATTCTCCACACCTCTCTGCTCTAAATTCCATCAGCGTGACAGGGATGATTTGAGAACAACAGCGTGACGTTAGTCACACATGGGCTCCACGCTCTGCCCGTCCTCTGCAGCGCCGCCAGATAGCTGCTGCACGTCAGGCATCAAATTAAAAGCAGCATATGTACGTCAGGATAATCTAGCAGATAACGCCGTATCGAGTCGAGTCTTTTTTTCTTTTTTTGTAGCATGTAGAGCCCAGTATCACACATCAGTGTTCGCCTCCAGGGGCTTCACAATCTGCACAGCACACTGTCCTCAGACCCTCGACTCTGAGGAAGAAAAACTCAGAGAAAAGCCTCCTTCTTCCCTCCTTTAACAAGAAAAAAAGCAGAGCACCAGAGTGGGGGAGGCTGGGGGAGAGGGGGGGAGGAGGGGGAGGAGGGGGGAGTGTGTCTCTCTCAGGACGGACACACATGCAGCATTGCTGCTGTGCACAGAATAGAATCAGGCCGCCATGAAATCAAACACACAGGCCGGAGCAGGGGAGGCGGGGGGGTGGGGGGGGGGTGAGGGGGGCGGTGCAGCTTTTGGGTGAGATTCCCCCTCTCTCAGAATCTGCATTACCTTTGCATATGAATTAAAAAGGTCATTACAAAGTCTCCTTTTTGATGTCTGAGTGATAAATAATATATATAAGCTTTTGCAAGATATGCTCTTTCAAGTTCTATCAGCGGATCTTTTCTTAATATATGCGCTACATTACTGTGCGTGCACACCCCTCGGTGCCCCCCCCACCCGCCCCCCGCCCCCATGCATACTCTAGATGTATGTTAATGACTTTAATGGGCTGTTCTGTTTCCATTTAATCAGAATCGAAGTTCTGGGATACAGCTGTGTGTTCAGCGGTGTCGAGGCGTCGTGTTCAGGCTCAACGCCGCGCTCAGCTTCAAACCGACTCTGGCCGGGCTCCTGCTTGATTGCACTCTGCCGGGGTGTGTGTGTGTGTGCGCGTGTGTGTGTGTGTGTGTGTGTGTGTGTGTGTGTGTGTGTGTGTGTGAGAGAGAGAGAGAGAGAGAGAGAGCGCACACGCAGAGGGGGAGGTGTCAGGTGAAGTTTAATGTTCTTAAGAGAGAAATCTCAGTGTGAGAGAATGAAATATGAGCGCGGCGCTTGATGTGTGGCGACTGCAGTCTCCCAGTTTTCACCTCAGATGCTTTCGCCTCCTTCCTCACTGGTTCAGGGGAACGTCTTCTTCTTCTCCTTCTCCTTTTTTTCCTCCTCCTCCTCCTCCGACTGCTGCCACCACGTACGTATTTATACGTGATGGATCCGGCAGCTGAAAGAGAACAAAAGCGATAAACAGGAATGCATTTGGCTGATTTCCTTATCAACTGTAATGAGCGGCCTCACATTTCAGCGTTTTATGTCTCTCTCTTCTTCTCCTTCTCCTCCTCCTCCTCCTCCTCCTCCTCTCTATCCTCCCTGTGGTGATTCTCTGGCGTTGCCTCCCCTCTCCGGAGCAGCCCATCTAACTGAACCTGATACTGAGATTTGTGCGGCTAATTCCCTGCACTCACACGGCTCAGTGTGGTGTCATAATTGGCACGGCATTGATTTATGTCTCCTCTTACAGCGCCCTGAATGGCTGATGAGTGGAGCTTCCTGTCATAATAGGCCTGGTCCAGGCCTCGAGCCGCTCGGCTGCTCACCGCACTCCTTCCTGTCCTACGCTATTTGTTGTGGCTGAAACTCGGCTCAAACTGTGTTAATTTCCCCCTTTTACAACAGGGGACAACAGGGGACGCGCGCTCCTCTTTGACCGTGCAGCTTCATGGCCTTCTGCACGTTTGTGTGTCAGTGACGGCCTGGGGAAGCGCACACACACCAAAGCCCCGACGCTCAGACCGTGTCAGCCTGTAATCACATTGCAGTCGTCTCGTAATGTGATGCAAGACTATACTGCAGGATAATGGCTTGAGTGCATTGTTTTGTTCATTTAAAAGTGAGACACAAGCTGCATTTCCATTACAGTTTTTCGCTAGAAAATAAAAGCAACGTTTCTCCAATTTCGACAAAGTCCAGCTGCTGCTTGCAGGTGTTTACAGGAGGGAGGTGAGCTGTGACGTCTCCTCCTGCAACATCCCCTCAGTCCTGTAAAGGCAGTGAAAATGGACGTCCACATCATTGTTTTATAGAATGTTGTAAAATCTGAATGAAGATTGTCCAGACTCACACTTTAGATGAGAAGATTAATAACAATACTTCGTAGGTGATTACAAACCAGGACAACCAGTTCACTCAGGATAGAGAACACAACCGCGAGTAAAAAAAACAGAGTTTGGATTGAATGTCAGTGTCTCTCGATGCATTAGGACAGTAGGTTTAGATCTTTGGATCAGATGTAGAAACAGTTGAGTCTCCTCCTCTGTGCATCTGGTCTGAAGGGAACTGGTCATGTGACCCCTACGTCAGGTCACGTGACCTGGAGATGTGAACAAAGTGTTTCCATCACACTTCTATACGGACACGTCTCAGAGACACATCCAGTGATGTCTGAGAGGTTTCTCACCCCCACTTTCATTTCGCAATCTTTAAGGTTTTGTACATTTCTTTAGGTGATGGAAAACATGGGCTGACCTGCATTCAGGCTGCAGAGAGGGAGATACATCCAAGCTCAGCTCTCCGTCTCATACCGGGCCCAGCAGGGGGGGCGTCTCCAGCCGGGAGCCGGGCGCTCCCCGGGGGCCGCTGTAATCTGGTTGTCCCACAGTGGGGAATGGAGGAGGGGGCGGCGGGATGCGAGCTGCAGCCCAGGGGAGTCCCAGGCTCCACTGAGAGCACTTTCCTCATCTTCCCACCTCTCTCTCTCTCTCTCTCCCCCTCCCTCTCTCTCTCTCTCTCTCGGCGCTGCCAGGATGCTAAAAGTAAAGCAGCAAAGATGCTCTAGTCATCACTCCGGCTCCGGTGCGAGCTCTGCCCTCATTGATTGGTGTCTTAGATCTGATGAGGGAAGGAATTGTGCTCCGTGACATAAAGGAGTAGGTGTGACCTATCGCCATTTTCCAACACGACCGCCTCATTACAGACTCTGCCCACAAGCGTGTAAGAAACACAGAACGAACGAAGGAGGGGGAAAATAATCCATATTAAGGCTATGTAAATGGGCGCATTTATGAAAAATGCATCGAAGGCTGAGAGCTATGTGGATGGTAAGCATCATACAATAGTATATTCTGCCTTGATGTTTTTGTGTTTTTTTTTTTTCTTATCCTCCTCCTCCTCGTTCGTGCTTGCATTTCATTAAAGTTTCAGTCAGCTGGCACCGAGAAATCAGATACCATCACAGAGGCAGCAGAGCCAGCGGATCCAGACCGGAGCAGACAGGCCCGAGCTCCTCGCCGAGTTCAGAAGAAGAGGAGAGAGCAGAGAGGAGGAAGAAGAGCGATGGAGGCTGAGACGAGTGCAGGGCCGGAGCCGCGGGCGTGGCCCCTGCACGCCGCTTCAAACTCTGAGCTCGGACAGGCGGAGGAGCTGTCAGGGCCCGGGCAGTGTGAGCGGGCCGGCACGTGGCTGTGGGAGGAGGAGGGGAACAGCGTGGAAGGAGAGGAGGAGAGGGGAGGAGGGGAGGAGAGGAGAGGAGAGGAGGAGAGGAGAGCAGGAAGGAAGGAAGAGAGGAGTGGCAGGGAGGCAGGCAGAAAAACCCCAGACCTTGTGTTTCTAAAGCCCAGCTCATACATTGCTAATGCCTGGAGTAATATGGGTTCATTCATAATGGATAAAGCCTTGGCCCCGGCCTGCAAAGTATACCATGCACACTGTAAAGAGGTTAAAGATTGGGCTGTGTTTGCCAGGAATGTGGCGCACACTTCAGGCTCATGCATTAGTGCTGTTGTTGTTGTGGATGTGTGTGTCGGGGAGGGGAGGGGCCGCTGCATTACTGCCCTGCAGGCCGGGGGGGGGGGGGGGGGGTATAACCCGGCACAAGACGTCAGAACCCACCCCCCCAGTGATATGAGCGAGGCTGCAGCTGCTAATGGATTATTAATACAATCAACAGCTGCTTTAATAATCTATTTGTCACGTCGAGGAGTCAGAAAACGATTTTTTTAAGTCACAAAACCTCTGATCTCAACTTCTGAAACCTGAATATTTTCTGGGTTCTTTTAATCTTCTGTCACAGAAAACTGAATATCAAAGGCGTCTGAGGACTTTTCTGACGTCTCCAGACCGAACAACCGATTGATTAATTGAAAAAAAACGCTCTGATTTGTCACAGCTCCAGCTGAGCGTCAAACACTGAGGTTAAGGTCTTGTTGTGGCGTAGCGCCTCGTATTTCTTCCTCCCGCTCTGATGCGAGTATCAGAGGCTTTTCATTGTTGCGCTGCAGCAGACAGAGAGAGAGGGAGAGAGAGGGAGAGAGAGAGAGAGAGAGAGAGGGAGAGAGAGAGAGGGCGAGAGGCAGGCTGCAGCAGCAGATCAGTCAGCGCTGTTGGGTGGTGCTCTGCAGCCCACCATCTGCTGCTCCACCAGAAACACCCAGCAGGGCTGGAGGTGGCTTCTGACTGAGCCGACAGTTGAAAAGAGACGACGCGATTAAAAATACAGTCGATCCTCTTTAGCTGTGGTGTGACTGCTGTGTGTGCGTGTGTGTGTGTGTGTGTGTGTGTGTGTGTGTGTGTGTGTGTGTGGCCTGGTCGGCCTTGGCTCTGGTAGCTGGGCCAGGCCTGGTGCAGAGGAGCTGATCTGCTCTCTCAGAAACTCTCAAACGTCTTCCTCCGGTTTCCTGCTCCTCGCTCTTCTTCTGCTCCTCTTCCTCAGTGACTGTGCACATAAATCAGCGCTCCGCTTCGGTCCCATTACTGCACACTTCCTCCTCCTCCTCCTCCTCCTCCTCCTCCTCCTCCTCCTCCTCCTCCTCCTCCTCCTCCTCCACCGCCACTACCACCTCCATCCGGCCTCCTCCTCCTCCTGCCCTAAACAATGCATGAACCTCTCAGAGGGCAAAATGCTGTACCACTTAACAAATGCATATTTTATAGTGTGTAAAACTATGTACAGCTGCCTTTGGACGGCCCCCCACCCCACCCCCACCCCCCCACACTGCTGGAGGCATGCGTGGCTCCTGATTGGCTCTCCTCGGGGTCAAAGAGCAGCGCCAGTCTTCCGCCACATAACATCTGGCGCTCCTCTGAAAGCAGCGCTCTGATTGGCTCGCTGCTCTGTGTTGTAATTTCATTTCACATAATCGCATCCTCTCGTCAGATTACACACCCGGTCCAACCCGGGGGGGGGGGGGTGTAGGGGGGGGCTGTAAGAGGGCCAATAAAAGCCCGGAGAACTTATGAGAATAATGTATCACAGTTGTGGTTTCATCTACGCCCACAAGTCCGTCACTCGCCTGCTCCCTCGCTCCTTCGCTCCCTCGCTCCCTCGCTCGTCCACTCCCTCGCTCCCTGGCTCGCCCGCTCCCTCGCTCGTCCACTCCTTCGCTCCCTCGCTCGTCCGCTCCCTCGCTCCCTCGCCCCCTCGCCCCCTCGCTCGCTGGCGTTGTGTGGTCCCATAATTCTTGAGCAATCATCCAGAAGCCTCCTTAATGCCCCGCGTTTCAGTCAGGGATCAGCGAGCTTTCTCCTTAGGTCACCGCTCCCCGGGTTAATGATCTTATTACGGCTCCAGCATCAGATGTGTGTGTGTGTGTGTGTGTGTGTGTGTGTGTGTGTGTGTGTGTTTGTGTCCAGAAATCGAGACACAACATCTCTCATCCTCCTCCCTTTTTATCTCTTCTTCACACTTTAGTTTTTGCTGTTTTCTTCCTCAGCGTCCGCAGTCGCTCTTAAACCCTCATGTCGCACACCTGCTCTGTGTGTGTGTGTGTGTGTGTGTGTGGGTGTGTGTGTGTGTGTGTGTGTGTGTGATTCACAAAGAAAGTTTCTGCCTTTCTTCAACTTACCCACATAGCTCACCTCTTTGGCCTCCATTTCCGCCTCTCCTCCCTCCCTCCCTCCCTCCCTCACCCCATCCCATCTCTCCAATTCCCCCTCTTTCTGTTTCCCCCCTCTCTACCCATCTCTTTCTTTCAATTTCTCCCTCTCCCTCCCTCCCTCCCTCCCTCCCTCCCTCCCTCTCTGCTGATCGATATTTGGGGCTGAATTGGCTGAAAGGGGAAAAGAAGCCTGTAAAATTGAGGAGACAGGCTGTTGGAGGGGAGCCAGCCTATCTCCCTGGCTTGTTTATGCTTCAGGAATGATTCCCAATACCAGATAACCTGCAGAAAAGTCAGCATGTGTCTGTCTTGAGGGATGGCCACGGATCCGCCAATTTCTAATTATCGGGCCGGCCGACCACTTATCCGCACAGTATTTATTGTTATTAAAAATGTTAATTGCGTTCCGGGCCGGGCAGCTCTTCCTCTCTGGTTTCATGTCGTACTAATGAGCGCGCAGGTTTTTGCACCATCAGGTTGCAGACTGGAGGTTTTGCTCGGGTCAGTTGCTGGAATATTTAGTCCAGTCGCTGCGTGTGTGTGTAGCAGTCTGTGTGTGTGTGTGTGTGTGTGTCTATGTGTGTAGCAGTGTGTGTGCGTGCACAAAGGAGCCCCGTAGGGAGTTTGTCTTTCTCTATTTGTGTTTGTCAGGGGATTTTTTTGAGGCAAACACACACTTCATCACTTTGACATTGATTAAAAATACATGGCGGTGTTCTCGGGGACAGTCGGCGCTCAGATCAGCACAGAGCTGAGGCGAGGAGGCGAGGGGGCGAGGAGGCGAGGAGGCGAGGGGGCGAGGAGGCGAGGAGGCGAGGGGGCGAGGAGGCGAGGAGGCGAGGAGGCGAGGAGGCGAGGGGGCGAGGAGGCGAGGAGGCGAGGGGGCGAGGAGGCGAGGGGGCGAGGGGGCGAGGGGGCGAGGAGGCGAGGAGGCGAGGAGGCGCGTCGCCTGGCCTGGCCCGGCTGCTCCTGCAGCCCGGCTCCACAGCGCCTTTAATTGCGGTGCTGCTCTGGGCAGCGTAACGGCAGCTCATTGGCCTGTTGGCACACATCCATCCGTCACCACGCTCCACCACACACACACACACACACACACACACACACACACACACACACACTCACACACACACTACATGTAATCAAGTTTAAGGCAACGCTCAGTGTGGTCATCATTTTTAAGAGCAGTCGGAGAAACGCCTTCCACCTCCTCGCTTCTTCTTCTGTTTTGTTGCTTTGTTTCTCAGTCTCCTCCTCTTCTTCCTCTTCTTCATCTCCCTCCTCTTCACTTGGCCCCTGAGTGGCTCTCTTGTTTCCTTGGGCTCCTCTGTTAAGTGGGAGATAAACCTCAGGTAGCTTGTGTGGAAGTCTCTTCAGTGGGGACAATGTTATCTGAGATGCAGCCCCAGTCTAAGAAGCACAGAAAGGTATACGCCTGTCTGTGTGTGTGTGTGTGTGTGTGTGTGTGTGTGTGTGTGTGTGTGTGTGTGTGTGTGTGTGTGTGTGTGTGTGTGTGTGTGTGTAGACTCTCAGGTGTGTGGTGCCCTCGCGGTTTGTTCACAGTTGTGGTTGAGGGCCTGAGCGTCTCTGCTTCCTCCTCCTCACTCCGTTAATGCATTTTTTTACCGCAGACACACATGAAACTCCAGGTTTTATCAGCTGTTTATTTTCTTTTTTCATACATTTGCTGATTGTCAGATCACCCACCCAGCACCAATGCTCCTTCAGATCTGGCCTTTTCCACTCTCTTCTTCTTCTCATCCGTCCTGGCTTATCACAGGCTGTACGTAGGCTGACGTTTCCCGCCGGGGACAACAAACCTGATTGGCTGTTGTACATTCAGAGATAGTTATCCTGGAACACCCCCCCCCCCACACACACACACACACACACACACACACACACACCCAGAGTGTACAGCTAAGTTGTCCAGCTGCTCAGATCCTGGTTCTGATTCCCTCTCCACTGTGTCTGGTGTGGTCGTCCGTGCCTAATGGGGCTCACGTCGAGGCTCTTTTTTTATATTTCCAGCTTTGCCAGCAGAATTGTTGCTACATCAGTGAGTGGGGGGGTGGGAGGGGCGTGGGGGGGGGGTTTTCTGTGGGACGTCGGTGGCTGTGGTCGCCCAGGCAGGGCAATTAGAGGGTACACGGAGGGGGTGAGACATGCAGCGCTCTGCTCTCCCCCTGCTCCTCATCACAGCGCCGGGGGTGGCAGAGCTGCCGATCGATGGCTGGACCGGGGGTGGGGGGGGTGGGGGGGGGTGGATGGGTGATGGGGTGAGGGAGGGAGGCATGGGGGAGGGCGCCTGCTGCTGATTAGGGAGGGATCAGTTAGAGAAGCCACAGCCACTTCTTTCCCTCTGTCGCTCTCACTTCACTATCTCCACTTCAGACGTTCTTGCCCCCCATTTGAAAGTGTGTCTGTGTCTGTGAGTGTGTGTGTGTGTGTGTGTGTGTGTGTGTGTGTTGTGTGTGTGTGTGTGTGTGTGTGTGTGTGCGTGGTGCTACCTTTACCCTGACATCAGTGTGACATGGCACTTAATGGACTCTGCCATGTGAAACAAGCACCCTCAGTTAATTACCTTGCCAAGGCCCTGGCCTTTCTGGAGCAGTTCATTCCCACTTGGGCAGCGACTGCTCCAGCGTGTGTGTGCGTGAGAGCGAGAGAAAGAGAGGACAGTGTGTGTGTGCGAAAGAGATAGAGAGAGAGATGTGTGTGTGTGTGTGTGCACAGAGAGTGCTGCCCATTGTTCCTCTAATCCTCTGAAGTTGAATCAGATTCGAGCTCTTCGCTCTAAAAACAAGTGTTTTGTGTGTTGTGTGTTTGTGGCTCTTCTGCCGGGATAAAGCAGACAGCTGTGTGGCGGCGGCGGCGGCGGCGGAGACGCGCTGACAAAGAGCGCAGGATACTGTAAAGCTGCGGGCTATTCTGGGAGGCGGGCTGCAGCAGCGCCGCTCGGCCTGAATACAGCAGCTCGCCTCCCGCCTTCATTCAGATGTCGATTAGCATTGAGTCTCCTCTCTCTCCCCGCTCGGCTCCTCGTCTGAATGGAGACGACGAGCAACTTTGTCAACACGGGCACAAATGTCTCTTTGCCACTCTGAGTGTGTGTGTGTGTGTGTGTGTGTGTGTGTGGTGTGTGTGTGTGTGAGAGAGAGAGAGAGCGCTACATAGAATGACTTTTTGGCGACAGGCTCATGAAATGTTTGGTTGTTTTTTTTATGCATTTTACACAAATATTTTGTTCTTTTTTTCCCCTTTTCTTTAATTTAGACGGAGCAGCACTTGAGGATGAGAAATAGGCTTTTGTGCCTCTTGTCACTCACTCACAGTCGTGTTATTCTCCTGCATAAAAAAAAAGCTGACAGTGCAAACAAACGCCTGTGACACAGCGGGCTCCAGCCAGGGAATCACACATTAATAAAATAATGTGAAATCCTCTGAATCGACAGGGATAAACAAACGTATCATGTACCTGTGCACCTGCTGTGCTCCTCCTCCTCATCTATAATAAAATGTGAATTCATGAAAGGCGAGGCAGCCGCAGCCAGCTCAAACACCCTCTATGTATTCAGCTTGGTCAACATTGGCCTCGCTCAGCCTCTCTCAGCCTCGCTCAGCCTCGTTCAGCCTCACTCAGCCTCGCTCAGCCTCACTCAGCCTCGCTCAGCCTCACTCGGCTGCGCCGTGTAGAAGAGAAAACTCGGACTGATTCGTGTCGTAATGAGGTCAGTCTTTACAGGAAGTAGAATTAACTCTGTCGATAGAGTTCAAGTGGAAATCAACAGCTGAGCTCCACATGTGCTGCACAGCCTCTGATGCTGCTGTCGTCTGCTGAGTTTAGGTAGGTGGTGTATGATTCATGTCGCTGTCTAGGTTTATACATTTCCATCACCTCTGTCCCTACAGTGCCGGTACACTGCACTGCAGCGTGGCTCAAAATTAGAGCTGCAACTACTAATCAATGAACTGACTCATGGACTAATCAACATCTGTGATAATAATTCACAAATCAAAGATTTAAGAATGATTTCAAGAAATGAAGTCACAGTGCTCTGATCTCAGCTTTCCTCAGTGTGACTATCTTCTGGTTTCTGGGACAGAAATGATTTTTGCATCACTGCATTTCATTCTATGATCGATTAATCAAGAAAACAATCAACAGATCACTAAACCACCTCAAACTCCATCATCAACAGCTCTGCTTGAGATTTCTCTGATGTGGTCCCAACAAAGACAGTCTGTCCTAGTCTACTCTATTCTCGTTAAATATGTTAGTTATATAATGTAAAAGCAACATCTAAGTCATTTATTATTATTATTATTATTATTATTCTGTGTGGTGCAGGAGGCTCCTCTGTCTGTCCTGTTTATTACAGGTCGGCCGTTAAATACAGTTCATGTGTTGTTGTTTTCTGCTTGCTGAGATTTCTGAGAAGTGGCAATTTTCAGCTAAAATCAAAGAGAGGTATCGATCGCAGCTGACGGAAAGTTCAACTCCCCAGAATGAAGTATGGATGTGATTTGAAGGCTTGGAACTGAACTAAGGCACTTTGATCAGGAAATTTGAGGAGGCAACAATTGTGACATGGTTGTCTTCAGTATAGATGAAAGCGGTACAGAGGTGTTTTTTCCTGCTTCTCTCTCTCTCACTCTCTCTCTCTCTCTCCTCTCTCTGTCTGTCTTCTCTCTCTCTCTCTCTCTCTCTCTCTCTGTCTCTCTCTCTCTCTCTCTCTCTCTCTGTCTCTCTCTCTCTCTCTCTCTCTCTGTCTCTCTCTCTCTTTCTCTCTCTCTCTCTCTCTCTCTCTCTCTCTCTCTCTCTCTCTGTCTCTGCAGTAAACACTCTCCCACCGAGCCTCCGTCTCTCTTTGAGACGCACGTTATCCAGGATTCAATCAAACTTCAATTCTAGAGGAAAAAAAATTTGAAAATGAAACGCGCCTTTTAATTAGTTCATTGTTCCTCGCTGCTTAGCTGAGATTAAATTTCATAGAGGGAGACGGCAGCTTTTCATGTGCCCAACTTGGCTGTGATGGATTCTCTTTGAATGCGCCTCCTTTATTATTTTTATTTTATTTATCTTTTGTTTTAACCAGGTTAGTGTCTTTGACAGGGGAGACTGGGCCGAGACACACACACACACACACACACACACACGTGAATGAACACTTCATATAAGAACACGTGTGTCACACACTTTAAATCCAGTGGATGAATCCGTGTTTTGAAGTGCAGATTGTGGATGTTTCAGGAGCTTCACTTCTCACTGAGGGAAACAGCAAATTGCCTCAGAATGAAGATTGTGACGTCCTTGTTTCCACTTTAGAGGAGGAGATGAATAACGGAGGGATTTTACCCAGAACAGCTTTGTAGGTGAATCCAAACCAGGACAACCAGTTCACTCCAGGATAGAGAACACAGCAGAGTTTGGAATGAATCTCACGTTGTCCAGCACGTGAAGACGAAACGTTTCATCCCAAAACAAAAGCAACATTTTGATAAAGTCCAGCTGCTGCGTGCAGGTGGTTCCAGTTACGTTAGGTCAGGTCAGTCAGCTGTTTCTACGTAAACATCAGGTCAGTCTCTGGTCTGAGGGGGGGCTGGTCATGTGACCCCCACATCAGATCACCTGATGAGTAAATTCTAAAAAAGTTTTTCTGTGGTGATATTTATGTTTAATGTAGTTTTAGGAGGATGGAAAAACTCCTATAAAGCAACAACAGGTAAAAAAAAACAATGTTTTCAACACTTGGGAGCACTTGATATTTAGAATATTATGAGAATAAGATCCCAGCTCTGACTGTTTCCAGACAGTGCTGATGCTGCTGTTTTTTGAAGTGGTAAAGAAGCCGAAGAGTTTCAGACCCTGAACTTCTCCCGAGTTCTCCAGCTCCTCCAGAGTTCCTCCTGGATGATTATACAGCATGTGGTGCTAAAGCACCCAGCATTACCATAGAGTGGCTGTACAGCAGCGGAGCTAGCGTTAGCGGCGCTGGGGCTGCAGGCTGTGGCAGCGCTAGCGCTAGCGTTAGCGGCGGTGGCCGACACCGACATCATTAAAGATGCAGGAGACGCTGCCTCTCCAAGACAGACAGAGGGAGAGGAGAAGAGCCCCCTGAACCTAACAGCCCCATGGGTTACACTCTAACAATGTCCCCCCCCCCCCCACACACACACACACACACACACACACACACACACACGCCCGCCTGCCTGCCTGCTGCAGACTCAGTCCCAACTCCCCGTCTACCTCATCCTGTCCGTCTCCAACCGCAGCCAGGTTGAAACCGAGCCAGTCCCAAAGCAGCGGCGGGGGGGGGGGGGGCAGGTGAGGTGGGTGGGGAGGGAGGAGGAGGGGGGGAGGAGGAGGAGGTAGAGTGACAGATAGCGGTTAAGGATGCTGACCGGAGTCTCAACCGCACTTTACCGGCCGGGAAGATAAGGGACACCCTGCTGGATTTGAGGCTGGAGAGAGAGAGAGAAAGAGAGAGAGAGAGAGAGAGAAAGAGAGAGAGAGAGAGAGAGAGAGAGAGAGAGAGAGAGAGAGAGAGAGAAAGAGAAAAGGGCGTGTTTCCATCACAGTTTTCACAGTATCTCTGAAATGTAAAGAACATAGTTTTCTTAGATCTTTGAATCAGATGTAGAAACAGTTGAGTCTCCTCCTCTGTCCATCTGGTCTGAAGGGAACTGGTCATGTGACCCCTACGTCAGGTCACGTGACCTGGAGATGTGAACAAAGTGTTTCCATCACACTTTGAGATCAGCTTCTAGATGGACACGTGTGGAGGAGCAGCTCAGGAGAGGAGCTGTGGTCTGGGACATCTGAGAGGGCCAAATGTGAGTGTTTCTTTTACGATATTCAGGCTCTCACATACCTTTGGAATATATATAAATTTAACTGAGAGAGTGAGAGAGAGAGAGAGAGAGAGAGAGAGAGAGAGAGAGAGAGAAGAGAGGGAGAGAGAGAGAGAGAGAGGAGAGGGAGAGAGAGAGAGAGAGTCACACATCACAGCAGCTGGCCTCCTGCAGGATCGACCTGTGCACGTGTGCAGACGTTGCCTAACGTACAGAACGCACTTGACCAACAAACCTGAGTGCAGAAAAAAGAAAAGAAAAGTAAAAGCTGCCACTTTTGATGGAAGTAGAGGGAGAAAAAAGAGAGTTGCTTGTGTTTTGGTGCCCCTCCGGCCTTCTTTTATCGTAGTGGCTGAATGTACCAATTTGTTTCTCTGCCGTGATTAGATAACAGCATGCTATTATTCCCAGGATGTCATATTTTTATATCTTACGCAACCATATGTAACACGGCCCCCGACAGTAAATACCTGTGAGGCTCAGTCTCTCTGGCTACCTGCTCGCTGCATTCCTGCTCCCTGGAAAAAACAGATAATGCGTCGGGCTTTTTTGTTTCCTCTCAGGGAAGCGATCTGCAGAGTCCCATCTGAACCTGCAGCTCTTCTTTAACCTGCTCTGATATGAGTGAACCAGCGGTGTGGGTGGAGGTGTGAGGCGGAGGTGTGAGGCGGAGGTGTGGCCGTCCCGCCCCGCCACGCCGGCCCGTGTTTGGGCTCAAAGCGATAACCCACTTTAGCAGAGTTCTGATGCAGTCAGCACAAACTCTGCCGCAGTTTGTAAGACACATAGTGACATGATTGAAAGGTGCACTAAGCGTACGAGACGGTGTCTGGCCATGCAAACTATCCCTCTTTTTCTTCATCTCTTCTCCTCAACCACTCCAAGCAAAGTGGCATTTCCATTTTAAGATTGCCTCCCGAGCCCCTTTGTGAATAGAATCGAATTACGCTGAAAAGCACCAATTGATTCTTTCTGAGCACAATAGTTTTCATCATTTAAGCCAATCCCAGCAGGTTTCCCCCTCTCTCTCTTCAAGTACCTATTGAATCCGGTCCGAGGAGTCATTGTGGCCGTTTCATTGTTTCAAAAGAACGGGGTAAATGGGTGAATGGGTTCTGGGATCAGGAAGCACAGCTCGGAGGAGCCGCGTCACCGGGGTGTCGAGGTACATGTGTGTGTGTCTGTGTGCGTGTGTGTGTGGGGGGGGGGGCAGGAGGGGGGGGGGGGGGGGGCGGGGGGGTCAAGAGTTCAGGCTGTACATGCTGCGGGTCCAGGGTTTGCATTTGGCTGCTTTAATCCTGCGATGGTGTCACAGCGTCCACCAGAACCCCAAGGGCCCTTTTTAATGGTGGAGGAGACGGATCCCAGCTCATTACCAGCGCTAATTTACCACCAGGACATCATGGCGGGGGGGGAGGGGGGGGGGGGGGGTGAGAGAGAGAGAGACAGGGAGAGAGAGAGCGTCCAGGCTCAAAGAAGAAGAGGCCGGTGGGAGATTCTTTTATTTTTTTACTACGTTCCCTTTAAGGCGAGGTGCAGTTTTTAATGGGGGAGGAGAGAGAGACGAGGAGATGTTCCTGGAGGTGTTTGATAAATGAGCACCCACCATCCAGCATCTCTAGAGCCTCCTCCCACCCTCCTCACCCTCCTCAACCCCCCCCGCCCCCCCGCCCAGGGCTCTGATTACCCTCTGAGGGTGCAGTGATAGTGGGAGGGGGGGGGTCAGGCCCCCTCCCTGACCACGATGAAAGGCAGAGCAGGTGACGAGTTCACATCTGCACACAGGCTTTAATCAACTTTTACTGCAGACGTGCAGGAATGTAAAACAGGACACACACACACACACACACACACAGATACA
>CM055203.1:1221739-1304006 GCA_029224185.1 Karalla daura | reverse complement strand
GAACGGATCCAGATCTGAGCAGGAACAGAGTGTAATATTCCCACAGCTACAGACAGGATGTAGACTGAGCTCTGATGGAACCAGAGCCCATAGCTTCTATGTTAACTCTGGGGCCCTGTTTTGGTCATTGACACAGACAGGTGTGTAGCAGGACGTCAGGATGACAACTTGTTTTCAGGGACTGTGTTTTACTTCATGTCTGGGTTCAGATACTAGGACATTCTGCTGTTATTGAGCACTGGTTTTAGGTTTTAGGCTTTAGGTGCATGTCAGAAGTTGAACTTTGAACTTTGTGATCTGACTGATTTCCTCCTCTCTGCTCCGGTCGGTGTCTCCGTCTGTGGAGCCTCGTTCTCGCTCCTCAGAAACTCTCCTGATTGGACGAGGCTGGTGTTTCATGTGAGGAAGTGTCCTCATCATGAATGGAGCCTTGACAGCAGCGGCCCCTGTGCAACCCACACACGGGCTCTGGACTCCTCAGCTCCTCCAGGCCTCCTCCTGCTCCTCCTCTCAGGTGTGTGCTCAGTGCTGGAGGTCCAGCTGAGCCGCTCCTCCAGCAGGCCTGTGGTACCTGTCTGTGTCCAGGCTCCACGGAGGCTTCAGAGGAGAAACATCTGGATGGGGCCCGTCTCTCACAGAATCGCCTCCTCTTTTTGTACCAGATTTCTCAGACGTCTTAAAAGCCTCGACTCTGTCGTCAGAGTGCGGCCGCCTCGTCTCCCTGTATCATGTAAATTAATGTTTGTAATCCTCTCGTTTTAGCAGCACGAGTGGAAAAAAAACACAACTTTCAGGAGATTTTTCTCAGATTTTTTCTTGCTTGTTTATTCATTCTCTGCCTCGCTCCTTTTTTATCAATTCAACACGTGTTTGCTGAGTACGCAGCCTCTTTTTAGCGGGCGTGTGCCCATACTCTCCCTCTCTCTCTCCCTCTCTCTCTCCCTCTCTCTCTCCCCTCTCTCTCTCCCTCTCTCTCTCTCTCCCTCCCTCCCTCCCTCCCTCTCTCTCTCTCCCTCCCTCCCTCTCTCCCTCTCTCTCTCTCTCTCTCTCTCTCCCTCTCTCTCTCCCTCTCTCTCTCCCTCTCTCTCTCCCTCTCTCTCTCCCTCCCTCTCTCTCTCCCTCCCTCCCTCCCTCCCTCTCTCTCTCTCCCTCTCTCCCTCTCTCTCTCTCCCTCTCTCCCTCTCTCTCTCCCTCTCTCTCTCTCTCCCTCCCTCCCTCCCTCCCTCCCTCCCTCCCTCCCTCCCTCTCTCACAGCACGTTAACTCTGGCTGCAGTCTCGTTTTTCTGCTGATGGCCGTCGAGCAGCTCAGTCGGGGGATAAGTGCTTTGCTGAAGGGCACGTGGGCTGAGACGACGTCGGGCAACTCGGAGGAAAGTTAATTTACCTGCCAACACTTTGCGCTCGCAGCCAGAAAGTGTGAGGAATTATATTCAGCAGGAAAAAAAGTGGCTCCGCATTTCAGGTTTCTGCTCCCGCTGACAACACCCCAGTCCGTGGGTGGGAGGGAGGGAGCAGGAAGGGATCTTATAACTTCACGAAATCTATGGGAATGTGGTTTTAATGTGAGACCTGCAGCAGCTCAGACTCTAGAATAATGGAGGTAATTTAAAGAAGGAGGTGGTCCCTCTATCTCTCTATCTATCTGTCTCTCTATCTCTGTATTTATATCATTTCACACAGAGACGTGTCAGCTCCCACGCTGCTTCCTAACCTGCAGAATTAGTTCCAACAGCAAACATTAGACTAATGGGAGGGACAACTTTCAGCTCTGTGTGTGTGTGTGTGTGTGTGTGTGTGTGTGTGTGTGTGTGTGTGTGTGTGTGTGTGTGTGTGTGTGTGTGTGTGTGTGTGTGTGTGTGTGTGTAAGAAAGAGGGAGTTCAAAGTGATGTCACTTTACATGATTCCTGGTTTTGGCCTTTACTTACCTTTGCTGCTGTCCACATATATTCAGCAGCTCGAGTCGCAGCCTCCTCCTCTCGTCCTCTCCTCCTCCCTCTCCTCCTCCTCCTCCTCCTCCTCCTCCGTGCACCGTCTGCAGCAGGTTGATGCTGGAGAGCAGCCGGCCTTCATCACGGTCCCGCCTCTGTGTCGGCGAGGAGGAAAAACAGCAGCTGGAAGCTCCATTATCGCAAACTTTACTTAAAAAAAGAGCCGTGATTAATTAGGAGAGATAGATTCCTGCTTCCGCCTTTCTACTCCTCCATCCCTCCCTCTCTCACCCCCCCCTCCCTCTCTGTCGAGGTGGGGGGGGCAGATGTTTATACAGGGTGTATAAATCAGTGCAGCAAAGCCAAATATACAACCTCGATCAGAGAGCGGAGCAGTTTCAAAGACGGTTTGATCTTGTTTAGATTTTGATAAACACGAGCAGAATGTGAGTTTTTCACATTACAGTACATCTGTGTGTGTGTGTGTGTGTGTGTGGTTGTACATGTAAACACGGGACCTGCTGTGTATCACTATTACAGCTTGTGTCAACATGTAAACAGTGCGCAGCATCAATCTTGCACTCAGCACAAGTGGACAGAGTTATTATGTTAAAAGCCCATTTGCCCGACGTTCTCAGCACAGATAGCCTCTCAGGGTGGGCGGGGCCTCGGCCGGGGGGGCCCGGCAGCCTCGTATTGATAGGCCCATTGATTGATTGATGGTCCCTGGTGATTTATCGATTCATCTCAGTTCCAAATGAGCTGCGAGTGCTTTTTCCTGCCCAGAGGAAAACAACCGCACTCTCACACAGGCCCCGTAATGAGAACTCACCCTCTGATTCCACACACATCCCCCGTCCAATCTGATCCCTTTCTTTCTCCTTTTCTTTTTCTTTTTTTTTGAGGTGAAGAGGCAGAGATGCGATATTTGAAATTGAAAATGAAAATTGTAGCGTGCAGCGGTGCCGGTGTGCTGCTGCTGCTGTTGTTGTGCTGTGAGATTTGGAGAAAGATTCGCTCAGGCAGAGCACTTTACCCCATCGCTGTGCACAGTCAATCTCCTCCTCCTGAGGTTTTAAGAAGAGTTTCGGGGCCGTCCTTAGGTAGTTAAAAGTGCATCGACTGCGGATGGGCTGGTGGGATGTGTAGATTAATGCGGTGGAAAGCCATCCCTCAAAGTGCTTAGAATAATTAGAGTCAGGCTTCCAACAGAATGGGCATGTCACTGGAGGAAATTGTATTTTTATTTACTGTGTCGGGCCTCCCTGCCCCCCCCGCTCTGTCTCTGCCCCCCCCCCCCCCGTCTGCGCGGGGCGGCGGCGGCGGCGTGCACGCTGGCCGGGCGCCGGGCGCCTCCTCACAGCGCTGTCAGCGCCGTGATGCATCTGCAGATCTGTATCTGCTTCCACCAGCACACATCTGCATGCAGGACCGGGACCTGGGCTGTGCAGCACATTTACATAAGCTCTGGGCTGCGGGACAATTTACAGGTAACCGGGCGTAGTTGAACGTTTCCATTCTGTGCAACTTAATTTGTTTTGAGAGTGAAGCATTCTCAGCGCCTGTCCTCACCTGCTGCACGCCGCAGACTTCACGTCCGATCTGTTTGCATTTTAATGGCAAACAAGTTCACTGTCGTCACAGAGTACACATTAAAAATACATTTTTAATCAAGGCCGCTGGACTGTAAAACCCGCTGAATGCTGCCAGTTAATGACCATCGCTATTTTAAACAAACAGGACATAAAGGGAATAATACGTGTCTCCAGACGTGGTGGAAACGCTGGAAATGGTGAAGCAGTAATTATCTCAGCACTCAGAGGAGCCGCTGTTACACAAAGTAAGCATTTACGCTCATTTAGCGAATAATTACCCAGAATTACCCAAAGATATTTTACATTCCAGTACTTTTACCTCATATATCTATAGGATCTAAATGTTCACTCTGCCTCTGTGTGTGTGTGTGTGTGTGTGTGTGTGTGTGTGTGTGTGTGTGTGTGTGTGTGTGTTAAGGCATTTCCCATCTCAGTGCAGTGGACGCTGCTGGACAGCGAGGCGGACCATTGATAAATTGATCACAGTGAAATTGTGGAGTAGTGAGACATGCTCCAGATCCCTCCCCCATCGCTACATCCCACGCACACACACACACACACACACACACGCACACACACACACACACACACACACACACACTCACACACACCAAGGCTCTGGCATCAATTATTGTGGATTGCGTGGTTGACAGAGTGTAAACCAGGTGCCAGCCCTCAATCCAATTAAAGAGATTTAATTGGAGAAAATAAATGGAGTGTGTCCACAAAGTGCTGCCTTACCCACATTTAGTTGATTTCTTTTTGCTTTTTTTCCTTTTTACCTTTTTTCAAAAGTAAGGTTTTGTTTATGAAAGACCGATTGAATCTAATAAAGCCTCAGGGCTGTTGCCAGTTTTTCCTTTTCTCCCAGACTGCTTTGCTCCACAGGTCAGTAATGCAAACAATCCAATTTGTTGTGTGTGTTTGCAGGGCTGGCATGTAGAGCTGGGTGACTATCAGCAGGCGTCCTGCAGGCCTGCTTCTCAGGGTCCCACTCACACTTTCAAAGGAGCATCCAACTTATAAGTTGCCAGTTCAGGCTGCTGCCCCCCATTAGCTCTATTACCTGGGGGGGCACCTCCTCCTCCTCCTCCTCCTCCTCCTCCTCCTCCTCCTCCTCCTCCTCCACACAGTGAAAAAGCAGCGTCAGCCAGGTGTCGCTCACTCACGGTGGTCCCCCACTTTTCCCTCCACATCTCGTTCTTCTCTACCCAAATTTGTCCCCTGGGAGAAGGGAGTGTGGCTCATTCTGCCACCCCCCCCCCCTCCCACCCTGCCCCCCTCCCTCCATCCCGCCCCCATCCATCCCGTCATCTCCTCACAGGGGACGGACATGCATAATTCAGGATTGTTATCTGTCTGCTGCTAACCCCCTCCTTCCCACACACACACACACACACACACACACACAGACACACACACACACACTCATGGAAACAGTCTGACTGCACATCAATGATTCACCAGACAAACCCCCCCACCACCCCTCCATCCCACCCCCCCCCTCTGTTGAGGGAATCATATGGAGCCGACAGGGACTCCGCGAGCATGCAACTTCCTATAATTGGAATGAAAAAAGGGTGATGGTGGTGGAGGGGGGGGGGGCTGTGTGTGTGTGCGTGTGTGTGTGTGTGTGTTGGGGGGGTAGGAAGTGCTGCATCAGGGATCTGGTGAGAGCTGCCTGCAGTAGGTGTTCAAACAGTCGTTCAGCAGTGTCAACCTGCAGACGTCGTTAGCCACCAGCAGACCAGGGAGAGTCGCTCCAGAGCTCCTGGAGCCTGGAGACGCCTGGAGACGCCTGGAGACGCCTGGAGACGCCTGGAGACGTGGAGACACGTCTCCCCGGGTGGATCCAGCCGCTCCAGCACATGAACTAAGATTTAGGGACGTCCCGCTTGCGTTTTTTTGCACCCACGGCCAATCATTCCATTTTGAGAATCCATGATGTCCCTCAGTTTAAACTTTGAGGGAAAGCCAAAGTGAGAGAGGCGTTCAGGTACCATCAGGAATTCTAGAGGATTACAGCAGTTTGTAAGCAACGCTCCAGGAGGAATCACTCCAGATCTCCTCTGATCCTTTGAAAATTACATGATCGGATCACTTGATCCCTGCTAACAGTGAAGTCAAGTCAAGTCATTTAAAAAACATTTTTGATACTTTTCCTTGAAATTAGGTCAAAGTGCTCTGATTTCAGCTTCTTAAAGTGAATATTACCTGGTTTGTTGAGTTTCTGTGACAGGAAATAATGTTGTTGAGGCGATGATCATCAGTAAATCCCTCAAATCAAGTTTCTGCAAGTTCAACAGTTTTCAGAGGACAGTTCATTTCTACTGCTGCGTATACAAGCTGCACACTGACTACATCTATATGTATAGAGAGAGGGGGGAGGGGGGGGGGGGTTAAATAAAGACTCCCTCCAGCTTCCTGCTGTGAGCACCTCTGTCTCCCCGGGTCGCCCCCGCCTCCTTGTCTCCTCAGATCTGCCTCTCACCGCTCTCACCTTCTTCTTCTCCTTCTTCTTCCTCAAACATCACAGGAACAAATCAGCAGACAAGCGACTGTACAAGTTTTCTCAAGCTTTCAGGAATTACCACCATTTCATCATGGATAATCACAGTTAATAACCCTTCTCATTAAGGAGACGAGAATCACGGGTCATTAATATTGTTAATATCTTCTCTTCTCCCTTCTCCCTCCATCCCTCCCCCGGTCTCCTCTCACTCTCTCTCACTGCGTGCCAGAGGGAGTGGAAACAAAAGGATGACTAAAAAAGAGCTTAGCGCGACAGTGATTAACCGATAGGGGTAGATGGACTGTGATGAATCAAAGTTATCTCTCAAATCTTAATAACTGGAATTAGCCCCTGATTAGATGAGCTTTGGCTACAGCGGGGAGCAGTCTGCATTTTCACTTCAAAGAATCCCGCCCATGTAAACCTGTCCCCCCCCCACCTCACCCCCCCCCCCTCCCCCCATCTCACCCCCCCCTACACTGCAGAGCTGAGACAAAAAAGGAGACTCAGCGAGGCAAATAGGCCAGTGGAATAAATTACAAAGGGAGTCAAGAGAGCGCGCGGAGAATGACGAGAGGCAGCGATAACACAAACAGCAGCGTTACACCTGTTCTCCTCCGTTTATCTCCCCCCCACCTCCCCCCTCCACCTCCTCCTCCCCCCCGCCGCTCCTCCAACAGCAGCCAGTCCGGTGGGAGGTGTCAGCCCCCCCCACCCCGCCCTGACAGGGTCGTAATGAGAGTGGCACTCTCCTCATTTGCATATGTTTGCCATTGTCACAGCGGTCAAGGAATGTCATGTCGAGATTCCTGCATGTTTAAGTAATGCCGCTTTGTCCCCACGAGGAACTCTGGCCTCGCAATCCTAATCCCAGCACGTGGAGCAAGAAAAGAACAAAAAAAAAAACGGCTGAATTAACATGACAATCAGCTGATTCTAAAACAAACGTTGGCATTTTTATCCCGGGAGAGTTTGGAGCGGCTCATCAGCAGTCTGCAGGCGAGCGCGATGATTCCCGGCTCGTATGACCGGAATGACAGAACATCTCAGCGTTCACTTATCAGCCGCCAGTTCATCTGAGTGATCGATAACAATCTCAAAACGAGTGCTTCTTCAGTCTGTGGGGGGAGGGATTCTTCACAGATTATGTGTCAATTTCACAACTTTAAAAAGACCAACGAGAGAAGAAGCGAGTGGGGAAGAAGTTGCTTGTTGGGTTTCTGACGGGGTCAGAGCAGCCAAACTGGACGCGTCCCAGCAGTTAATCCCAGCTCTGACACACAGACTGGACTAATTAGTCCCAGATGTAAATATCTGTTATACAACAAAAGCTGCAACGGCTCCGAAACAGACAATTATCTCCTCTTATGGCGTTGGCGAAACGCTGCGAGTCTAACCATGTGTAACTGATGGCTTCTTCACGCGGCCTCCAGACTTATTTGGATGTGTTTCTCCCCCTCTTTATTTATTTATTTATTTATTTATTTATCGCCCTGCATTTTCTTACCCTGCAGAGCGGAGAGCCGGGCTCGAGCTGAGGCTGAGACAGACAGGTTCATTACATGTCACAGGAGTTCAAAGTGATCCTCTGTCTGCTCTGGTTATTAAGTGGCGTGGGCGTCTCTGAGGTATCGTAGCGCTCGCAGTCGCATCGCTAAGAGCAGGCAACGCTGCCACATAATGAAGAAATCAGCAAGGGATCGAGCAAAATGAACTCCCTCTCTCTAATACCTCCACCCAGGGCCGAGGAGCAAATAAGTGCTCCCAATAACGAGGAAAAATCACGTTAGAGGGGACGAAACATATGTGACGTGTGAAAACGATTAAACCTCCCGGAGAAGGAAGACAGAGCGGCAGCCACGCGCTCGCCGCCAAAATTGAGTTGGACGTGGAGCGAGGACACCAAGTGTTTATTCTCATGAATTGTTTTTCCACAAATGAGGTGGAAAAATGGAAAGATGGGAGTTTGAGAGAGAGAGAGAGAGAGAGAGAGGGAGAGAAGGGGGAATGGGAGACAAAACAATAACCCTTCTCCGCAGCCTATTTGAAATCATAAACCTACTGTCGTGGTCGCGGTTTCTGTTGAGATGGGGATGTGTTGTGAATCTGCATTAAATAGGGCTGCTGCTCCTCGCCTCCCCCCTCCCTCCCCCGTCTCTCCCCCCACATCGAGCTGTAATTGGTTGACTGGGGGGAGGGGAATAGCCGATGCACCAAATATGTGCCTCATCATGAGAAACTCAGCTGAAGGTGTTTTGTTTTGCTCTTGTTTACCTCTCCTGGATCTCAGAGTTCTGTGTTCACCTTCTCCTTGTAATTAACACAGGCTGCAGCCTCTGGTGAGTGTGAGGCTGAGGCTGGGAGTACGATCATGTGGCTCGCCTAATTAAAATGGACCCGGCTAGACAGACCCTTTATTTATGCGCCTTCCAGACAGAATGAATGCCAGTGCCTGTGGAAACCATCCCGGGCCGCCTGCCTGGGCGCGGGGCGACAATTAACCGCGCGTCAGCCTGGAGCCGGGGACGGCCCGGCCTTTCAAGCCGCCTGCTCGGCGAGGAGGAGGCGCGGGGCGAGGAGGAGGCGCGGGGCGAGGAGGAGGCGCGGGGCGTTTCGTTTGTGTTGCATCAACTGATTGCTGTGCGTGTAAAGCGTGCGGCGCCGGCCGTCCCGGCGGGACCTGTCACCGGGACGCCGGCGTCACTGTCAGGCGGCCATTAAAAGCAGATGAGCGCGGCGGCGGAGCCGAGCGGGACGAGGAGCCGAGCGGCTGAAGATGAAATTAGAAAACGTTGTGTCGTCCGCGCTCCACGGAGCCAACGCGCTGCAGAGTGACAGAGAAACAGCTTCTACCTCGACTCTGTCGGCCATCGATAGTTCACCACCAGCTGCACTATCAGCAGCTTCTTTAGTATCTTCATAAGCTCATTTAGAATGTAGAAATGCACCTAAAAACATCAGTCTAATAAGACGTGATGTTGTTCTGTAAAATACAGATAAAACTTTGCTACTACTCAAATCACTTCCTGGTTCATGTACATAAAAACAACTGTGATGTAAGATCTGAGCAGCTTGGTTTTCAGTCTGGGCTGAAATGTCAGTGTCTCTGCTCCTGGTTCCTCCTCTGGTTCCTCCTCAGCCTCTGGTTCCTCCTCAGTCCCTGGTTCCTCCTCAGTCTCTGGTTCCTCCTCTGGTTCCTCCTCAACCTCTGGTTCCTCCTCAGTCCCTGGTTCCTCCTCAGTCTCTGGTTCCTCCACAGTCTCTGGTTCCTCCTCAGCCTCTGGTTCCTCCTCAGTCTCTGGTTCCTCCTCAGTCCCTGGTTCCTCCTCAGTCTCTGGTTCCTCCTCAGTCTCTGGTTCCTCCTCAGTCCCTGGTTCCTCCTCAGTCTCTGGTTCCTCCTCAGTCTCTGGTTCCTCCTCTGGTTCCTCCTCAACCTCTGGTTCCTCCTCAGTCCCTGGTTCCTCCTCAGCCTCTGGTTCCTCCTCAGTCTCTGGTTCCTCCTCAGTCTCTGGTTCCTCCTCAGACTCTGGTTCCTCCTCAGACTCTGGTTCCTCCTCAGTCTCTGGTTCCTCCTCAGTCCCTGGTTCCTCCTCAGTCTCTGGTAATGTAAAGTCACATGGTCATTCATGTGAGTGGCAGGCAGGACAGCCAATCAGAGTGAGAACAGTCTAATGGTGTAATTCCATTTACCTCAGAGGAAGAAGCTGGGAATGATGTCACAGGGATCAGCATTCCAGTTGCAAAGTCGTAAACAGCTGCAAGGCTGTTGTTAGCACTGTTAGCATAGCCAGTGTTGCAGTTCATATATACCACACAAAAAATGACACTATAGTAGCATTTCCAAATATATACAGTACTATGTATATAAACTTCTACTGTTGACACTCGGGGCAGCCATCTTGGATTGTCAACTCAGGGGTGTTGAGGATTCTCTGACTTTCCGAGTCAGAAATCCAACCCTGAGCAGCGTTCAGTCTGAAACTTCCAGTCCCAGCTTCCTGTAAAGTAGCGTCCGAGGCGTTCCTGATGAAAGCGATGCTCCGTAGCTGCTACCACAGCAGCAGAGAACCAGGATAAACGCCAGGCTTCCAGGTCCTCTTTAAGTTAAGGCAACATTTAACTATTCATGCTGTTTGGATTATGCAGAATCGCTGCAGAGCTCCATAAATCTGTTGGAAGTGCTGGGTGTGTATGGGATGAGGAGGAGCGCTCCTCGCCGGAGACTATTACTGTCATACAGGAGGAGCCATGTAAAGCAGGAGCGGCCCGGCTGAAAAATGATCAGAGCTGCACGTGGCGGAGCCGCAGCCATAAAGCTGCCCACTCCATCACGGCCCAGATTGCTGAGATTGATCAGCCGCTCCCATTTGAGTGATTTCCCTCCGGATTCAATGCAACGCAATTAGTCCCCGGCCGTATTTTGCCTTTGCGCTGCTCTTTGACCCTCCATCCTGCGTATGAGTCAGTGCAGCACTCTGCTGATATGAGTTTCCTCTAACAGCTCGGCTGTTTTGCGCCCCCCCCCCCCCCATCCCCCGCCGCCCCCCCGCCCCTCCCAGCACTGCTAAAGAGGATCACGGAGCGCTGGCGCCGTGCCAGCTCCTCGTACCTGGCGAGATGGAACGGGGCCGGGACCAATCAGCAGCCGGGTTACAGGCGGGGTGCAGGCTCCGCCAGGCCCCCCCCCCGACCTCTCTGGCTCCCTGACTGCAAAAACAAAAACTCCAGCTCCAAAAAGTGATCTCCTTAAGTAAGGGTTTCCAATCCAATTTTACACCAGGAGAGTGCTTAAGATTAGAGATAGTGTTTTTTATTGTGCTCCTCGGTAATGGGAGGAGAAAGGCTGAGAGGAGAGATGGAGGCAAAGAGGACTGGAAGGGAAGGAAGATCGATACAGGCTGCTCCCTCCGCTCTGCTCGCCTTTATTCTATGTCCCTGTGTCCGTAGGGACAAGGACCAGCCTGTCTGAGGGGAGGGGGAGGAGGAGGGGGAGGAGGCGGGGGGGCAATAAAGAGCAGCTCAGGGACCATCACTGGAGCTGTAAACAGGCCTGCAAGTGTGTGGGCATGTGACGTAATCCCAAACCACTGATCTCTGATTAAAATAACTGCAGCCACCACTGACAATCACGTCCGAGGTGCAAAAACACAGAAAGAACCGTACAACAACCCGATGTGGCCTGTACATGTTGAAACAGACAGGATTCCTGTCACATGTCAGTGTCTGGTCACATGTAGAAGCAGACACACTGACTGAGGAGCGATCATGTTGGTATCAAAGTAGAGCTGGAGTTGTAGAGCGGACACATCGACATCTGACTGGACACAAACAGATACACAAAACAAACAAGGGGCGAGAAAACTAGATCTACAAATCCACAGTTGATTTTTTTTCAGATCAGAAAACTTTGTTTGTAAGTTTGGAGCCCACAGAGTCCAGCAGCAATGAAAACAGAATCCTGATAGAAAAGAATGAGAATAAAACTAGAATAGTGGAGAGAGTTCTAGAGCGGACACGGCTCGTGTTCTAATCAAAGCGTTTGTGCAGAAGCTGCTGAATGTTCTCGGTCCTCCTCCTCCTCCTGCTCCTGCTCCTGCTCCTGCTCCTGCTCCTCCTCGCTGAGGAGGGAGCGGTCCTCTGTGGGGGTGGCGGTGCTCCCAGCATGCATTGCGTGAGCATCCTGTGGGCCGTACCTGCTGCCCTGTCACCAGCTCTTCATCTGCAGCGCAGCGACTCGGCCGAAAGGCCGCGGTCGCTGTGGGACGAGCGCGGCTCCCCCTCATTTGCATGGGCCCTTTTTTCTTCTCCCAGTTCATTTCCAGTTGAATAACTCGTTTGTCACACACATCAGAGGAAGGCGAAGATCATACGAGAGCTAGTGTTACTTTGTGTTTCTCTAATGAGGCCTGTACTCTCCGCCTCCCTGCTTTTTGCCTTGCTGCCCTTTGAAACAGCGGCGATGTGGCGCCGCAACATCCCCGCAGCTCGCCCCTCCTCTCTCTCTCTCTCTCTCTCTCTCTCTCTCTCTCTCTCTCTCTCTCTCTCTCTCTCTCTCTCTCTCTCTCTCTCTGCCCCCCCCCCCTCAAGAACCGAGCTCCGGGCTGTTAGATCCTGTTTGTGTGCCACTTGGCTCGGCCTCAGTCCTCTGCACTTGTGTGTTAGGCTGGAGCAGCAGCAGACCTGACACAGCTCTGCTGCCCGGCGGGGCCCCTGAGACGGGCTGGGGCCGGGGCCGGGCTGGGGCCGGGCTGGGGCCGGGGCCGGGCTGGGGCCGGGGCCGGGCTGGGGCCGGGGCCGGGCTGGGGCCGGGGCCGGGCTGGGGCCGGGGCCGGGCTGGGGCCGGGGCCGGGCTGGGGCCACTCAGATCAGCCAGACGATGGCGATGATGATGACTTGACAAGTTCAGGAGAAGACAGCAGAGTCGTAGCTCTGTAAATGAAAGAACTGTCTCGTAAATCAGTGACAAACTGAGACTGAAAGCAGCTCAGGGGGAAAGTTGGAGAAGAGGTGGAATGTTAGCAGACGTACAGACTCGTTCATTCAATTATCTTCTTATCTAATCAGTGTCACAGAGTGTGTGTAGGTGTGTATCCATCCCCTCTAGAAATGTACAAAATGTAAAACTCTCAATTTTGAGCACCCTGTTGGACCTCTCTCAGATGTCTCCATCAAAACACTTCACATCTCCAGGTCACGTGACCTGACGTAGGGGTCACATGACCAGTTCCTGTTTTCTACCTTCAAAGATCTGAGCAGGAACAGATCAGCAGATCAAAAACCCTCCGACGGAAACACCTGACAGTGGCAGTCGAACTTGAAACATTGCTTTTATTTTGTGAAAAACTGTACGCAGCTTGGCTGTGAGCGTGTGTGTGTGTGTGTGTGAGTGTGTGTGTGTGAGAGTATGTGTGTGTGTGTGTGTGTGTTGCGGGATGAGACCTAGTGATGACGTCCGGTCTGTGTTGTTTTCCTGCAGCGTGGAGCTGGTTCATGTGCTAATGAGGACTCTGTGAATAAGTAACGAGGTTTTTTTTCTGACGTCCTCCGGTGACTCGACATCCTGGATTAAAACCTGCGCTTCCTGAAACCTGCAACTGAAGCTTCATCCTGAACTTGTTTTTTTTTTTTTTTTTTGGTGTAAAACCAGGATTTGCTGTTTTCCACGCCGATGTTTGATGTGTGTTTGTGGGCGTGTTAAACACGCTCCTCAGCAAATCCTTAAGAACGCCAATCAGGACCACGGGCAGAGATCCTGACAGTGACTAAAAGACATAAGTGAAGCTTTGATCTGCTTAATGACACCAGGCCTGTTTGATGTGGGAACAGTCGAACGCAGCACCTCCGTGTTTCCCGGCTGCTCAGCTTCCTGTCTCTGCTGGACGGAGCTGTTCAAAGCAGCGAGGGGGGGGGCGAGGGGGGCGAGGGGGGGGGGGTACAGGATCTGGTAGTATACACTCAGCTGTCATACCAGGAGGTGAATCTTTTTTTAGGTAACCAACCCCATTCTCCTTTAAAAATGGGCGCTTAGAAGTTGAAAATTGCCAACATCAAGAGCTTCCTTGAATTAGGATGCCCCGCAATGCAAGTGTGTTATATAATGCCATGACTGGAGGGAGAGGAAAAGTGGAGCACAGGGGTAGAGATTAAAAAAGTTTCTGCATAAAAAGAGAGAGAGAGAGAGAAGGGGTGGGGTGAAGGGAAGGGAAGGGAAGGGAAGGGAAGGGGGGGCTGAGCATGAAAGGGAACGGGGGGCGGAGGGATTGAGGGAGACAGAGGAGATAGAAATACAGTATAATGAAAAGGAGGAGGGGGATTAGGTCAGGCAGCAGTGAGGGTCTGGGAGCGGCCTCCACCCTGGTCAGCGCTGCACACTCAAGGCTGCGAGCTGCTTTCATTTCGATAATGGAGCATTTGCTTAATTGGCGGAGCGCGGTTTGGGCCCGGCTCTGTTTGCCAGCACGTCCGAGCCAGCACCGCCCGGCCCGGCCCGGCCCGGCCCTGCTCGGCTCAGCTCTCTCATTAAGAGCACAGCCTTCCTCCTCCTCCTCCTCCTCCTCCTCCTCCTCCTGCCCAGACTTTTGTTGGAATTCTCCGGAAGGAGGCCAAACACCAGAGCAGCAGAAAAAGAAAGAATAAAACACATTTATCTCCTATCTCGCCATCCGCAGCCGGCTTGTAAAGGAAGAGACAGGAACTTCTCTATCTGTTTACTGTTATTGTTTTTCTACAGTCATAAACCTTCACTTCTGGCTGTGATCGCCTCCGCCTCCTTCTCTTCCTCCTCCTCCTCCTCCTCTTCTTCTTCTCTTCTCTTATCGAAAGAGTTATGCACCGAGCTCGCATGATCTGTATCTTTAAATTTGATTGAGGGTATTTGCAGGGGGTGTTATTGGATTTCAGTGTTATTGTCTCACCTTTTTCCCTCCGCGTTTTTTAATGTTGGGATGGATATCCGCTCCAGCAGCACTGATCTCGCTGTTCTGCTCATTAGTCGGGATTCGCCGAGCCCAGCGCTTTGCAACAATAAGACGTGCACTCGTGTAGTCCGGCCATTACCGAGTTTAACAATGTGCACCAGCCAGAAAAGTCCATTATTTCTGCAGCTCATCATCTCAGGCATCCACACGAGACAAAGGGTCTGCGAAAGTGCTTCACTGCAAAGGACCATCTATCACTTAAGTCAGGAGCAGAGACTCAAAAACACACAGTGTGGAGTAGAAACACACAGTGAGGAGTAGAAACACACAGTGAGGAGTAGAAACACACAGTGAGGAGTAGAAACACACAGTGAGGAGTAGAAACACACAGTGAGGAGTAGAAACACACAGTGAGGAGTAGAAACACACAGTGAGGAGTAGAAACACACAGTGAGGAGTAGAAACACACAGTGAGGAGTAGAAACACACAGGGAGCAGTAGAAACAGTGTGTCCGGCCCAGCGGGCCCCCCCCCCCCCCCACCTGTCCGGGGGGGGGGCCTGTTCGTCTGAATAACTAGCGAGACTTTAAGACTGATGATGCTGCGGCAGGAGGCGGAGAATTAGACCTGAGTGGGTTTGGGATTTTAAAGTATCGTAGAGCAACAGGACGTATCGTCACCTCTGGAGTCAACATCTGTCCAAACTGTTTTTCACAGCAGCTTCATCACTTTCACTAACTTTTCATGTTAAAAAAAAGCCTAAATTGTGTGTTTAGCGTCTTGTTTCGTGCAGTGGTGAAGCTGCAGACGGTGCCGTCTCTCTCTGAGAAACGTTTGAGGAAAGATGAATAATTAATCAACAGTGGTGATGAAGCTCACTTGGTGAAGCCACACACACGTATGATTAATCGATATAAAATACTTTTTAAAAAAAGATTCTTCATTCATCTGAGAGCTTCTCAGTTGAGGATATTTTCTGTTTCTTTTTGAACAATGGTCATTCTCAGCCTCTCAGGTGCAGGAGCATCGATGGGAGGCAGAGGAGGAGGCGGCTGGGGCTGGCCGGCTGCTCCCAGCCACACAGGTGTAAAGAGTCGGAGCGGAGCAGCTGCTGCTTTAACAGACCTGTCACTGGAATCAAAGGCTCTAATCAAAATTTTATCAATTAATTGATCTTTCCTCTTGTGCTTTGCCATGAGTGCAATTGAGATTCCCCCTGACTGTTGCCCCTGCACCAGCACGGCCGCTCTACAACATAAACTGTGTTCATTAGCAATGATCAAGGAACTCTCTAATGTGAGCCCAGATGAGATGTGATGGCTGTTTCCCGCTGACTTCGTTGGTTTGCAGGACGACTCTCCTCCGCGTCTTTCATGCTGCTTCTTCACAATCAAACAATGTGAGCGCAACTTTGATCTAACTCTGCGTCCTCCTCTCCCTCCTCCTGCAGGGTAACCAAGAGGCCACCAACCCCCCAGAAGCCATGGCCCAGCCCTACACCCCCGCCCAGTACCCGCCCCCCCCACAGAACGGCATCCCGGCCGAGTTCGCCCCGCCTCACCCGCTCCCCACGCAGGACTACAGCGGGCAGAGCCGGGTGCCCGAGCACGCCATGACCCTGTACACGCCCACACAGACGCACAGCGAGCCGGCCGCCTCCGACAGCAGCACGCCGGCCATCACCGCCACCACGACCGCACCGGTCAGTGCCCCCCCCCCCCCCCCCCCCCCCCCCCCCTCCCTCCCTCCATCAGCTGCATCCCCCCCCTCCCCCTCCCATCAGCTGCACCCCCCCCCCTCTGCTGCTGCTAGACAGCTGCTGCTAGCTGCTCACTGCATGACTCCGTCTCTATAGGACGCAATGACTCGCAATCTGCTCGAAACTGTAGAAACAAGGCGTGTGCAACATGATAGTGTTCAGACTGCCTTTGTCCTGTTGGTTAGTTAGTTGGTTAGTTGGTTAGTTAGTTAGTTAGTCGGTTAGTTAATCACAAGCATGTTACTGCCACACCCTGTCAATACGTCTCAGCAACACAGTTACATAAGTTTATTTCAAGCTATGAGCTGAAGTTGTTATTTGAGGAATGGCACTTCCTCCAGGTGGTCAGCGGTTCTTCTTTCTATTTTCATATTGTTTTAATACAAAATATTTTACATTTCACCTGATACTGAGTTCTGTTTTCAGTCTGATCGACCAGTAACCAGCAGGTTAGGCAGCGTTGTTTCACCCACCGTGCCAGTCCACCTCAGAGGCAGATTATTAGTTAAAGTTGGTTTGTTTATTGATTTATTAACTTTAGCTGCACATGCTTCTTACGGCCTGGAGACAAACAGCAGCGTTAATTAAACATTATCACTGCAGCGTCTTGAGTTTTCAGACCGTGGAAACTTTCCCAAACACAGAATGACCTTTGGTTTATAAACAGCCAGGCTGGAGAAGCAGCGTAATCCAGCTCTGATCCCGAGTAAAGAGCTCCGGACTTTGATGTCGTTTTGTGAAGTTTTAGGTGAATTTAGCAGAAAATCTTCTGTTTGGGTGAAATCTTCAGTGGAACCGTTTAGTGTCGTGTCGACCTGAGCTCCTTTACTCAGACGTTTGACGTGATGTTGACATCAATGAGAAGGTCCGGACGCCTCGGCTGAGGCTGCTGCTTCTCTCTGATCAGCTCGTTATCTGTAGCCGCATCCAGAACGAGACTTTCCTTAATAAGACATTATCCTCCGCATGGCTGTGCCAGCAAAGTGATTATTACTCCTTTTCTCCACATTTTCACCTCCACATAAGAGCGAGACTGTGTTTAAATTACTGGCACTCAGAGTGGAAAACAAACCCGTGGCAGTTGCTGTGCGTTGAGATACAGACTCGGAGAGAGAGAGAGAGTGAAATCCTACATTATATATTATACATTTCATCCTTGTGCTCTGATGCTCCTATACGAAACACCCTGACCCGGGATTTACCTCCGGATGCGGATAAAAGGCAGGAACGACTTAGCTGCAAACTTCTCAGACGCGTCCAGAAAGATGGATGACGTCTGAGGAGACGATGAGAGCTTAAGACCTGGAGACACCTGCAGAGAGGGGTCATAGCGAGGCCTCCTCACCCCTCCTCCCCCAGGGGGAGGGATCTGGGTCACCCATGAAGAGGAGCTCACAGTATTCCCAGCCTCACAATTCCGAAACATTTGGCGGCGGTAGAGGAAGTGCTTACGCAGCTGTAACGTCGCCATGTTGGATTCCATAATGGCTGACACACACACACACACACACACACACACACACACACACACACACACACACACATGCACACACACACACAAGAGTTTAAAGTGAGGAGCGACTTGGCAGGAGGTTCAGCCTCCTCCATCTCCTCCTCCTCCTCCTCCTCCTGCTCTCTCCTCCTCTCCTCCTCTCCTCGCTCTCTATCTCTCACCGTCTCCCCTCTCTATCCATTTCGCATTTGATTTCATTTCATCTGCTCACCCGCTGTGAAGAAAGCCCAGAGACGGTGGCCATGGAGAGATGAGAGCTTGCCTCCCCCCCGCTCCTCCCCCCTCGCCTCCTCACCCCTCCTCCCCCCTCTCTCGACTCTGCCGCCCTGCGCTTTCCTCCATCTTCATTCTCTGCATCCGCGCTCCCTCTCCCTCTCTCTCCCTCTCCTCTCCATCCTTTCTCAGGCAGGACAGAGGGATGAGATTAGTGGGGTGTAAACAGAGATTCTAATCCTGGGGGGCCGTGCCGTAGTGTCGCCCACTGCTGCGTTCCCCGGCTTTAATGACAGACCCAGCCTGTTTGCTCTGGGTGCCACAGACGGGCCCCGGCGCCTTTGATTAGGGCACCCTGCAGAAACACAGATTGAGGGAGCAGATCAGCAACTCGCTGCGACCCCCCCCCACCACCACCACCACCACCACCACCACCTCGACTCTGCTGCGCTCAGCTCCTCCACCCCACGACGACGCTTTACTCTGCACATCTTCTCGACTTAAAGACTTAAAAAGAGTCAAGAGAGAGTGAAAATTCAGTGAGACGTATGGATTCTGAGTGAATTCCCTGCAGAGCAGCAGAGTGTGTATAGTTTTAATGAGGCGCGGGGAGTGTGTCTTCGCCTCTCTGCTCTCTGTTCCCCCCGTCTGTCTGTGTGTGTGTGTGTGTGTGTGTGTGTGTGTGTGTGTGTGTCTACCAGTCACTCGTCTGTACTGGGAAGGTGGCGCTGTCCAGATCCAGACCTCTGGGACCTCGCTCTGCGCCATGTTCAAACAAGCTGACTTGAAAGCAGGCGACTTGAGGAAGAGAGAGAGAGAGAGAGACAGAGAGGGAGAGGGAGAGGGGGAAATGGAGAGGGAGAGGGAGAGGGAGGGAGAGAGAGAGAGAGAGAGAGAGAGAGAGAGAGAGAAGCCCCAACTTTTCTCCAAATCCTCAGAGACGAGGGGAGCAGAGGGCTGCCAGGGAGCACAGCGACTGGAGAAAGAGAAAAGAAAAAAAAAGAAGCTGAGCTCGTTATCTGGCTTAGTTCAAATAGTCGGAGGTTTGGTTGAATTTCATGAGTAATCATTCTCTTTTCAGATAACAAATTAAGGCAGTGGCGTCAGGGCAGCACTCAATTCCAGATTCTTCACAGCCCGTGTCAGCGGCACCAAGACTTTCCAAAGGGTATTCTGGGGGACTGTGATAACATAGACACACACACACACACACTAGAGCATGTGGAAAACATGGCCGAGCACATGCAAACATCCACACACACACACACACATACACACACACACACACACACACACACATGCAGGCTCTCTCATCTCTCCTGAGCGGTGTAGCTTTCACAGGCGCTGCTGATGGCAGCACGGCGGCCGCCGTTAAAAAAGGGATGAGTGAGGAATCTGTGGGTGGGCGGAGCCCCCCCCCCCCCCCTCCCCCACACACACACACACACACACACACACACACACACACACACCCTGCTGTAAACTCCCATTTTGAAGAGATCATAGATATCCTCCGTGCTACTCAGCAGTGAAACCCTCCCGCATTATTTAAAGGACGTTGCTGCTTTTATTCTGCATCGTTCCCATTGTCGAACAAACTCTCTCCTCCACGTCTCCACACATGTCCCACACATGTCCCACACATGTCCCACACATGTCCCACACAGGTCCCACACAGGTCCCACACATGTCCCACACATGTCCCACACATGTCCCACACAGGTCCCACACATGTCCCACACAGGTCCCACACATGTCCCACACAGGTCCCACACATGTCCCACACAGGTCCCACACATGTCCCACACATGTCCCACACAGGTCCCACACATGTCCCACACAGGTCCCACACATGTCCCACACATGTCCCACACATGTCCCACACAGGTCCCACACATGTCCCACACACACTCTGAAGACATGACATCTGTGTAACACACAAACGGGCCGATTTGATAAAAAAAAACTAAGGATTAAGGATTTTGTTAAAGTCTGATCTGACTTTTTTCCCATTTCTGATGTTTCTATGAGAGTCTGAGTCTCAGTCAGATCCATATCTGATGTTGTTCAGTGTAGCCTCAGTCTGAATGCTCACATTGCATTTTATCCCAGTTGTATGTCGTGACTCTGCTCTTTGTTCTTCATCTGCTTCCATCATGTCCAGCCTCCTCATTCACTGCTGCAACTACAGCATCACGTCTTCTTCCTAACTGGTCACTGTAGAGACTCGCCGTGTCACATACATTAGAGAGTGAAAAACTGTGACGGCTCTAGATACTGCATTTCCCATGATCCTCAGCTGCTCCCACGTCCCCCTGGTTGTTGCAGCATGGGTGACGAGGCTCCTTCCTCCCATCACCAAACACGTAGAGAGACAGAAACCCAGCAGGACTCTGGTCCAGGCGTGTGTGTGTGTGTGTGTGTGTGTGCGTGTGTGTGTGTGTGTGTGTGTGTGTGAGTGTGAGTGTGAGTGTGTGGTCACACCCCCCTGCTCCTGCAGGTGATGGAGGTGATACATCTGCAACTTCTTTAGAGGCAGAAAACAAACAGTAGAGGAGTGGCGCAGCAAAATAATGAATTAAATCCTGATGCTTTATAATTCTTAGGAGCAAAGACTCAGTATCACCCCCTCCCCACCCCCACCCCCTCACCCCTCCCTCCCCCATTTAATCGGATGTAATCTACCTGCTTGGCAGCATTCCAATCAGATAGTTTCAATTATGCTCTTGTAATGCCACTCTGCGAGGAGGGGGAAAGTGCTGAGCAGAGCACTTTGCAGGCGATTTGCAAATAACAGCGAGGGAGTCTTTTAGAGAAATGACTGAACAGGAAGCTGCAGAGTTGCCGGGGCTGACAGCTCGCTCACTCTCTGGTTGTTGCCAGTGACGGCGATGCTTTTGCATCCCACCTCCTCCTCCTCCTCCTCCTCCTCCTCCTCCTCCTCCTGCCTGTGACAGCAGCTGTCGGGACAGTAAAGAGCCACTGAAGGTGGCCTCCTATGGTAATACAGAGGTAATTATTTTCCACTGCAACACCAGCGTCTCAGCCAGGAGGGCTGGAGCAGGATGGAGGAGGCAGAAGGGGGGGAGGAGGAGGAGGAGGGTGGAGGAGGGAGGAGGGAGGAGGGAGGAGGGAGGAGGAGACAGGAGACAGGAGTCTGAGTTATTGAGTCAGTGGGATGCAACCTGTGCGCTCCATTCTGGACGAGATGAGGAGTTTAGATAAGCGTGTTCAGTCGAACAGAAGAAGAAGAGGAGGGAGAGGAAGAGCATGAATGAAGCCATTAGAGGCAATGAATAGTTTGTGAAAGCACTAAAAGAATAGAAAGTAAAAGACACTATTTCTATCCAGATGTTATGAATTCTTAGATGATATAAATAAAGTGAACTGCATATAGTCATGTTATATCTCTAATATCTGCAGTCCAATATGTCTGATGTTTAATACTCAGCCCAACAGAAGTGATGGAATCACGAACATGTTGTGGGTCCTGCTCCAGGTTAGAGGCACAAAGTCGAGTTAGCAGTCAAGTTAGTGGCTGTTGGAACACGAGTCAGAGGAGAGAGAGTACCAGGGCTTCATCCATGAATAACTTTAGGTTTTAAACCTGCTCCTCACCTGCTCCTAAACCTGGTTCTCTGGGAGGTTCCTGAGGCCACAGGCAGCGCAGCATCCTGATGTGGTTCCGTCAGACCCGGGACATGCTGCATGGTGCCTGACCAGGCTTCACAAGTTAGGATCAGGCCTGAGATTCCTATTCTGTCTATAGCAGAGGGAAGACCTGCAGGAGTGCTCCTTCACACTGTGGGTGGAGGAGTCAGGAGTCAGCACCTCAGCGTGTGTGTGTGTGTGTGTGTGTGTGTGTGTGTGTGTGTGTGTGTGTGTCTATGTGTGTTTGCCCCCCGGTGTCCTGCTGGAGCAGTGCCGGAGTGAAAGTTAATCTGGATGTTTGCAAACAGGCGAACAGCTGGAGGATGGAGGATAGAGGCTGTAGGATGGAGGATAGGGGATAAGGGATAGAGGCTGGAGGATGGAGGATAGAGGCTGTAGGGTGGAGGATGGAGGATAGAGGCTGGAGGCTGGAGGCTGGAGGCTGGAGGAGGCTGAGGATAAACAGGCGGACCCAGCGAGCAGGACGGACGGAGGTGCTCAGCAGTCTGCGACATACGCTAAAGGTCGATAGTGTCATGTGTGACCGATGAAACAGATTGACCCGCCGGGCTCCGGTAGCTTGTCACCCTCCAACGTCCCGGCATCTGTCTGCGACGTGTCGCCCCCGGGGCCCAACATGGCTGCTCAGGCTATTAACCTCCAGCACACCTCGGCCCTCTCCTCCTCTCCTCCTCTCCTCCTCTCCTCCTCCCCTCCCCTCCCCTCGTCTCTCTCTGAAAGAGACCACAGATCTCAGCAATGAAACCCTCCTGCATTATTTAAAGGACGTCGCAGCTTTTCCGTGTTGTTTCTCTGGGGCGTGTCCACAGGTCGGACACTCACCTCAGAAAACACGCCAACACAACAGTTCCTCCAACCGCTCCTCCGTGTGGTGCTGATCATACACTTGTATGTTGAAGTGGGGGATTTTGGACTATATTTGTTTGCAACTTTTATTAAAATGAGATTTGTATCCAGACACATTTGCCATATAGAGATAATAGATGTGTACCCATAACATAAAGATAAAGATAGATAGATCGATTGATTTATAGATTTATTTTCATTCAACTGCCAGACTAAAGGATGGTTTCTCTGTAACTGAGGAGCATAATTCTGATCAGTTTGAGGATTTTTCCAGAAAGAACAAGTGAAGCACTGGGGTAGATAGGTCGGTACGTGATGTCTCTTCATCCTCTTCCTCTTCTCCGTGTCCTTCGCTACGTGTTAACCTGACAGCTCGGCAGGGGGCGGGGCCTAGGCGGGCGGCGTACCTGAGTGTCTGCAGGCGAGACGGAGCGGGACCTTGAATCAAACAACTGTCACTGCTAACAGTGTATGTCACCGTCTCGGAATGGGCCATAAAAAGCAAATAAATGACGGCCATTACAGTGGAGATTGTGATTATGATAATGAGAATAATAAAGGCGATCATCATTACGATCATGATGATAATGATAATACTGTGATGATGAATTATAATGAATAAATCCCTACCCCATTTCCTAAATGGTGGGAAATGTATCACTAAGAGTGGCCTGCAGCCATCTGACAGCCTCGGAGCAGGGCGAGGGTTATCAGCCCCTGCATGTGTGTGTGTGTGTGTGTGTGTGCGTGTGTGTGTGCGTGTGTGTGTGTGTGTCATCTGAACCGTTTGTACTCTGGCAACAACCTCCTTCCTTCTCACGTCTGTGTCTCACTACAAGATTCTGTGTGTGTGTGTGTGTGTGTGTGTGTGTGTGTGTGTGAGAGAGAGAGAGAGAGAGAGAGAGAGAGAGAGAGAGAGAGAGAGAGCACTTCCCAGGAGACCTTGCAGTTTACATATCACATCCAAACAGCTTTTGTGCTCAATATCTGCCACTTCTCCTCTCCTCTCTCACTCTGTCTCCTCCTCACCCGCTCCAACCAATCAGAGTTCACGTCAGTTAAGCAGAGAAGAGACGCAGCCTCAGGTGCTCAGGTGCTCAGGTGTTCAGGTGTTCAGGTGTTCAGGTCAAAATCCAAAGAATCTTCTCTCATTTGTTCACAAAGAGTAAAAAAGACAAACAGGTTTATTCATACATTTAGCTGTACTGTTAGCTTTAGGCTAATGTTTGATATCAATCATAAAAGACGTATATGTCACCCTTATAACATGTATTAACTTAGTGTCACATACTTAAGCTATGTCAAACATCCACAGACAATGTACATCCACAGTTTGTCGGATCCATTCACGTTAGCATGTGTTCATACTGAGACCTGAGTGTAAACTAAATACAGTTCACTGTAAGTTAAACTTCACATCAAAACTTATAAAATGTTTGAAAAGATGCTTGAACTAAGTCAAACATCAGATCCTTTTATGTTCATTTCACATATATATTAAGTCATTTAATAGATGCAACTCACATCACAAAAATAATATTCATTCACTGACCCTAATAAAAACGAAATACAAAAGAAGATGAATATAGTTTGAATATAGTAAAACTTTTCTTTCTGCAAGCCGTTTAGAACTGTTCAGTTCAGTATTGTTGGTTATTTCATTACAGCTGTTTTATTGTCTTTACTTCCTCTTTCTCCTCATTTACCTGCCGCCTCTGCTCCTATTCTCGCTCTAACGTCGTCTGAAGGGTTTCGAGGTTTAGCGTTGTTCAGCAGCGTTGTTAGCATGATGCTGGCTGTGCTCTGACCAGTCACATCAGAGGAAAACACCGAGCCGGAGAGAGAGAGAGAGAGGAGCAGACAGGCCGGGGGCGCACTCGCATCCATCACGCGTGTCACGCACGCAAACCACTGGAATTTGTCATTGACATCAGACGCGTCATTTATATAGAAATGTCAGCGTCGCGTTCGCATAATGATGGAAACAACAGCGGCTGAGGGCCCGGGGCCCCGCACCCTGACGGCCGCGTGCAAACGTCACCAATAATGTGTCTTTAGTCTAGACGTGTCAGGGCTCTGCCGGATCTATACCCACGCCTGTTTTGTCAGCGCCTTCAATCTTCCCTGTTGCTCAAGAGCTAAGTGCAAGAGATTAATAAGTGGATTTGTAATGCACAACCTCGGCTTTGACACTATAAGTCATCGGCTGTTTATCGCTTTGGCTTTCTCGCGGATTGAAAAATGGCAGACGCTGAGTAAGTTAGTTAGCTCGGCCTCCCACTCTCCCTCCTCCCCCCTCCCTCCCCCTCCCTCCCCCCTCCCTCCCTCCTTCCCCGGCCCCAGCAGCACCGGGAGGTACAGTATACTGTAGCAGCTAATGAGCAGCTTGTGTCTCTGTGTGTTTGTTTCCCTCCGGCAGACAGATGACGTGACGCAAACAGAGGGCTCTCAGCAGCTCCAGCTCCAGCACTCAGACTCTTCAGAGAAGCAGCAGCCCAAACGGTTACATGTCTCCAACATTCCCTTCCGCTTCCGGGACCCCGACCTAAGGCAAATGTTTGGGGTGAGTATTGTTGAACCTCGGAGGGAGAAAAAAAAAACATCACCACCACCACCATCATCATCATCTCCACCATCTCCAGCAGCAGCACTGACGTCTCCAAGCTGCCTGCTTAATTAGTCCGCTGCAGCGATGTGGGAATACGGTGAACAACAACGTAGAGCGTGAAGACGCCCCAGCGTAGCGCTCATCGCAGGGCGTCCCGCCGAGTTCTATATTAGAGGCCTCCACCTCCTCCCACGAAACTAGCTACGCCTAAGAAATTATTACCTTATTACGGAAAATGTAGCTTGAGGGGAAACCATCAACGGGGCTGAGTCTCACAACAAAAGGCCGTAGCTAGAGCAAAGATGTGACTGAGGAGGAGGAGGAGGAGGAGGAGGAGACAGGAGCAGGAGAAACGACGTGAGAGGAGCAAACTGGACTGACACCAGCGCTAGAAACAAGTAGGCAAAGAAAACTCTAAAGCAGCAAAAAAGTGAAGTGGAAAAAAGTTTCCACATTCACAAGGAATTAAACTTCAGGTTGTGAAATATTCTGCACGGTTGACATAATTCACACACGCGTTTCTGTGACAGTTTTTCGCAAAATAAAAGTGTTATTTCCAAAGTTTTGTCCAACTGCACCTTGCAGTTTTATTAGATACTTCATCTAGAAACAGTTCAGATCAGGTCTGAAGCGACCTGTGACCCTACATCAGCTGACCTGTTGTTCAGTCACACTATGTAGAATAGAATCTCTCCTCTTATGGTACTATGTGATAAATAAGTATAACTAAGTGATAAACTTGGCTATGACACAGAAACCAGCTCATGAAACAGAAACTGTTTCCGTGACAGTTCAGAAGTTTCTATTCCCACAGTTTTACGTCATTACGTATTTTTACACACATACTGGCAGAATGAAGGGTGTGTGTGGTTGATGTGTGTGTGTGTGTGTGTGTGTGTGTGTGTGTGTGTGTGTGTGTGTGTGTGTGTCCTCCATATTTGTTTTGCCAACAGTGAGGTCAGAGGTTACGTACAGCGATTGGTTGGCTGCAGTCGGATCACATCACAGCGCTAATTCACTCTGTCTTTCAGCCAATTAATGAGGCAATGAATAGCCCCCCCCCCCCCCCAACCAGGGGCCTCAGTAAGGACCGAACCAAACATCTCCCGATTCAATAACGATAATGGATCTGAACGCAGCGCGTTGCCAAAAATGTACTTTAAATGTTACGTGCTAATTGTTACCATTAGGAGCCAGAGGCGTTAATTCTTGTCGTTATGAAGACAACATCCAGCTGATGATATTAATTATGCCAGAGGTCTGGCTGTGGCTTTATAAATTGCAGGCAACATGGCCACCCCCTCCCTGCGCCCTCCCCCCTCCCTCCCTCCATTCAGCTCTGTCTCTCTCTGATTGTTGGCTTTATTGTTCCCAGCTCTGGTGCAGGTCGTGTTGAATCCAAATCGCCTCAGTAATTAGCTCGGAGGCTTTGTGTGCCCGGCCCGCCGAGCGCAGATATACGATACTGAATTGATCGCTGCTCGCCCAGTTTCTCCCTCCTCCCTCCCCCATCACCCCCCCCCCCCTCACCCACACGGTGCCCTGCCTGCCTCCTGGTGCCTCCTGGCTGCCCTGGCAGAGCGGAGCAGGCTGCTTGGATTGATCGCCTCGGGTGGAGCTTGGCAGCGAGTCACTGCTCCGCTCCACCCTCAGACACAGCCTCCACAATGGCCCTAAAGGCTGCTGCTGCATCCTGCATCCAGCTGCTGCATCCTGCTGCTGCTGCTGCTGCATCCTGCATCCAGCTGCTGCATCCTGCATCCAGCTGCTGCTGCTGCTGCTGCATCCAGCTGCTGCATCCTGCTGCATCCTGCATCCAGCTGCTGCTGCTGCTGCACCCTGCATCCAGCTGCTGCATCCAGCTGCTGATGATACTCTGACACTCTCAGTAAACTGAGTGTGAACTTTCTGGTCAAAGCGGCTGTTTCTCAGTACCAAGGACTGTAGGAGTCTGGACGCCCGGGTACAGGAGGATGATGACATCATCATCAGCGTCATCGTCACAGTTCAGAGTAGAAGTCATTGCAATGATCAGAAGACGTTCACCCCGTGACCCCAAACCAGCAGCATTTCTCACCTTGTAACTTTAAATTGTGCGTCCTCCCCTTTGCTATTGCTCAGTCTGTTGCTCAGTCTGCACCGATGGTTCTGGCTCCAACATGTCCGGCTGCATGTGGCCATCGCTCCATAGAGGCACCTGATCATCACTGGTCCAGGTCTCCTCTAAAGTGAGAGCGCTGCGGCGCCCTGGAAGGGGGGGGGGGGCGGGGGGGGCACGGAGACATGTCGCAGGATTAAGGGTGCGCAGGAAACCTGTGAGCCTTTAACGAGGCGCTGAATGAAGGGCTCATTAGGACGACCACGGCGGACCCTAATCAGTAATTAGAAACTGTGATCTCTGAGAGCGAGAGCAAGAGCAGGGGAAATGAAAACACTCCAAGCACCAGGGAGGGAGAGAGGGAGAGAGAGGGAGAGAGAGGGAGGGGGGGCATGCTGCGCTGCTGGAGGGCGCCCTTGTTTGTGCCACTTCTCCTTCTTCTCCTTCTTCTCCTCCTCCTTCTTCTTCTGCTGCTGCATGTAAAGGCTTCCCTCAGAGCAATCAGGACCTCTGCCCCCTCCTCACCCCTCCTCACCCCCTCCTCATCTCCCCCTCACCCCCTGCTGTCACACTGGCTGTGTCTGAACAGCTTTGTAATTACACGTTTGCGAGGAGCTAAAAGATATCGCGACCAGTCGGAGGAGGTGGAGGCTGCCTGGCCTCCATCTTGTTTTGTTGCTGCGCTCCAGGAGGCTGGAGGCCTGGAGCGCTCACGTCTGCGGCTCCTCTCTCACTCTCCAAGGACCACATTACTGTGTGTTTACATGCTTTAGCTGCTGGAGTCTTCCCTGTGTGTGTGTGTGTGTGTGTGCAGACACACATACATCTACGTACAGGAACCGAGCAGCAAGACGATCTCTAGATTCTGATTCAGTCTTTACGATTGGATATTAAAAGGAACACGTGACATAAAAAAAAAAAGATGTGATTAATGCAACAAAATCATTTCGCTCGGGACCATTTCGGTTTTAATTTTCGCATCGATGCAGAATATTTTCTTCTTTTTTTCTCCTCCTCCTCTTCAGTCTGAGGATGGATCTGGCTGCAGCTTCTCCCATGACGTCAGTGCTCCTCTTCCTCCCTCCGGAGGCTCCTCCCACTGAAGCCATTATTTATCGGTGCTGCTGATGCAGCTGTTTCTGTGTGTGTGTGTGTGTGTGTGTGTGTGTGTGTGTGTGTGTGTGTGTGTGTGTGGGTGGGGATTGAAGTGCATAAGATCAGTGGTGAGCAGCGAGCAGTCCCCAGCGCCATGTGGAAATCCACAAAGACGACTTCCTCTGAAACTAATTAATCGACGCCACAAGCCCATTACGCTCGGTTAAAACAATTAGCATCTGCACATAGCGCGGGGAAAGCATTGTCATCTCAGGCGAGAGAGGGGCGTCACGCTGGGATATAAATGCCCCTGTGTGTGTGTGTGTGTGTGTGTGTGTGTGTGTGTGTGTGTGTGTGTGTGTGTGTGTGTGTGATCGAGCCAGTGCCTCCCATTTGAATCAGTGAAGCCGAGCGCCATATGAGGCAGATGTGGATCCATGGAATCTCCTCTCAGACCGGATGTATAGGAGGAGGAGAAGGAGGGGGAGGAGGAGGAGGGGGAGGAGGAGGAGAGGATGCCCTGATGAAACCACAGCAGCTTTTAAACAACTGAGCTTGGTTTTCGCCTTTAAAGCAGTTGTAGAATGAAAAAAAAACACGTATGCTTTTACCTTGAATTTGCTGAATCAAAACAGCCTTATTGGTAGATGAATTTTAGATATTGAGAAAGCAGCTAAAAAATGCGTCAAGTAATGAACCAGTGTGGTATAAAAAGTGCCGTCCACATATAGCGCTGCATAGCTGCATCAAAGCTCCGGCTCCCACTGAGAGGCCATGTTGGAGGCTAAGTCACGTAGGGCTTCTTTAAGTCTGGAGATCTTTGCTCCCCTTTCATAGCTTCTATGCTAACAGCAGCTCCAGGCCTCCTTCAGCTCGATGTGCTGAGGTTGCTGTTCAGCCCTCTGGAGTGGGAGGCCACATATGTTTTTCCACTAACCCATAAAGCGTCACCTCCTGGAGCCTCCACTCACTCCAGCCAGATAATAGCCGGCTCCTCCTCACCCCTATTAGTGGCTCAGTCAAACGATCCATCCTTTCCCATTGAGCGTCGACCACATGGAAGGCCCATTTCTTCCCTGTTGCGCCGGAATGAAGGCGACGCGGACCGCTTGACAGGGTAATTACTTTTAATGAAATAATACGGCCATTGTAGACAGCAATTAAAAGTCGCTCTCACTCCACTCATTAGAGGAACTTACAGTTTACTTTCATTCCTCTGCTTTCTAATGATCCAAAGGCAGGCCTGTTAAATCGAAAGGCTGGAGCATGTTAACCCCCGGGGATCGGCCCTTAGGTCCTGTTGGCTGCCAGACGGCGCACAAACACCAAACATGTCGAGGAATACAAAACACAAAATAACAGAACGCTGGGATCCAAACTCGTCGGCTCGGGAAGTGAGTTTTCCCTGAGGTGGAGGTGGAGGTGATACGATCCGCTCCCTGTGAGTCAGAACCAGCAGGAACGTAATCAAGGATCCGGTATTTTTATTTATTTATTTATTCTTTAAAGATCTGCGTTCACAGCGAGCTGCATTAAAGCAGCAGCAGCAGCAGCAATGAGTTCTCTTTATAAAGCGTTCCAGCGCTGTTTGCCCAGCTAACAAATGCAAATTGACCACCATTTCCTCGCAAAAGTAACATTTCCATATCGCCGTAATGGTTTTCCTTTCTCCAGTCGTCCTTCTCATGAATTCGCAGCTAGTGAGGCTTTCTAACTCCGTCTCTTCTGCCCTTCTCTCTCTTTTTCTCTCTCTCCGCAGCAATTTGGAAAGATTTTAGATGTGGAGATTATCTTTAATGAGCGAGGATCCAAGGTAAGTGAACTAGAACGCCAGCTGCTTCATTACCATGTACTTCCTCTGTTTCCTAATGATGGCATTAGTGTAGTGTGTACATTGGCTGAGAGCAGTGGTCCCTAAGCCTGGTCCTGGAGAGCCGCATCCAGCAGGCCTCCCCTCCTCCCCCCTCCCTCCCTCCCTCCCTCCCTCCCCATTGTTTTTGTTGTTGCAGCTCTAACCCAAGTTGTGAATCATTAGCCCTGTCAATCAATTCATTATTGAGCTGTTTCACAATTCACTTAATCTAGCAGCAGGCTGCAGGTCCTCAGGCTTATGGAATTGAAACTGCTTGTTTAGGGACCGCATCCTCTTTGATGCCTGCTCCTACATTATTCAGGCTTTTTTTTTAATCATTTTGTTGTTGTTTTTATTTAAATGCATAATAATATTTCAGGATAAGAACAAGGTTCTCTCAGAATAGTTAGATGTTTGCTTCCACCTGACGTCTGGAACGGGGAGTCTTCTGCTTCTTGTGTTTCATGTAATTTTCACTTTTATTTATTTGTTTCTTAAATGGCTCAGTAATTTCCCCAAACATCTGCTCTCTGCAGTTTTTAGCAAATGTTACTTAAACTGCTGTGTTGTAAATTGTTTGCTGGGGACTACTTTCTGTGGGGGATTAATCCGCAGCAGGGTGGTGCATGTGTGTGTGTGTGTGTGTGTATTACCACTCTCACACACACACACACACACACACACACACACACACACACACATGCAGACAGAGTGCAGCATTGTTCCTGATTGTTGCGGCGCTGCTGCTGCTGCTCAGGGTGTGAAGCCACCGGAGGAAAAGCCGCAGCACGGCTGCTCCTTCTCCTCCTCCTCCTCCTCCTCCTCCTCCTCCTCCTCCTCCTCCTGCTGCTGCTGCTGCGGTATCAGTCTCGGAGGCAGCGAGCGTGGACAGGTGAAGCGGGCGGAGGCGTGAACAGCCGAGTGCTCCTCATCCAGCTGTTCAGTTAATAGAGTGCACTAAGCTCCACGGCTCTCCATTCATAAAGCAGACAGGATCCCGGCTCGGCTGCTGAGCCATGAATTCTATTGATTCCCATTCATACCTGCGAGTGTTCGGGGGGCTCCGGGAGCCCGCTACCCCGGCGCCGCCGCAGCGCCCGGCCCGGCTCTGCCAGACAAGATTGAGCACCGGATAAACCTGCCTCCTCCGCCGTAACAAGCATTTATTGTTTGCGCCCTACAAAGCCATTACCCATGATGCCTCTCTGCCTCTCGCTCTCTGGCTGCCTGCGTGCACCCTGCGTGCTACATAATGAACCTACCAGGCCATTAATAAACAATCTATTTCCTATGAAGCTTTGGCAATTTGCATTCAATATGTTTGTCTCCTTTGAAAAATGGTGGCTCCACTCTCCCCTCTTGTAAGCTAATTATTTGTGCACGATAAAAAAAAAAAAAAAGATAGAGGGGGGTAACCGCAGCCGGGTGAATGTCCAAAGGATTAATTTTGCCCTCAATTCCTTTTTTGAATTTATTTCTTTATCTCTCTTTCCCCAAGGACAGGTCCTGCGTTATTTATGCTAGGAACAGCAGCCCCGAGATCCTGTGTATGCATACGAGATGGCGCCGCTCGCCATCTCTCACATGTATTACATCCTCCAGCAATTATCAGGCAGCGGCCATGCTCCCTCTGCCTGCGCCCGCACCTCCACGAGTATATATAGAAACCAAAGGAATGGGACTTGTTTGGCCAGCATATCTTAATGCTCCTGCTATGGAGCGCAGGTCCAGTATCCCAGTCCACATAACTCAAGGAAGTGACAAACCCCCCAGGGGAACGAGGAAGACAGAGAGTTGTAGAGGGGGGAGGGGGCGGAAACGAGAGGTTGGATGTATTTTAGTCGGGGGTGTAAAGTCAATATCCTCACCCTTCTCTATCTCACAGGATTGTAAGTGCAATCACTGCGTTTACATGGACAGAGATGTTCTGATTGTAGGCAGAGTGAGAGGAGAGTATTTCAGCCTCAGCCACACGATGCAGACATGGAGGCACCTTCTTCACAGTGGAAACGTTGCAGCTTGTTCAGGTCCATAACAAGATGGAGACAGGAGAAGAAGGAGAAGAAGAGCTTCTGGGCTGAGGCTGAAGCTCGGGCTGTGCTGCTGCAGATGTTGAGGGAGGAGACCAGGATGAAGCTCTGGATGCTGCTGACATGGGAATGGAAGAAGAAGAAGAAGCAGGTGAACCAGTGGAGGAGGAGGATACGTACTGGTCTGAACCAGTGGAGGAGGAGGATACGTACTGGTCTGAACCAGTGGAGGAGGAGGATACGTACTGGTCTGAACCAGTGGAGGAGGAGGATACGTACTGGTCTGAACCAGCTGTAAACCTCTGGAAGATTGTGAGAAGCAGCTGTTGTGTTGCTACAAAGCAGAAGAACACTAGTGGCCACGCTCCTTCTACTGTCCCATGGTCCAGACCATGGAGAGGATGATGTGCGTAGTAAGGAGTGTAATGTATCCTGCTATGCTCTCTGTCCTAAACCCAGCTCATGGAAACACCCCAGTCAACATTTCTATCCACGTTAACATATTCAGTGGTCACCATTCACTTTTTTGCATCAATGAGCTGCTACAGTTTGGCCTCCACTGATAACAGCCTCGAGTTAGAGACAGAGAGAGAGCAGAGCAGCGTCCCCTCGGCCGCCCACGTCTTCAGAGGGAGAGGAGGCCGCTCCGCTGAGGTCCTGGAGCTAATGACGGGACCATTACGGCGTCTGGACGCGTTGCTTTGCATCCGCGGCTGCCCTGACATGCAGCCGTGGCACCGTCGCGGTCTAATTGGGTGGAGCGGGCGGGTTTGTGGGTGCAGGTGTGTGAGGTCGTGTCACCGTTATCCTCTCCTCCTCGGATCTCTCTGTTTGCTGTTTCCTGACGCCTCACTAACTGCCTCTAATTAATCCGGCTGCTTACAACTCCACTCTGCTGCTGCTGCTGCTGTCTTCTCACCTCTCTCTCCCTTCTCTCCTCCCGGTCTGAATGTGTGTGTGTGTGTGTGTGTGTGTGTGTGTGTGTGTGTGTGTGTGTGTGTGTGTGTGTCCTCTCCCCTCTTTTCTCCCTCCTACCGTGGGCTAACGTGGCGATCTCAGGGCTTTGGGTTTGTAACTTTTGAAACAAGCACAGATGCCGATCGTGCGCGGGAGAAACTAAACGGTACAATCGTTGAGGGACGCAAAATAGAGGTGCTTTCATGTTTCATGTTTATATCTCTACGTGTCCTGCCTGCTGCCTCCTGAAGTTACCAATAAAGTGATGCATTAGCATGATGATGTGTGTGTATGCGTGAGTGTGTGTGTGAGTGTGGATTTCTGCATCCCTGAATGTGCCTGGATGCATGCATGCATGCATAATGATGCGTCTAAGCCGTCGTCAGTGGAGGCGGATCCATACATGCCAGCGTGGACGCGCTGGTTGTCCATCATTACCTGACAATGCAGAATGAATGCATGCCGTCATCCTGAGGCTCCGCCAGAGCCCCGCGCTCTCCTCTGTCACCATCGTTCAGTGTCGCCTGCTTTAATTCTGCTCCTGTTTACGAGGAGCACGCCCCCCCCCCCCCCCCCCCCCCCCCCACACACACACACACACACACCCCTCCTCCACTCAGTCATTCCCATCAGGTCAATAGAAGAAAATCAAAGCACTGTCTGTGTTTTTCTTTTCCAATCCATTTGTTTATCCAACCAATTACTGAATTTGGAGGATGCTCTTTTTTTTCATACCTGTGGGTAATTGGTGCATGCCTTCCCCCCGCCCCCTGCCCCCCCCACCCCAATCTGGTAATTTAATCATCTGTAAGAGAATTGAAATGATGCATAAATTCATGAAAGGGTGAACCCAAACCCAATCACAGCAAAGTGCCACAGACATTTACATAATCATGTATTTATTTGTGGGATGTTGTCATGGATCGTTCAGCCTGTGAGCCGCACGCTCCGGCCCGGACACACCTGCAGCTCGCTGCTAACCTGCTCTGTGTGTTCGCTTCCAAACAGGTGAACAACGCCACAGCACGAGTGATGACAAACAAGAAAGTGGCCAATCCGTACACGAACGGTGAGTAGCAAGGAGTTGTGGCAGGGTTTCTTCCTGCGTCTGCCTCGGGCTGTTATCTGAGCGTCTGCTGCTTCTTCTCCAGGCTGGAAGCTGAACCCAGTGGTGGGGGCTGTGTACGGCCCCGAACTGTACGCCGGTAAGACCCGCAGCCTCTGCACCACAATCCTGACTGTCTCTCTCTCTCTCTCTCTCTCTGCGCTGTGCTGTACCTGAGGCCACTATCAGCCGCAGCCAATCCCAATCTGACCCCCTGAATTTCTACAATCGGGCTCATCCTGAACCTACTGAACATGAAATTCCCCTCGAATCAAAGTGAATCTGAGAGCGGCCCTCAGATAAGCAGTGGATGATCCAAGCCCCCAGTGTGAGAGGCTGAGGCAGCCTGAGCCATTGTTTGCTCCGTGTGCAACTGTAGAGCTGGAAAAGGAGAAAAAAAATGATTTCAAGAGCAAGCGCCCCTGCAACTCTTATCAGATTGTGGAGGCTGCTGCTGTGGATGGATTTGCCAAGTGCGCCAGATTGACTTTTACAGAGCTAACCGAATAAGGGAGATTGAGTGAGCGATATTGTTGGCACCTACCCTGTCGAAGGCCGCTATTCCTTCTGGTCTCAGTAATGGAGGAACGAGATGAGCTCAGTGGGGTTTTCCCTATCTCTCCCTGCCTCGACGTGCCAAGCTTTATTGCTGTATGTTATATGAACCCTTTGCATTTTAATGAGGGGGAAATGGTACTATTTCATTTGGAAGAAGTGCTGAGCACATCGCGCCACTTTAACGGCTTTCCTTTCTGCTCATTAGACTAAAATCTGTTCATTCCCCGGACAGCTTTACGGCGAACCTCTAAATAACTGTCCATGACAGAAAGCAGCCATCTATCATTTTTATTTCATCCCCAACCCCTCACCCTCTCCAAGCCTCCTCCCCTGCCTCCCACACCTCCTCCTCCCCCCAACACTCCCTTGATTTCGACATCTTTGCCTGATAATTATGCAAACACACACACACACACACACACACTCAACCTTATGTAGGTGCACACACACACTCACACTCTCTCTCTCAGGCACACAGACACACACACACACACACGGCTGTGGTCAGGTGTAATATTCATTTGATTAAAAATGTGGACCTGAAAGCAACTCTCAACTCATCAACTATCATTTCTCTGACCTACATATATACACACATATATATACACACTCTCTCTCTCTCTCTCTCTCTCTACCTGCCCTGTTTTCACACTCACACCAAAGCATTCCAGTATACAGAAATAGATAACCTATGTAGAACACAGACACTAATACACGTCCCCTCTTTCATGCACACTTTCTGCATTTTATAGTCACGCGCACATACACACACACACACACACACACACATGCGTGCACGCACATGCACACACACTTCCCAAATCATCTCATAAATCAGAGGGAGTGTGGTCCACCACTCCAGGCAGGGGAAGCAGGAGGGGTTGGGTGATTTATTGGCTGCTAATTTTTCAAGTCGTCTTGACATGGCACTGGAGTTTGCCAAGCCTAAACGACAACATATGCTTGCCAGCTGGGAAGATGGGAAACATAAATAAGAGATACATTTTTGAAACAAAAAACGCCCTGATGAGCAGCAAAAGGCTGGTTCAGCTCCGGGAGAAACAAACAAACAAACAAACAAACGTACGTACGACAGTGGTCGCGCCTCCTGCGACTCTGAGGCTCCTCCAAAGAAAGACAGAAAAACACAAGGAGCAGGTTTGCAGAATTCAGGACGTATTCCAAAATCATTATAGCTACAGTTAATATACTTTTGGTGGGAGTAAAATGGGATATAAAGGCGATTAATCACTGTTTATCAGTCCTCATTTCTGTGCGGGAGATCAGTGAAATTGGGAGCCATAAATCCTGGCTCGGTGACAGCACACTTCGTCTCCATTCGTCCTGGCGCTACAGGTTTATTGTCCTCAAAACCCATTCAGGAGAATGACGGATGAGAGCCTCATGCCGGCTCCTCGCTCTTAACCTCTTCCAGGGTAGATTGGCTCCTCCTACTGATGGAGGAGGAGGAGGTGGAGGGGGGGGGGCAGAGAGGGCTTGTGAGGTTACAGGCAGGAGGCGCCAACACCCAAACCTCCCCCAGAGCCAAGGGGTGGATGGAGGGGCGGGGGGGTGGGGGGGTCAGGCTCCAGGAAAGAGGAGCACAGTGATTGGGTTCCCAGTCAAATGGAAGGATTGGCAATAAAACATGGCAGTGTGTGGAGCTGCCTGCCTCCTCCTCCGCCCTCGTTTACTGGTTCACATGAAAACTTCTGCAGAGCGAGAGTGAGAACCCCCCCCCAACACACACACACACACATACACACACACACCCCTCACCTCACCCCCGCCCCCCGCATCCTCCCAGAGCCCCAGTCATCAGCGAGACACCTAGAGACCTGAGATTTAATACCAGTGATTAGAAACCTGAAATTAAAAGACCAAAAGGGAGAGACATTCTGGGCTGATACACGTAAACTCACAAAGGTCAAATCTAGTTCATTGTAAAATATTTCAGAATGTGATAAACATCACAACAAAAACTGGTGATGAAAACGTCTAAATTTCCACACTGAAAATGTCCTCCAGACGTGTCCATCTAGAAGCTGATCTCAAAGTGTGATGGAAACACTTTGTTCACATTTCCAGGTCACGTGACCTGACGTAGGGGTCACATGACCAGTTCCCTTCAGACCAGATGGACAGAGGAGGAGACTCAACTGTTTCTACATCTGATTCAAAGATCTAAGAAAACTCTGTTCTGGACGTCCATCGTCCTCAGAGTGGAGGACATCTGGCCGTGCTGGTATTAAAGTGAAGGATGCACCACTGTACGTGTGCTCACTAACATACTAACCCACATGTTTATTCACATCATCATCATGCACAGCTGCCTCTGCACATATGTCTCAAGTACAAAATATCAAAGTGGGGCAAACGTTAATTACTAGTAGCAGGGTTGCAGTGTTAAGTCGAGGTTCCTGGATTATTCCTGGTGAGTCTTCCTGCAGCCTCCCAGCAGCGTGGGCTCGGGCTGAGGTGGGGCTTTCTGGAGGACTTGTGAGGGAGCGAGCAGCTGTGTAAATGACAGAAAAGAAAGGCTAATTGCCATCTTAATATATGTAGACAGATCCTTTCATTGTTGGAGTGTACGTTAGGGGGATAATTAAGCTCCAGACTCTTGATTAGATTAAGCTGTTTTTGGTCCCCAGTGCGTGGATTAAGTGCTCGTTGCCCGATGTATTTGAGCAGGAAGTATTAGAGAGATCAACCTTGTGGAAAATCAGATCTTTCTTTATGGGAGCTGGTTATGACCCCATCATTGGCACAGAGCTGGATTACCTCAGGTCCAACTGGCTCTGCAGGTATTGAGCTTCTCTCAGGTTGACACATATGACATATGAGGTGCAGCATGACCCCGCCGCCCTCCAGCACATAACTCATATTTTCTCTGCCCCCCCCCCCGGAAAAGGCTGTTTGACTTTGGTGGCTGTAGCAGGTTTGTGCTCTCATACAGCGCGGCTGTTGTTGCTTTTCACAGGCTTACCAAGGTGTGACAGTGCCTTTGATTTATGGGTTATTATTGAAGCAGTGTAGCCTATCGCCAACTCATTATAAGTTTACATTCACATACATCACCGCGTGCATATTGCATACAAATTTCTAAAAAAATAAAGAAAAAAAAGGAAAAGAAAGAATTGTTGTTTTTTTTTTCCAGAGGCCCGGAAATAATAGCGATTTGTTAAGCATGAAAGAGAGAGAGAGAAAAGAGAAAAAGAGCACACACCTCGGAAAACTATCAAAGAGGATTGTTTCTGCCCTTTAGCAGCTGCACTCAGATGTCCACTGCTCCAAAAAAAGAGACTAATTTAAATGTCAAGGTCAGCGTTATAAATCACTTGGGGGAAAGGGGGCACCCTGCAAGTCCAGCCACTCTATTCGCACGTTGGCAGCAAACAAAGTGGGTTTGGGGAGGGGGGGGGGCGTTACCTGGACCGGCCGGACGCACAGTTGCAGTACGTGTGCGGACCCACTAATGGAGCGTGATGTTAATGGCAGCGGACGCTACACCTGGCTCTGTGTTTGTAAAAGCTCCACTCATCTGTCTCCCTGTCAGCCTCAGTGAGGGGCGCGGGCCGGCCGCCGCCCTCGTTAGGAGCGGCCTGCGCGCCACTGCTCACATCCCTGATCTGATCACATTTACATTCATACACTCACATTTAACAGAGCCACTGCAGCCAGGGACTGTCTCTGTCACGGTCCCTGTGATGAAGAGTCTCTCTGAGTCACGTAGTCTTCTGAAGTCTCATTAAGTCACGTTAAGTCCTGGATAGTCCTGGACAGTCCTGGAAAGTCCTGGACAGTTGTAGTCCATGTCCAGTCAACAGATTTCTGTGCTGGAGGGGTTCGGTAGAAGCTTGATCCACCATCAGGATGCAAATGGTTCAGGTGCCTGACAACACTGTTATATAAGGCAGCAGACGGGGGGTGGATGGGGGTGGGGGTGTTTGCCCAGTGAGCAGATCATCATCACAGTGTAGTTTATCTGTGACTGTGAGTTCATCTGAAACACATTGAATACATGTTATTAACCTGTGTGACTCTGACTCCCCCCATCTCCATCAGAGAGGTCTGTGATTGGGTAAACAGAAGCGACCGGGGATGAATTCACCCCAAAACATGTCATGGAAATGAATAAAAGAGAGTGAGGTGAAGGGAGGGAGATGAGAGGGCGTATCTGGGGAGAGATGAAGAGTAATGGGGGCGATGGAGCTGTGATGGGCTGGGAGGGGGAGGAGCTCATACGAGCTCAGTGACGGAATTACAATTGCTGGAATTTAGGTGTATCTGCATACTTTATTGTCCCTTTTGTCCATCAAATTCAGTATTTTCCAAACATCTGAAAGCGGTGTATTCGTGTGGACACCCATCTTAGTGAAACAACAGTGTCATGGCGCCGCCTCTGTCGCCCTAGCGACGGTAACCCTAGCAACCAAACAGCAAAACTGTGGCATCCAAAACAAAATGAGAACACAAAATCTGATTTAACAAAGAACTTAAAACGATCATCTGTCCATGATGCAACAAGATCATTTCACTTCACAGTTCTTCTTGTATTAAGATGTGAATGTGATGTTAAACAGAAATCAGAATAAAAACTGGACTCTCAAAACAAGTTAAATTATGAAACACTTCCGAATCTAAGGTTTTTTTTTATTTTGCCAAGTAGTAAATCATTTGTCGTGCATCCTTAGACGGATCGCGGGCACAGTGACATCATAGCCCCGCCTCTCTAACAGTTACAGTTACCTAGCGACCACAGCTGGATATAACAACAACAACAACAACAATGGCGGCCTACAGGTTTGTGCTCGCTCTACTACCCAAGCGACATAGTCTTTCTTCAGTGTGGCGACGTCACAGCGCCACACACAGGCCTGGCAGATTACTGCAGCATCTGCAGCCTTTTTCAGTGTGGACACCGATATTTCTGAAAACCATGCAGATTTTTTTGTTTACAAACTGAACAAGAGAAGATGGTCCTGGGTGAAGCTCCATCTCCATATGGACCAGCCCTTAGTCACGTCCACAGCTCCACCACGTAAGGTTGCGTAGAGCGTCCTCTAATCTGCAACCACAGACATTTTGTCGCTCCAACCCCCCCACGCTGCCTGGTGATTGGCTAAAGATGGTCCCAGATGGGTTTGGAGATGGGGGTCATGCTGAGGTTGGGCTGTGGTCGTCCTGCCCATCTGCTCCACGTCTCCCTTGGGGGGGGTCTCCTGAACGTGTAGTCGAGGGGGTTGTTCAACAACATCCAGCGCGTTGCTGCTTGAACGTGTGCACCTAGAAACGCCCTCCACCTCTCCAACCCCCCCCCCCCTCCCCCCTCCTCCTCCTACACTCGGCCCATTGTGTGGAAACTATGCAAAACGCTGTGGTGCGAAACTAGTGGTATTGCATCCATTACCTGCGCGTGCTTCAAGGCTGCCCCTCGCCAGGCGTCGGGAGGGGATGCGTACAGCAAATGTGGATCCTTGCTGAGTACGGCACAAAGCAGCGAGCTGGGAAAGGGGAGAGTGCTCGATGAGGCGCACCTAGAAAAGATTAAATCTATTGTTTCCTTGTCTTCCCCATAATGCATTCTGTCATAGGGAAAGCAGTGCCACATGTCTCTCTTTAATGTATTCTGTCAGAAGGTAAGCAATGCCAAGCCCAGGATGTTCTGTGAAAGTCATTTTCTCTTCTCTCCCCCTGTCTCTCTCTCTCTCCCTCTCTCTCTCTCTCTCTCTCTCTCTCTCTCTCCCTCTCTCTCCCTCTCTCTCCCTCTCTGATGTGTTTCCTCTCACAGTAACAGGGTTTCCCTACCCTGCCACCGGCGCCACCGTGGCCTACCGGGGCGCCCACTTGCGAGGTCGGGGGCGGGCTGTGTACAACACGTTCCGCACAGCTCCACCACCTCCACCCATCCCAGCTTACGGGGCGTGAGTATTTAATCTGTATCAGGAAACCAGAAAACTGTGTCACTTAGGTAGTGTGGAGCTTTAGAGCCACAATTCCAAAAACACTAAAGAAAAAAAGGCAAAGCTTGACATGTCATCGTTATTTGAGATATGATCAGCGTGTTGGATGGAGCCACACATGAAGGGTCAGCTCCAGAACTCACTGAGCAGCGATGAAAGGATGCTATAGCATGGAGCATGCTCACTCCACAGGACTTGAAGCTCAATTAACTTTTTTTTTTTTGCTGAAATCTGATTCTTTTTGGCATCGTAGTCACATTATACTGTGAAGCGATCAGACTCCAGTGTGACTTAATGTGACTTAATTTGACTCAACACGACTTAGTCCAAAACCAAAGGCTGGAAAACCCAAAACAAAACCAAAGGCACACCTAGATTAACATCCAGTTTATGTGTCCGACACATATGAAAGTGTCCTGGGTCTGAGTCAAAACAACATCAGGAAACAGATAGTTAGATTTAGGATTGACCCCCCCCCCCCCCCCAGAGTGAACGTATGTTAATGTCTGCTTCCTGTTTCTGTTTATGCAGCATCCCAAGTGTCTTTTTGGAATCGTGGTTGTAACGTTTCCATGAGCAGATTTTTTTATTTTAAAAAAGAAGAAGAAAAATGTGAATACGCCTCAAATTAGCTTAACCTGCATAAGGTCACATTTGGAATCAGCATTAATCCCATATTTCCATATAAAAGCTGTGATAATTTGCAATATGTGCTTAGCAAGGAATACGCAGTGGTATCATTAATCCTCCCCTGCTCTCGGCATGTTAACACTAACATGAATGGAATATTCTCATGTTAGCGCCATAATCCAATTCCTGTCCTGTCTGGAATAAGCTCAACACTCAGAGTGGTGTCATGTCTGTAAACACAGTGTTTAGATGGGTTTACATGGACCCACATGTTCCAGTTTCATTCTGTTTAAAAGGCCAAACCGTACTCAACCCCATCAGGTTCCAGTTTTATGGTTTTATGGAGGAAAGCATCATTCTCAGCTTATTCATGAACAACAGAATGAAAACAAAGCAATTACTGCTTTTACAGTACCAGCCAAGTGGCTGATCAATCTCATGATTTTACATCACTTGTCTGTTCCCATGAATGTGTCGACTACTGTAAATATTCGACTGGACCACATGGTGTCACATTTAACAGGAGGTGGGTTCACATGGCTGCTTTTTCCTCATTCTATTTGAATTCATTCCAGATGGGTTTATCGGGTTACTGGGAGTATTATGTGTCTGTACATATCATGAACATATGATATCATATGATATGATCTAATCCATTCGGTCAAGATTAAACCACGTCCTTATTGGTCAAAACCCTGAGAGTAATGAGTGTCTTTTTTAGATCAGATCAGATCATATCAAATGTAAACAGTTAACCTAAGATAATCATTTGGAATTAATTCAATCAAAATGAGGAACAGCATCCATGTAAAGCCACCTATCTTTATGTGGCAGCACATTCATCAGAAGTATCTTGGTTTGCATGGCCCAGATGTTTATATGGAGTATTCGTATTTGGTTTCAGCTTTTAAACTGAATAAAGCTGGGATGTCTGTGTCCATGAAAACCCCCCTCTTGACTCTGGTGTTGCTCCTGGGGGGTTAGAATCTGTGTTTGTATCTCAGCACCTTCTTGCTCTTACTCCTCTAGTCCCGTATATTTACGTGCTGTGTGTTGACAAAAGGGGGGGAACTAACAAAGCCACAGGGAGAGAGCTCAGAGATGGTATTACCGGGCAGATCTCGCTGGACTGTGACCGCGGCCTGTGCTGATCTCCAGCTTTGTGCTGGTCCTACCCCCCCACCTCCCTCTTCTACCCCCCCCACCCCCACCCCCCACCCCCCCTCCCCTTATCAGCCGAGCTCTGTGTGGCCGTGGGAGAGGTCTGAGCAGCTCGGCCCGCGGCCCCGCTCAGCCCCGCTCAGCCCGCTCGGCCTGTCTATCTGTGATTAGATCAGGATCCGTCTTACTGCACAGAGAGTCGCTGCTGCTGCTGCTGGAGCCACCGCTGGAAATCCCACAACCCCCCCCCCCCCCATCCTCACCCCCTTCCCCCGTTGACCCCCCCCCCCCCACCGTCTCCCACCTCCCTCCCACTCCTGGACCCTTCGCTACTGATGGCAGCTGCTTGATTTATATAGCGGAGTCATGTGACGGAGCTCCTCCGCTGCTGCCTCCCTTTGTCTCCCCCCCCCCCCCCCCCCCCCCCCCCCCCCCCATCCTCCCCCATCCTCCCTCCTCCTCCCCCATCCTCCCTCCTCCTCCCCCCTCTTCAGAAGCAGCTCTCCTGACAACACTGCAGAGCAGCAGCAGCAGCAGCAACTGGAAAGACAACAATTTTAGCGGAGCAGAAAATTGGACGGGGATGTGAAACGGTTGCACTTTCCGCTCTTACGTGTCATTCATTATTTGTGGTGCAGTACACTAAAGCTGTTAAGAGCTGACCCCCAAGACCCGCAAATGGTTCAGACAGCAGGAACGCCACAGTGGTGGTGGTAGGGAGGGTTTGGGGTGGTGGGGGTGAGGGTGAGGGAGGGGGGCGGTACAACAAATCGACTCACGCTCCTCTCGCTTTCCACAGGGTGGTGTACCAAGATGGCTTCTATGGTGCAGAGATCTATGTAAGTACAGTTCTCCTCCTCTTCTTCCTCTTTGTCTCACCTGATGAAACAAAAGTAACAGAAAACAAAAAACACCCCCCCCCCCACACCCCCCACCCCCCCCCCCCACCCTGGAGACAAAAACGTGATCTCCTCAGCCTTCGGCATTCTCCTGAACTCGCTGCCAAGCCGGCGTCGATTAGGCCTCTGTCTGCTGTGCCAAGAAACCCAACAACAAAATTTAAAACCCCCCGAGCTCCCCCCTTCCTCCTTCCTCCCCCCTCCCTCCCTCCCTCCCTCCCTCCCTCCCTCTCTCTACCTCCTCACTCTCCTATGATCTCAGACTTTGGCACTGAGGCAGAACCGGGCTCAGTGTCCTGTGTCAAGTTAGGTCACTTCTTACTTTAGATTCGTCTGGGTTTCTGAGGTGCTGGATCCACTCGCCCCCTGCCTCCCTCCTCACCAACCCCCCCCCTCCCCCGCCCCCTCCACGTTGTGTTTGTGTTGCTCTGAGGGGTTTGGCTGGGATATCCCTGCTGCCCCCCCGGGGCGTCTGAGCGGGCCTGAGAGGAGCTGGGTCCTCGCTGCCGTCACCCTGCTGGAGATAAGAGGAGCGGCAGCAGATAAAGGGATTACAGACGTCCCTGTGGAGCTGCGGGTGCAGGCGGGGTCACATCTGGGGGGGGGGGGGTCAGTCGTGCTGCATGTCGCCCTTCAGAGAGACACAGCCACCACCGAGGAGATAATGCTCAAATTACCACACGGCCCCATTCTGACATCCATCCAAACGTTTGCAGGGAGGATGTAATTTGTTCCTTTGATTCTGCAGCCGCTCCTCAGCTCAGACACAGCAGTGGGGGGGTGTTATACTACAGAGTTATAGGAACTACAGACTCAAAAACACAGGCCTTTTTATAATTCACACCCAAACCTGCAGGACTCATGTAAAAACATCAGTGTTAGGAGTTAAATAAAATCAGTGGAAAAAAGTTCTGTCTGGTATTTTCAGGTTCTAGTTCTAGGAACCACACAACAACATGAGCCTTTCATGGTCCGCATCCTCACCTCACACTGTGCCTGGGGAGTGATTTCAGCCACTGATACATGCAAAAAGGGGAAAAGTTGTGGGAATTGAGATTTCCAGCCAGTTAAAGGAGGAGCTACACAACAGCATGGGGGTTCAAGTCCAGCTGGACCTCCAAAGTAATCAGCTGATGGTCAAATGTTGCTGCCAGAGTAGAGAGAGAACAGTTCCTAGCAGGTTCAACCCGATAGTTACAGGAACTACCCATCAGGGCACTTTTAATTTCCACCTCCAGTGGAAGGAGGAGTGATGTGCATCACTGCAGGTGTTCACTTCGTTGTGGTTTCTCCCACTGAAAGTTCGAGGAACCTTCCTGCAGGATGTTTCAGCGCTGACAGTTGCCTCTCACTTTCAGCGGGAGCTGGGGGACCGCCCCCCCCCCCCCCCCCCCCCCCCCCACCCCCCTGATATACGGCCCCCGGCTGCAGCCCCCATGATAGGACTGTATTTCGCTGTTTTTTATAGCGCTGACAGCCCCCGACGTGGCAGCCGCAGCGCCGGTGCTCTCTGACTGATACTGTTTGTCTCTGAGCTCCGTCCTGCACCCACAGCGCCCACCCCCCCCCCCCCCCCCCTTACCCCCCCCCCACACACACAGACCCCCATCACTCTTCCCGTCAGCTCGGCCCCCGGTGCTTTGCTGCCATTAGTTTTGGCTGCGGCCGCTTGCGCAGCTTCAGACGTGGCCCGAGTGTGCGTGGAGGTCTCGGCTGAGCGAGAGGCCCCCCCCCACACACACACACACACACACACAACACACACACACACAACACCTCTTCCACCCCCCCACTGCCCCCCCGGCCCCTCAGTGTCCTCACAATCACTCAGAGCAGCCACGTTAGGTTACGTATCTACACACGCACACACACAAAGGGAAACACAGAAACATACATTCATTCATCCTCTCTCTCTGCAGCTACAGGGTTTTGTACGGTTGCTTGAAATCCTGGAAAATGCTTGAAATTCAAAGCTATATATGCTTTGATGGATAAAGTGCTTAACTAAACAGTCAAGAAAGTCTCTTTAGAGCTTAAAAAAATGAAAAAGTCACATTTCTTTTTCCATTTCTGCTCTTCCAAAACAGCATTTTGTCATTCTTTTTTCTTTTTCTTTCTTGTAATTATTAACTAGTTCATGCATGTATGTCAATTCTAACATGGGACACACATAGCATAACACACACTTGGAAAAAATAGAATAGAATAGAATAGAATAGAATAGAATAGAATAGAATAGAATAGAATAGAATGAACCAGGGAAGTTTCAAGTGACACACAAGTAAAGTGGACAGTGCAGTAGAGTAATATTAATAGTAAAGGATGTCACACTGACATCACTCTCTCCATTCATAAAACCGTGTCATTAGATGTCAGTTATCAACGCTGGAAAATCCTTAAAATACTCAAATCAAATTGGAACAAAAAGGTGTACAAACCCAGGGTTTTGAATACACCAGTCCACACACACACACACACACACACACACACACACACACACACACACACACACACCTAATTTTGATCCTGCAGGAGGAGGCTGAGTGACCAGAGCAGATCCACACAGATTCAGAGAGAACAGGGAAACCAGCTCTCACGTCAACATGCACACGCATACATACATACATACATACATACATACATACATACATGCACAGTGTCTGCCATGCATTTGCTAATCCATATGCATGCATGCGGCTGCGTGTGGAAACACACACGGGTGCACACATACATGAATGCACAAACACACGCCTGCACGACAACATAACAAATGTGCGCCACTGTTGTGTGCAGGATTTGACAACGTGGGAGAGTGATTTATTGGTCCGTGTTGTGTTGGGGCCGTTGCTGTAATCAGACACAGTCCCCAGGCCTGGCCCGTCCCACAGGAAGTCATCTGCCGCACTTCCTGTCTCGAGGGGCAGGTGGGGGGGGGTCGGATTCAATTGCGGCGGCCTCTGACCTGATTCCAGGTGCAGCCGAGGCCTCGGCCGCCGCTCCGCAGCCTCTCGGGCTCAGCGCTGCGTCCCACGTCTTTTCCCCTGGAGTTTAAAAATGAATGAAAACATGCATTATTAAAAGCCACCTATCCGGCGTGCGGACGCAGATGGGCACACACTCCACTGGCACTAATAGAAAAACAGTGGGAGAACAGCTTCATTTTTCAAAGAGAGTAATAGCAGCACTCCACAATGAGGTCTTTAATTCCTTTCCCCACTCTGGCAAATGAATACAGCGCTCCTGACTCCCCAACGGTCCAAACGTCTTCTGCCTTCGCACTTCATTTGTGAGCCAGGGGGGTCGAGCAGAGGGAGAAAGAAGGGGGGGAGGGGGGAAGACGAGGGGAGGGGTGGGGGGGCTGTTCAATAATGAAGCAGCAGATCTTGGTGTGAATTCGGGCCTCACGTGTCCTCGGTTACGCTGCGACTCGCTCCATCACTCCTCCCGCCGCCTTGTATCATAGTAGCAGCGCCCTCTGGTGGCGGTGCACGCTCTGATGGAGGCAGCGCTGACCTGAGCGGACGAGAAAGTCCTCCTTCTTCCTTTTCTGCTCTTCCAAAACAGCATCTCTGCCTCCTTCATTGTGACACTCGGTTAGACTAGCTCATGCGTTTTTACTGGTAATGTTCTGTACATGCAATCACGGGATGTGACAAATCACACACACACATAGTATAGAACAGAATAGAACAGAACTCTGGTGTGTGATAGGAGATGATGGTTGTGTCTGTGTGTTTGCATGTGTGTGTCAGTGTGTGTGTGTGTGAGGGGGGGGGGGGGTTCTCAGAGATGTTGACCAAATAACTGTGCAGTGACATTTAATTATTAAGGCGATGTGAAGCCCTGTGTGTGTGTGTGTGTGTGTGTGTGTGTGTGTGTGTGTGTGTGTGTGTGTTGTTTGCGGGTGTGTGGGCTCTAACCTTTGTGTGCAGGTTGGCTCTAATCATTGATTAACACTGTGCTATCTCTGCAGGGCGGCTATGCAGCATACAGATTTGCCCAGCCCACCACCACCGCTGCTTACAGTGACAGGTGAGAACTCCTCGCCTCGCTCCTTTTTTCATCTCCGAACAAAAGAGCTGCAGCTCGCAGGAGGTGGAGGGAATCGTCCCGTTCTGCTGCACACACACACACACACACACACACGCACACGCACACACACACACACACACACACACACACACACACACACACACACACACACACACAGCCGCCTGCTTCAGCACATCCACACTCAGCCAAGCCTGAAATACATAATTAGATTAATCTATCTTTAATTCGTGGCTCTGTTTTGTTTTTCGCCGTGTTTCTCGTATTTCCATCACGGATCTCGAGGCAGAAAAAAAAAACTATAAAATCTAAAACAGCGTGAACGGGAGGAGCGTCCCCGTCAAGCTGCTGATCAGAAAAACCCATGAAGTGTGTTTCCCTGTCGGCTGCAGGCAGAACAAACACTGCAGAACGTAGAGGGAACACGCACACACACACGCACACACACGCACACACACACACACACACACACACACACACACACACACTGTAGGGGAGAGCAGCAACACACACTGCTGCACCACGACCAACACACCTCCTTCGTTAACTCGGATTTAAGGCAACAGGTTGATGCTGTCAAGTGGAGGAAATTGCAGGTTGAAGTAGACGAGGATGATTGAAGGAGGATGAGTGCGACACACACACACACACACACACACACACACACACTCATCACAGCAGCAGCCGCAGCAGCAAAGTGTGGATGTGTGTTTTAATTTCACCCAGTTTTCCTGTGATGGATGCTGCTGCTGCTCCACCAGCATCTTCTCTGCTCTCAGTATTTTTTGTTTTTTTTGTTTTTAATAATCTTTGTATTATGGAAGAGAACATTACATCACACCCATCGACAGTGAAACGAAAGAAATGTACAATCCTGAGTTCTGGGTTTGTGAAGTGGCTTCTCAGTCTCTCAACATCATATTCCACTCGTTCTATTCAGGCCAACATAGTAATATCCTGACAGACAGGCAGACAGACAGGCAGGCAGACAGACAGAGAGAGATGGAGGAAGAGAGGAGAAGAGAATGAGCATCAGTCAGTGAAGTTTGTATGTGGGTTACAGTGTCACAGCAGGAAGCCGGAGGAGGAGATAAGTTAGGTGTCGGAGGTCCGCTCTCCCTCAGGGATTCCTCGACGTGTCCATCTCCAGGCCGAGAGGAGGCGTGACCTCCTCCGTTCTGAGTGTGTCTGCGTTATTCCGAGCAGCTCGCCGTCCTCGCCGTCCTCGCCGTCCTCGCCGTCGCCTGATCCATCACGCACACGCCGCCGTTCCTCCTCTGGCCCGGAGCTACAGGCCCGGGAACGCTAACCTTGTTGGGAGCGTCGGAGCGAGGCAGTGATGTATGTGCCGATGGAGGAGTGGGCACGGGGGCCCGGGCCGTGTTTATGAATGGCCCCGGGGTCGGAGGCGGGGGCGGAGCCGGGCCCGGGCCCCTGAGCGATGCCACTCCGGCCCAGGTGCCGCCGCTCCAGTCATTCATCCGCGGCCGCTTGAAAGCCGGTTGTCAGGCGGGATGTGGGCCCGGTTTGGGAATCTAATCTGGGAAGGATTGAGCGTGTCACTGGTGATAAGGTACACCCTCCGGAGCGCCGGAAGATCACATCGATAATGTAAGATTTATCAGGCCGCCGCGGCTCGAATTATGAGCAGCTCGGAGAGAGCTGAAATTGGACAGCGGCTTTTTTTCCTTCGCTCTCTCTCTCTCTCTCTCTCTCTCTCTCTCTCTCCCTCTCTCTCTCTCCCTCTTTCTCTGATTTAATTCCTGTTTTCTCTTGCCTGTATTTTTCCCCGAGATTTAATGTAATTCGCCCCCAAGTTGTTTGTTTTGCTTTGTCTGTTTGTTTCCTGTTGAATAAGCGGTCATGCCCATCGGATCAATAGGGGTTTGTGGGTATTCTCTCTGCTGCAATACCTTATCAGACTTAACGGCCGAGTCCAACCAGCCAATCATAGAGAGAGAGAGAGAGAGAGGGAGAGAGAGAGGGAGAGAGAGAGAGGGAGAGAGAGAGAGAGAGAGAGAGAGAGAGAGAGAGAGAGAGAGAGAGAGAGGTCGCCGGGATTGACGGAGGCGTGTGAAAACCCTGCAAACTATGAAAGATTTATTGCGCTCGGAGCCGGCAGAGCTCACAGCTGCTTTATGGCGAAGCCCCGAGAGTGACTGTGCAGAGTTGGGGGGCCCTCAGGGGCCCCTCGTCCACAGGGGCGTCTGCTGACATTGCGCGGTTTGGTTTGACCTGCTCGTCGTCTGGCAGGCGTCCTCTCTGCAGGGCCGTGCAGGCGTCTGTGGGGGTTTGGGTGCAGGCTGCAGATAAGACGCAGCACGGGGACGTCTGACCACGTGCTCCACGTCTGACCCCGGCGGCCGGGCGCCAGCGGCCCCGGGTCCGACCTTACATAACTCAGCTCGTACGAGAGAGAGAGAGAGAGAGAGAGAGAGAGAGAGAGAGACAGAGAGAGAGAGAGAGAGACGCTTGGTCTTGTTGTCTCCCTCAGAAGAGAATTTCATTCCGTTCTCTCTCTCTCTCTCTCTGTCTCTCTCTGTCTCTCTCTCTCTCTCTCTCTGTCTCTCTCTCTCTCTGTCTCTCTCTCTCTCCACTTGCTTTTTATTTTTTTCATTCCTGGTTGATTTGGTGCCCTCAGTCCTTGGCTGGGTGTGCCTTATCTGCTCCGTGCAGACCCTCATTTGCAAGCGAGCATTGAGAAAGAAAAAAAAAAAGGAAAGTAAATAGAGGAATATGTGAAGTCGAATAAATAAATAAATAAAAGAGGCAGACACATCTTGTCCTGTCTCAGAAGGAAATTGGAAGGATTAGTTCCGAACCAGCAACAATGAAAAGACAGGGGCGTGAGCCCAGTGTGCAGCCTGGGTAAACAAGAACAGGGTGAGAGACCAAACCCTCCAGCTCCCACCGCGCCCCCCCCATCCTCCCCCTGCCCTCCCCCCTGCTCCCCTCCCGCTCATTACCTATTCTACCCGCCTAATCAAGATGACAATGAGAAGACAAGTATAATTCACCAACCTTTGAACTCCCTTTTTGAACCACCTTGTATAATGCAGGAGGCCCAGGAGGCCGAGGAGGGAAATAATTGATTGTGTTAGAGACTTGAAAGAGTTGACTTGAGGGGTTGAGCATTAAACAAGCATGCATAAATGTTCCGCTCTCCTCGTCAATGATAGATCAATGACCGCGTGCTCTCTCTGCCTCCTCTCACGCAGCTACGGCAGAGTCTATGCAACAGCAGATCCCTACCACCACACGATTGGCCCGGCCGCCACATACAGTGTGGGGACTATGGTGAGTCCATGACGCCTCCGCCCTGCTGTCTCTGTGCAGTCACACACACACACACACACACACACACACACACACACACACACACACACACACACACTCCAAAATAAAGACCAGAGGCTGCAGCAGCACCAGCCGCTGGTGTTTATTTTTATCTATTTCTTCTATTTCTTCATCAATCGATTTGGTTTCTGTCACGCTTCCCACCACCCCCTGGTGGCGCTGAGCAGTACTGCACCCCTGCCCCCCCCCACCCCCCACCCCCCTCGCATGCGGAAATTGGCTCAGACATTTAGTGCAACAAACTTGTGTTATGCCACGCAAGCTCACCTCATGAAATATTAATCCGACACAAGTTCCTCCTGAAATGAGAATGAGTGATTACTGCAGCGCGTCTTTTTTTTCTTCGCACAAACTCTGCATCTTACATAACAAACTACATCCAAGCTTCTTTTTCCTTCCGTTCACCCTCCATCCGTCGGCTGGCCACGGCACGAGGCTGTGGAATCATCTCCATTTTACTTTTACTTTCTATTCCACTCAGCCAAATCAAACTTGAAGGGATGACGTTGCACTGTTAATGTCTGTTTTTAGCTAGCTTTTGCAGCTACTGTAACATCAAAGATGAAGAGTGACGCTAAATAACAGAGCATCCTCTCCTGAGACAGAGAGAGAGAGTTTCTCTTTGGTTTTGTTGTAAGACCATGATGATGCTGATGATGCTGATGCTGGGGGGCCGGGCCGGGCTCACAGACCAAACCTGCACATTCAGGACCATCAGACGCATGCAGCAGTGTGCCGCGGGACGTGAAACACAGAGAGAGCGAGAAGCGAGATGGAGGGAGGGAGTAGTCTCGCTCGCCCTCCCCTCCTGCCCACAAGCTTGATGCTCGAGGCGCGCTCTCTGCTTGAAAAATGACTCAAATTTACCATTCCGGCATGCATGCAATTTTTCAATAGCATAAAACAAAAAAAAAAAGGAAAAGGCGTACAGTTCCCCGGTGCAGCTGCTAGCTAAAAGCTTTCATTAATTAAGACATTTCTTTTTCCTCTTCATTTACTTAATTAAAAAATGTGCTTGAATGTTTTTTATTCTTTATTCTTTTTCCTCCAAATTTCCTTCCATTTCTCCGACACTTTGTTCGTCCTCTTGCTGAAAGTAGACGACAGGATTTGGCCCCTAAAAATATCAGAGCTACTGCTGTGTGTGTTGGGAGCTCAGGGAGCTATCGCAGACTCGAGAGGATGTGTGTGTGTGTGTGTGTGTCTGTGTGTGTGTGTGTGTGTGTGTGTGTGTGTGTGTGTGGTGAACAAATGGCAAGGCTACTGGGAGCTGAGCTGCTTTGCTCAGGCCAGCGTCGAATAAACTGGCGAGCGTGAGAGAGGAGACCAGCTTGCTTCCTAATTCTTTAATCATATTTGATTAATGGTTCTCCAGCAGAGAGGAGTCATTTTTGCATTTAAAAGCTATACAATAATTAGTTCCTCTGAGGTTGGAAATTCTCTTTACTCGTTTCCAGTCTGCAGAAGCTTCTCACATGGATGAAAGTTTTGCAGGAGAACGAGGGCTCCCTGAAATTAGGCAAAATTAGCCTTTGAAGACATTCGGTAGCCTTTGGAGTCTTCCTGAATTCCTAATTGCAGCAGAGCCACCAAAAGATGAGAAGAGGGTGTGTGTGTGTGTGTGTGTGTGTGTGTGTGTGTGCGTGTGTGTGTGTGCGTGCGTGCATGTGCAGGTGTGCATGCATAGGCCCACATGCATGCTATATGTGTGTGTCTGCCCTACATATCCTGAGCATGGTGCTAAATCTAAGGGCTAATATCCTGCAGAGGTTCCGCCCCCCCCCCCTCCATACGACCCCCCGCCCCCCCACCCAGAGAGGTGCAGACGGCCCCGAGCCGGGAGCAGGAGCTGTGATTAAACCGCTCTGCACTCCTGTATTGTTGAGGCCTGAATAGAAACGACTTCCCTCAGTGAAGACGCACAAAGAGCAGACGCATCAGGCCGGCGCCGCTTGTTCGAGGATTTTTTTTTCCCTCTTTTAAAAGAAATTCCTGCCTAGGAAGTGAGTCAAGCTGCACCAGTTAAGCTCCACCCCCCCCCCCCCCCCAGCACCCCCCACCCCCCCCCCGCCCCAACGCCGGGTCCTGACACACACTCCAACAATTGGCTCAAACGTTAAATCCTGCACTGAAACTCTGAAGGGAAAAAATGGGAAAAGGAAGGAAATTTGTGGACAAAGAGAAACCGACTAAAGCTGTCACCTGAATACTGATTGGTACTTTTTCATCTTTGATGTTGCAGGCTAGCCTATACAGAGGAGGGTACAGTCGCTTCACTCCCTACTAAAAGAAAGAGAAAAAGCCAGAAAAGACAGAGACATTACGTCCAACAAACAGAAAAAATAACAATCTAAAAGAAAGAAAAAAAAGAGACAAACTCAAAACAAGCGAGTCCCCGGTTCTTGGTGGAGAGCTAAATCAAACTAAAAGCTTCCAGGTCCCTCCCGCTGAGCCCCTCCCCTGACACCCTCTCAAGCCGATATTTCTACAAGAACCTATTTGATGTCATCATTGGTTCTGCTCTCGTTTTGTATTCATTTTGTGCTTTTGGTTTTCTTTTTCCTTTGGAAAGTTTTTTTTATGCACATGTGCATTATCTTGACTGCTGTACATGGGTGCTGTGTCACCATAACCAATGTGAGCCTCCTGCAGCACGCATGATGCATGCTCAGAGGTGTGTGTATGCAGCCGCTGTCATCTGACTAAGAATGTACTGGGGCGTTCTGCTTTTAGCCTCCCACACCCACACCACCACACAGCAGGCGCCTCGGCCCGCTCACTGGTGCATCACCTCTAACCTTTACCCTGCTCCTCCTCTGCGGAGCCGCGGCTCCTCCGCGGAGCCGCTGCTCCTCTGCGGAGCTGCTCCTCCTCTCACTCTGCTCGGTAACTCTTAGCTCGAAGACGGCGCTGCTCTGACTGCTTCTGGTTTTATTCTTGGTTTTTTCTGTTTTTCTTTGAACGTTGGAGTCCTCCTGTTGTGCACTCGCAGTGGAGCGTTACAAGCTGTACCATGTGGTCTGACAGCATGCAGAGCAAAAGGGGTCACGAGGGTCAGATCCCTGTCCTGCACACACACACACACACACACACACACACACACACACACACACACAACACACACACACACACACACACACTCCTGCTCGGTCTCCTGCAAATCTCCTGTTTCGCTCTCGTGCAACTGCGTCTGTGTGCGCCAGCCGAACGCCAGCCAGACGGGTGGGGTGTGTGTGTGTGTGTGTGTGTGTGTGTGTGTGTGTGTGTGTGTTGGGCGGGGCGTTCAGGGACGGCGTCGTGCAGCGCTTCATGTCACCGCTCGGCCGCCTGCGCCTCCTCTCAGCTGTGGAGCTGAGGAGGAGCACACGACTCCTCAGGCCTCCGTCGGAGCGTCATCGCTACACACATAGTGATATAGACTCGCGTGACATAGAGAGGATTCGCCTCCATTTAGATTCTACAACAAACGTCTGCTTCAAAAAACACAAATCCTCCAACGACGTTCACACACCCGTGCTGAGGAGCTGCTTCACTGTTTCATCAAATCAGTTTAAACAGTTTGAGTCCAAATAAAGCAACGTGACGACTTCACTAGAACAACTGGCCAACAATCAGCTGCAACAGTTTACACTGAGTGTCTCAGGAGTTGCTGTCACAAGTCCTGTGAGGATTTATTAAGTGTTTAAGATCACCAGACCAGACAGAGAGTGAATGCTGTCGGACCCTCCTCCTCCTCATCTGTGACGGGAGAGGAAGTGACATCACAGCCAGCCACAGCCAACCAGAGGAGAGCTTGTAAAGAGGACTGCTGAGCAGCACCAGCACCGCTCTGAGTGACAGCCTGCTGTGAATGTGTGGGTGGCGTGCTCCATGCTGAACCGTGTCACTTCCTGTCTCACAGGCCTGACGGCGGCGCGGCACAGGAAACGCAGCTCACGCGGCGCTCTCAGAGTCTGAGCGCGCTCGAACGCTCCACGCAGACAGTTGCACTCGAGCTTCATTTGCAGGACACACCGGTCGCATCACATGACTCACTGAACAACGCCCAGACACGCTGTACTGCAACATCACATCTCTCTCACACACACACACACACACACACACACACACACACACACACACCAACTCTGTCTCTCACACACATACACACACACTCAGAGTAAATCCGCAGAATCCCTTAAAAGCATTTGTCAAGCGGTTCCATTGCCGCTATGTTCAGTAACTCCTCAGATACTCTTAGTATTGAAGAGTTTTAAATGTTGAGCATATGCAGCTTAACTTTACTATTCTAGGTTTAATTAATTAACCTAGTTAATCTGCATAAAGTCTGGAGCCACTGAGTCAAGAAGAAATGAACATGTGACGAGTTGCTGAAAACAGTTGCAAGGAACCGCTCAGCAGAACATTTTTTAACAAATTCTGAGGGTTTATTATTCTGAGTGTACACACACCACACACACACACACAACACACACACACACACACACACACACACACAGACGCAGCACTGAGGTGGGCGACCCCGACTGAGGGCTGCTCTGCTGCGAGTCACCGCTCTCTCTCTATATATTTCTATTTCTCTCTTTTTCAAGCATTGCACAAATGTTTTACCTCAGGATAAGCTAATCTAAAAAAACGAACAAAAAAAACGTAGACCTAGAGCAGACAGAGCCGCTCACTCCTCAGCAGCCAGGACAGTGACCAGCAGCTCCGTCGTGGAGGAAGCTGCCGAGCGTTTCATTAGTTTTGTGTTCTGACCCCGAGAAGAAGCGAAAACAAGACTGTACTGTTGTTCTCTATTCTAGCTACTGTATTATAGATATATATGTAGACATATACTGTATAAAACGTCTCAGCCGTGCACACGCTCACACTGTCCTCCTCCAGCGGGAGCGTGTGTGTGTGTGTGTGTGTGTGTGCGTGGCTGCTGCTCCCGTCCCCGTCAGAGCGGCTACGACTGCAGCTAGCGCCAGAAATATTTAATTTACATGTACTCACAAAAAAGTGTTTGTGGTCTCGAAAGAAGAAAAAAAACTGTTTGTTGCACTTTATTTGTTTTTTGGTTCTGGTTTTTTCTCTTTTCCTTTTTCCCAGATGTAACATATTTATAAAGTATCATAAACAGTAGTTATGTTTAGTCCAGATGTTAAATGATTATAGAGTAATGTTGTATATCAAAAAAAGAAGCGTAAACTCATCCTCTCACACAAGAGTCACACAAGATCTTTATGTGGGTGAACTAACGTTGTTCTTCCTTTTATATGCTCGTACGTACGCACCGTTTGAGGTTTTTATATGAGTCAAAATGAACTTGAAATATTATTTTTAGCCTTTTAAAAATGGGAGAAGTGGTTTGTGCATTTGTAGGAGAGTGTGTTCAGCCCGATAGCAGAACGAGACAGACTTTTTGTTTCTGACCTGAATGTGTGTGCCTATGTGCTATATATACATATATATGCATTAGAGCGTGTGTGTGTGTGTGTGTGTGTGCGTGTGTGTGTGTGTGCGTGTGTGTGTGAGGGAGGAGACAGAGGCAGAGGAAGTGAATGCCGTCTGCTTACCTACTGTAGTTTGCAGTGAGCTTACAGTTCTATGTGACAACACTCTACGTCCCGGCTGTAACACGACAACGAGTCAGAGATGGGAGCGGGACACACACAGGCGCATGTTTACATACTGATATAGAAAATGATTATATAGAACTATTAATACTCCTCATCCTCAGCCAGCTGCAGGAGCTGAGGACATCACGTGTTTTATAGCGTCATCACTGTTCCTCCTCAGTCTGAGCTCAGACTCACTCAACTAACAGAAACACATTTTCTCACACACACAAGTTGAACTATGCATCCAATTCTGCTGCAAAAGACAGAAAAAACCAAAAGCAGATTAAGATTTCACACAAATGGCGTTTGACTTGGGACGGGTGCGTCCTCCTGCCGTGTCGTGCTATGGCAGGGTGTGAGTGTGGTCACCAGTCTGCACGGGTTTGTCTACAGTTTACAAGAAAAAACAAAAGAGGAGAAGTCCAAACTAGCGTTGTTCAACTGTTCCCAGTGTCAGCTTATCAAGGCTTCAAACGTCAGCGAGCTAACGTTGTAAATACGTCTGGCGTTGGGCATCGTCGAGCTCTGAGCCCCTCAATTCTGCTAGAGCAAGTCAACGTGGTTTCAATGTGAATTTATAAAAACAAAGACTTTAATATTTTTTGGGGTTAGTTTGCTTTTCGTTGTTATCTCATACATAACCAGCTCAATATGCAAACAGGCCTCGTATCTGACCCAAACGTCTGTTGTTACTTATTACTAGTAGTGTGGAGACACGTTTACATGGAAACTCTTGATCATCATTTCTATTGAAGATGTGTGTGTTCTCAGAGCCCTGATAAGCTGGCAGGTGCATTTACTGATCCACCTAAAAGATTTGTACAAAAGAGAACTAAGCAAAAAAGTCACAGTACCTGTAAATACATTTAAATGTGTACATATACACATACACAGTATATCGCAATTCTCTGAGTAACTGTTTTATATGTATTCCTATATGAAGTGGGGTTATCTTATCTGTGTATTTTCAATTCAGCTGAACTTGTTCTTGAATTGTATGTAATTTCTATCATGAGAATATATTGTCTGACAGGTGTAAAGTAACTTTCTTTTTGGGTTAATTTCATAGGTAAAAGTATTATAATAACTATTATGAGCTTTTTTCTTTCTTCATGAATTATTTCTGTTGTCAAACTGTGACATGAGTAACCTCTGATTGTTTTGAGTGTCAGAATAAAGCAGTTATAAGAATATCAACACGCCTGGATGCCCCCGAGGCTCTGCCACCATCACGTCGTAGAGAAGCCTCCTCTTCCTCTTCCTCTTCCTCTTCCTCTTCCTCTTCCTCTTCCTCTTCCTCTTCCTCTTCCTCTTCCTCTTCCTCCTCCTCTTCCTCTTCCTCTTCCTTTCAGCCTCCTTACACCTGACATGATGGCGTTGTTCATTACGTGTGTATTTCATGTTTTATTGTTTACGTGTTGTTATGTTTGTGTGTTGTTTGATCCAGTTCATCCCCAAAATGTCCAAATTTTAACACTTTTTTCAATTCACTTTACTCCAGATTTGTGGCCGTGACAGTAAATGATATTCACTAAACGTACAGTTTGATTTAAGAAGAGAAACTCGGATCACACGTTTTTGCGGTTTATTCACTTTTTAATAGTCACGAAAACAGGAAATCCAGAAACCTTCAGTATTAAAACAGCACAGATCCGATGCAGAGACAAGACGTACGGTGGCCAAGAAAGTCCAAATTAAGAAAACAAATTGAGAATGCAAGCACAGAAACAACAACTTTTTTGCTGTGTTGTTTGTCCATAAAACTCTCCCGTCAACATTCCTAGCTTTGCCTCGTAGAGACGCAGCCTGAACAAACCGCTCCTCGTCAACTTCCTGTGAGCTTCAGTTCTGGAGCTACATCTGCATGGACAGCAACACAGATGTTGATCTCATTCTATACAAGTTCACATGAGTCGCTTATAAAACACTCCACCAGAGCAGCATCACAACCCAATGTCAAGACCATGTTACATTAGCTCCTCCTCTCATCCTGCTCCCCTCCTGCTCTCCTCCTCCTGGTCTCCTCCTGGTCTGGACCCATGGACAGTAGAAGGAGCGTGGCCACTAGTGTTCTTCTTCTTTGTAGCAACACAACAGCTGCTTCTCACAATCTTCCAGAGGTTTACAGCTGGTTCAGACCAGTACGTATCCTTCTCCTCCACTGGTTCACCTCCTTCTTCCACATATCTCCATTCCCATGTTAGCAGCATCCAGAGCTTCATCCTGGTCTCCTCCAACATCTGCAGCTCTAACTCCAAACTGCAGCAGAACATCTAGCAGGGTGTTTATGTTCCCTTCCTCTGGTGGAATCAGTGTTGCTGTCCATGGAAATGTAGCCTCAGCTAGCTCCGTCCCTGGCGAGCATCAGTGAAGGGAGGACAGGATGGGGGGTGGGGTGGGGGGGGGGGGGGGGGGGGGGGGGGGGGCAGAGCGAGGTTCCTTCATGTGAGGAGACAGACACAAAGGGAGGGTGGGCTGGATGCTGATTGAGCATGCCACTTGTTTGACTGTTTGTCTCTCTGGATGAGAAGTTCAGGGGGGGGGAGGAGGAGGGGGGGGGGGGGGGGGCAGGGAGGAGCGGGTAACACACTACAAAGGCGTTTCCAAATTAAAGCCTCGTCTTCTCCCGCGTCTTTATTTTTTGTGTCAGGAGCTGCTGCAGATCGCGGTGAATTAGCAAACATCTGTCATGACGAGGGTCCTGGGACACCCCCCTCCCCTCCCCCCCCCCCCCCCCCCCCCCCCCCCCCCCCCCCCTCCCCTCCCCTCTCCCCTCCTCCCCCCTCCACGCCCACACACCCCCGCCCTCCACATCCAGCCCCATCACTCCGACTCTCCACCCGTGTGATTACGGCGCCCTCTGATCTCTGCTCGGGCTGCGCTGGCGTCTGACTGCACAGTGAATGGAGCTGTTGTCTCTCAGCTCCAAACTTTTCCTTTTTATTCATTTATTTATTTTATTTTTTCTGCACAAAGCGTTGTTTCCTGGGCTCTGACGCCTTCGCCGTGGCGTCTGAACCTTCGGCTGTGAACTTCTTCCTCCCTGAAACGCACCATGACGTAGACGTGGAGGGAGGAAAAGCTCCAGCGCTGTAACAGGAGTGTGTGTGTTGTTGATTCCATACGTTGTCCCATATGTTTACTCACATTCTGCTTTCAAAGAAAATATATTCCTGGCTTCTACTTTCTGTGACACCGAGCTCACTCCTTAAAAAAACTTGTTCAGAGAGGAGCAAAGTTGCGCTGAGCTCCACACTGACTTCTTTTCCTCAGCGCCTCTCGGTTACTTATGTGTCAGAAAACGTAACCTTCTGCATATTTACCAGTCTCCCCACTTCTCTCCCCTGTTTCCAGTAAATACAAAATGGAAGAGCTGTACTCAGTATTGATGGACATCACAGATGAAAACAACGAAGGGAGGAGAACTAGCTTTAAGAAAATAACACAAGAAGAAGAAGTAGAACTAGAAGAAGGTGAAGAAGAGGAGGAGGAGGAGGAGGAGGAGGAGGAGGAGGAGGAGTCCCTCTACTGAGGCTGGCGAGGGAAGACGGGAGGCGAACAGTGGCAGCGGCGTCAGAACCAGCCACACACTGACAGACGGAGCGAGCCGGTTTCCACCAGGGACCACCTCTATGCCGGGTAGAAAAAGACAGCGAGAGAGAGAAGAAAAGTGTCCCGTTATTATAAAACATTTTATTTTTCTATACTTTTGTGATTTACAATGGTAAAAAAACAAAACTAAACAAAAACGTGTGTATAAAGCCGTATATATGTAAAAAAAATCTGTTTTTATGTTTTTTGGTAAGGGAGATGAACAGTTGGCCCTTGATGCTGATTCTGTGGTATGCAGGAAGGAGGAGGGAGGATCCCTCCCCCCTTTCCCCCCCAGCCTCCCCCCAGCCTCCCCCAGCCTCCCCCAGCCTCCCCCCGGCCTCCCCCCAGCCTCCCCCCAGCCTCCCCCGGCCTCCCCCCAGCCTCGCCCCCCCCCCATGGCACACTGCTCTGCCGCTGCCGCCGTCCTGCTACCCTGACGAACAGAAGGAGGCGGGCAGACGACGCACTTCCTCTGCTGTTCTTCCTGAGGGTGGGGTCCAGGCTCCGCCCCCTCCGCCTCCCCCTCCCCCTCCCCCTCCCCCTCCCTCCGGCGATGTCGCTCCTCCCTCCTTGTTGCGGCAGCGCCTCCTGTTAGCAGCGTCCCCCGTGGACTCTGTCGTGATGTCACTTTCTCCTGGCAGCGCCATTGGGCGTCCCCGCCCCCCCGATGGCCAGCGTCACTGGTTTACAGCGTTGGGGGAGTGGGGGGGGTCGAGCCACGGCGGGACCCTCCCCGCTCTGCCCCTCTCCACGCCCCAGCAGAGGTCACTGACTGACTGAGGACTAGTTAGAGAAACTCTTAACTCACCTGCCAGACTCCGAGCCCAAGCCTTTGTGTCTCTGCACCGCGGACGGACGGACGGACGGACGGACTCGGAGGCCCCGCCCTCCAGAGGATGCACGTTTTTCCACCTGACGAGAATAACTCATCCAAAAAAAAAACAGAAAACGTCCATGTAACAGATTGAATTATACTCGAATACTCCCATCGTACGACATCAGCAGGTGCATAACCAAAACACAAGCCTGAGGCAAACAGACTCGTCGCTAGAGAAAACATATAGAACTACAGTAGTGCCCATCCAACGGTAACAAGGAACGAGGGCTAAATATGTCATTTCTTTTGTCAATGTATTCTGAGAATATTTGTGTGGGGTTTTTCCTTTTTCTTTTTTTCCTTTGGTTTTTGTTCCGGGTTTTTTCTTCTCTATTTTCTTTTCTTTTTTGCAGCACTGAAAACTTTTAAAGAGGAAAAAAAAAGTTTTACTTTTGGTGGAAAAAGCGAAACCTTAACTTCTTGATATCAGGAGAGTCACTGTAAAACGTGTTTAAAACAAGAATGTTGGTTCAGTTCTTTGAATGTACATTAATGTCTAGGGTGTCCGATAAGTATGTATTCCTTTTCTGTATATAAATATATATACATATCTATTATATGGGCTGTGGTGATGTCAGGGAGTAGAGGGGGTGGGCAGGAAAAGCCTCTGGCCCCCAAACATAGATATCAGACCCCCCCCACCCCCCCTCCCTCAACTAAATATGTCCCTGATATTTACTGTAACATGTGATCATGTGTTATATGATTGAAAGTGTGATGGTGATAGTGTGAACTGACCTCCCCCAACTACCACCCCCCCCCCACACACACACACACACACACACATATTTACAATACATACAGTCATCCACACACACACACACACACACACACACTCACACACACACTCACACACAGACACACACACACGCTGGCCCCTCAGATGCAAACATCACCCCCCCACCCCCCCCACCCCCCCCTCCCCCACCGACAAACACTTCAGGAACAGACTTGCTGCAGCTGCAGTCGTTTTGGCCGCCGCTCGCTAATTAGTGCAAAGGTGATGTTGGTGTCAGAGTAAAAAGAAGTTTATGAATATTGATTTTTTCTTTCTTACTTGAACCAAAGTTTGATTTGAACAGTCTCAGCGCTTTGATCAGGAGGCAGCGAGGCTCTCGTCATGACGCCGCCGCCTGGATGCGTATTGACGTGACCCAGATCTGAGGAAGAGGAGCTTCACTGCTGCTGCTCCAAGCTGCTGCCACAAGCTGCTGCTCCAAGCTGCTGCCACAAGCTGCTGCTCCAAGCTGCTGCCACAAGCTGCTGCCACAAGCTGTTGCTCCAAGCTGCTTCTTGTAGCTGCTGCTCCAAGCTGCTGCCACAAGCTGCTGCCACAAGCTGTTGCTCCAAGCTGCTTCTTGTAGCTGCTGCTCCAAGCTGCTGCCACAAGCTGCTGCTCCAAGCTGCTTCTTGTAGCTGCTGCCACAAGCTGCTGCCACAAGCTGCTGCTCCAAGCTGCTTCTTGTAGCTGCTGCTCCAAGCTGCTGCCACAAGCTGCTGCTCCAAGCTGCTTCTTGTAGCTGCAAATGTTGCAGCTACAAGAAGCAGCCGCAGCCACAGCATGAAGCTTCTGCAGTTCCCACAGTTGCTGCTTCTTACAGCTGCAGCAAGAAACAGCTCCAGCTGCAAGAAGCAGCTTCGGAGGGAAGCAACTGCTGCAGCAGCTTCTTGTAGTTTTGCTTCCTGGAGAAACTACAGCAGCTGCTGCTCCTGCAGTGTTGTGCAGCTGCAGTAGCTGCTGGAAGCAGCTTTACGTGCATCTACTTCCTGCAGCAGCTTCCTGCAGCAGCTTCCTGCAGCAGCTTCCTGCAGCAGCTTCCTGCAGCAGCTTCCTGCAGCAGCTTCCTACAGCAGCTTCCTGTAGCTGTTTCCTGAAGCAGCTTCCTGCAGCAGCTTCCTGCAGCAGCTTCCTGCAGCAGCTTCCTACAGCAGCTTCCTGTAGCTGTTTCCTGCAGCAGCTTCCTGCAGCAGCTTCCTGCAGCTGTTTCCTGCAGCAGCTTCCTGCAGCTGTTTCCTGCAGCAGCTTCGTGCAGCTCCTTCCCAGCCTCTCTAGGGTCACGTCTACCTCGGTGGGCTGTGGTTTTCTTGCATGTTGGAAACAACCTGCTGGTCCTGAGCAGAGGCGTCCTGAGCAGAGGCGTCCTGAGGGGACATGTCCCAGCCAGAGGACAGCGGGTGTGTTTTGGGTGAAGCACAACTTTGTTTGAGAGTTCAGGGTTCGCCGCTGCTGCCGCCTGGGCGGCGGCGGCGTGTGTTATTGTGTGTGTGGTTTCGTTCCAGAGGGAAAAGACTCGGAGAAGCTCCTGACTTCCTGTACAAAAACTACAGTGTGTACTGTTAATATCCTGTACAGTAAATCTCACCTCACACTTCTTGATTAACTTCATCTTATTTCAGGTTTAAAGAAAAAAAAAAAGAGCGAAAAAAACTTGTTCTGAATCAGGGCTCCTACCCACGCGACCTCTGTTCACCTGTAGACAGCTTCTCATATATTACAGAGTATCTATATCATGGCAACTAACTGTTGTGAAGTCTAACTGGGGTAAAGTCGGTCATTTGTTCTCCCACGCAGCGATCATATGCAGGCTTTGCATTTTTATACCTGTCGGTTTGTTTCTGAGAGTCACTCGATTAGTCTGACCCGCACACACACACACACACACACACGCACACACACACACACGCACACACGCACACACGCACACACACACACACACACACACGTCTGTGGCGGGTCGGAGGTGACTCGAGCGCAGGCTGGACCCGGGAGGCACAACCTGGCCAAACGCACAGAGACAAAGAACCGCGTTGTTTGTTTGTTTGTTTGTTTGTTTGTTTCCCGTTCTGTTGTGTCACCTGGTCTGAGTTTGTCCACTGAACGATCTATGCACTTTGCAACAAAAACAAATATGATGTCACGTGTGACGGGCACATTTTTTCCGGACGATTCCGCTGTCACGTATTTATCCGAGTTAGCTGGTAGTTCATCAAATCCAAGGCAATAAGGCTGGCGCTGTTTCTTCGTCTCAAAAGAATCTCATGAAAAGACCAAAAGCAACACTGTGTGAGTCTGTCTCAGCACTTCCTGACGCCCGCCGCCCGCCGCCGCGTGGCTCCTGCCCACGCTGTAAAGAAAAACTTTGTACAAAAATCTCACAAACGTTTAGTTCCATCTCTGGGTGAGTGTGAGGCAGCAGCATGGAAGGAGAATACAGGGTGTGTGTGTGTGTGTGTGTGTGTGTGTGGAGGTGATGGATGGAGAAGGTTTGGTAGTCCAGACGTAGTGTGTGGTGGTAGCAGTGGTAGCAGTAGTTGTAGTAGCTGTCCTAGGAGACGTGTGCTCTGCTCATTTCAAAGTGTTTAAAGCTCATTTTTACGTCCGCAGCTGTTTACAAAGATGCTCAACGCTAAACATGCAATACAGGACCTGGTGCAAGGTTAGGCACGTTCGTCACGACATCACTTCCTGGGCGGGGCTTCTGTTTAAAGTCACAGTAACGCTCTCTGGCCGGGACGCGGCTCCGGGCCGGTTCAGGCGTCGCTCTCACAGCCACAGCTCCCCCGCTGCAGTTCCTCCAGCAGCCACTAGAGGCTCCACAGCTCCCCCCTCACCCCTTCTGGTCCCACTATGAAACCAGTACATACACTGGCTGGAACGACAGCAGCCAGTCCTGCTCTCTGCAGACGATGCAAGCTGATAAAAACCAGTTCAGTTTGCTTTGATCAAGCAAAGCAAAATACGATGCCTTCAGCTTTGAGCTGAAATACGTCTTGGACATGTGGACGAAAGAAGATATTTGAACAATTTCCTTCATTTTTCTGACCTTTTATCAAACAAACAACCAACAAATGAACTGAGAATGTAATTGGTGGATTTCTAGTAAAGAAAATAGTTGGTTACAGTCTGGGGTTAAAGTTGGGAGCTGGATACGTCTTCCATTGAATATAAACACACGTCATGCTAAGCTAAGCCTGCTAAGCTAGCTGTGGATTAGTGGTTCAGGAATGGTCGCCAGTTCAAGTCCTCCCTCGGCTGTACTCAGTCGTGTTTCTACTAGAGGACTAGAGGAGTAAAAGTATCACGTATGTAACTGTAATCCTGTAATCCTGGCTGGGGCTGTGGCTGGGAGCGGCGTCGTGGGATGAGATTTTATTGCCTTAGAGTTTCCTGTGTCGCTCATCGTCTCTGATTGGCCGTTTGTGTTTGGCGCCTGGTTCTGATTGGTTGACGACTGATTGCCTGGTTCTGGTTGGTCTTCCACGTCATGAGTATCGGTGGGTGTGTTTGTTTCGTTGACCTTGGTGCGGTTGTCTTGTCTCTGTGGCGGGGCCCCCGGGTGTCTCCGTGCTCCAGCCTGCGCCCGGGCGCAGGGGTGAAGCCAGGGGCGGGGCCAACACGCTGGCCCCGCCCCCTTCCTTCAAATGCCTTCAGTTAACGAACTGGTCCTGATCTTCCTGAGCACAACTGCTTGAGCTGTGACGCTAGCAGGATGCCCCCCCCCCCCCTGAGTGTCCCCCCCGCCTCCCCCCTGCCTCTCCCCCGACAAACCTGACGACCCCCCCAACCTCCCCCATAGCCTTCTAGTATGTGAGTTGACTGGCCCCTTTTGTATTCCTGGTGTTCTGTACATAAAGACCCTCACCCCCTCCTCACCCGTCCCCCCCGCCCCCCTCCCCCAGTTGTCCTTTCAGGGGGAAAAAGAAGAAGAAAAAAAAACTACATCCTCTGACTCCCCGAAATCTTGTATTTTGTTCTAATAATGACAAAATTTATTTATAAGGATTTTTTAAAATCTATCTCTTTCTCCTTTTTGTAAATGTTCCAGTTAAATAAAGTTTAAAAATGTTAAAAAATTAAATGGATATATTGAAAGGTTAAAAAAAAGTCTCTAGAAGTCCCCGCCCCCTCCTCTGGCTCTGTACTCTGAACTTTGTGTTTTTGTTTTTCTCTTTCTGTATGCTTCTCTTTACGTGCTTCAGATGAAGAGTTCTATTTATTATGACATTAACGTTATTATAATTATGACTAATTATTAATATTATCATCATCCTCATCATCCTCATTATTATCATTAATAAACTTGTCTACTTCAGCTTCGCTGTCTCCGCTCTGCTTTGTGCCATCGGAGTTCAACTACGTGTCCCATGATGCAGCGGGACGTCCCCTGGTGTCTGGTAGGACGGGGACGTGCCCTGGTCTCCAGGGAGACAGAGACGTCCCCTGGTCTCTGGTAGGACAGAGACGTCCCCTCATCTCCTAGAAGACGGAAACGTCCCCAGGTCTCTAAGAGGACAGAGAAGTCCCCTGGTCTCCTAGAAGACAGAGACGTCCCCTGGTCTCTGGTAGGACAGAGACGTCCCCTCATCTCCTAGAAGACGGAGACGTCCCCAGGTCTCTAAGCGGACAGAGATGTCCCCTGGTCTCCTAGAAGACAGAGACGTCCCCAGGTCTCTAGGAGGACAGAGACGTCCCCTGGTCTCCTAGAAGACAGAGACGTCCCCAGGTCTCTAGGAGGACAGAGACGTCCCCTGGTCTCCTAGAAGACAGAGACGTCCCCAGGTCTCTAGGAGGACAGAGACGTCCCCAGGTCTCTAGGAGGACAGAGACGTCCCCTGGTCTCCTAGAGGACGGAGACGTCCCCTGGTCTCCGGGGGAGGACGCAGGAGCAGGAGCGTAAACACTGGAGCAGATCCGGCCTCTCCATGGCTGTTGACTTAGTTTAATCCTTTGAGTCTCTGCAAACAGCAGCAGATGGATTTTCTCTTTTCAGTCGCAGCCAAAAAACAAAACAAAAAAAACAAATTAAACTAAAATTGACAAAACAGAAACGTGTGTTGACGCTTATGTTGCAGCTGCGAACGCCCTCTTCCTCGTGAAGACGAGGCCTCGGCTCGGCCTCGAACAGACTCTGCTTCACTTTATTCTCATGCTTTGTTGTTAGCACGTTGTTAGCACGTTGTAGCACATTGTGCTACACTTTAATGTATGAAAAGTGCAAAAGAGTATAAAAATGAAAAATGTTCACAAGAGGTCTTTACCCAATACCACAATGACAGTATAGACTGTTCTATTTTATTCTACTCTATGCAGAAGAAAATATAACAAGTACAACTACTAGAAATAGATCTGAGAAGTGACAGAAGTCCCATGTGTTTGTCATCACTGTGTCTCTGAGTTTGATGTCCAGTCTGAACTTCTCCTCCATCACACTTCTCCAGACTGCTTTACAGACATGTGTCCTCCAGGTAAGTCACGCTCCAGGTTATAGACACGTCCGGTGTAATAGTAGTTGACTGGAGAGCTCCATCGATCAGAATCAGCCTTCAGATGCAGAAGTGATGAAGTTTCAGACTGAAGATGTAAAAACCACAGAACACAGACCTCAGAGTTCATTCCTGCTGGAGCTGAAAGCTTTAGTTTCAGCGAATAAAAGGGGGCGAGAGGTGTCAGGTGGCTCCAGGTGAGGAGGTTTGGGATGCTGCCAGTCAGAGCTGCAGCTGCTAAGCCATTAACCAGTGATAGAATAATAACCCAGCAGTTTGTTTAAGCATGGAAAACATATTTGGAGAAAGTGAGTCAAAGTGTTATGCTCTTAAATGTGAATATTTTAAGGTTTCTTCAGACTCTGCATAGCAAATTATTCGGTTCTTACCAAGATAAATAAAAATATGAGAAGTGTTATAAAGGTAATTTATCCAGTTTAAAGAGTTAACTTCTTATTTCCACTGTTAAACTTTGCACTGTAATGCTAAATCAACCACTTAACATCTTATTTTAACAAATTATCTCGCTCAATGGACAGATATTTTTACTTGTTTACTTGTCTCATTGTTCATTGTGTAACACACTGAAGGTCTACACATCAACATTCTTATACAGTTTCCTAATATTCCACAGCAACTAACAGCCTTGGAGCAGAACTCACTGACTGGTGCAGCCTTATCTCCAGCTTCGGGTCGGTCCTGGACCGGAGCTGCCGGCCTGGCAAGACAAACTTCTTAAAAAAACACTTTTTAACGCAGTTTCATTCCCACATTTGTGAGAGAACACTGGTGTGTTTTTGTTGTTAAATATCATGTTTTCAACTAAGTGGTATAGTTTTGACACTTTTCTTGTTTGTGAAAAAAAGCATATGTAGTAAAATGGGCTAGAAACACATACGGTCAGGTTACAGAGTGAAAAAGCTTAAAGTTCTCAGATCATTGTACGTGTTCACCTGCTGAGGGGAGAAACAGAAAACATGCACGTGTTTGGACGTTCTCCTGGTACTTTTCACAGCCATTTATTACACATTATATAGAAGTATAAGCAGTTATATTCAGGAAGAAAACAAATTGGAAAGCTTAAGATTTTAGTGAGAAAGAATTGTGTGTTATTTAAAAGTAAAACATAAACTATATTTCTTGAAAAATATCAAAAATCAATCAAAATAAAGCTCAGCCTTTCATTAGTGTGAAACTTTCTTTCGTTCTGTATCAATGACATTTCTATGGACCAGAGCGGGTGTAATGCCAGGCTGGCTCCACCGGGGGGCAGCATGTGTCTATGAGCTCACAGGAAGCTGCAGTAGTGCAGGTTTCCTGTCTGACCTGAGACCCTCAGCCCTGCTCCTCCTCCTCCTGCTCCTCCTCCTCCTCCTCTCTGACATGTTAACAGCTGATCGAGGTCAGACGAGGATCTGAACTGATAAAAGCATCTGTTGGCTGTGGAGGAATCTGTCACCTGAGCCTCAGCGATCCGCCATAATCTCACAATTATGAAGCGATGAGACACTTTGACTTTATGGGGACGGTGCTTCGCTCAAACGGCCCCACGTAAAACCCCATCTGTACAAATGGGCCCTGGGTCTGAGCCAAGAGAGGGCGAGAGCCGCCGTATATCAGGACACACACACACACACACACACACACACACACACACACACACACACACACGTGCTCGCTGCCCCTATCACTTCTGAGGATGCAGCATTCCAACGAGCAGAGTTTCTTCTTTTTTCGTCTTTTTTTTGATGGGAAATAAACAAAGATGATTCACGATTCAGCTGAAAACACGACGTGTGGCTCCTCAGTTTATTATTTATACGAGGTTAATTAATCTGAGCTGTAGAAGGAGACAAGCTCTGGGAGTGTGTGTGTGTGTGTGTGTGTGTGTGTGTGTGTGTGTGTGTGTGTGTGTGTGCGTGTGCATACACCTGTGTAAAAGATATCAAAGTCTGCAAATGTATCAGATAAATGTCATCAAAATAAAGTTGTGTTTTTCATCGTTTGGGGCTTTCTGGCCTCTAGGACTAAGATCAGCTGCAGTAAATAAAGGTTTGTGTTGTGTTTTGTTTATTTCTTCTGTAAATAAAGCACTGGATGAATTCTGCATCCTGGACAGACACACAGACCGTCTCCATCTCCGGTGCTCAGCAGGTAGAGGGCGCTGTCGTAGCATCGAGCTCTCAGGAGAAGATTCTCTGGACCAGAATGATGAGAAGCTGTAAATGGAAAGCAGAGAGCTGAGCTCAGCAGATCAGGAGCCTCGATACAACCTGGGATCAGCTGAGACCCGAGGAGAGGAGGAGCATGCAACCATCAGTGGCTTTATGAGAGTGACCTTAAAGCTGACGTATCTATGTGATGTGATGCAGCTTCATCCTGCTCTACTTCTTCCTCTTCTTCTTTGATGCAGACGTTGCATCATTGAGTCATCATTAAATCTGTAAAAACAAAAACACGACTCCTCTTCACATCCAAAAAGATGTGTGTGTGTGTGTGTGTGTGTGTGTGTGTGTGTGTGTGTGTGTGTGTGTGTGTGTGTGTGTGTGTGTGTGTGTGTGTCAGGCCTCAGCATCGCTCCCCAGAACATTTTGCTTGGATCAGAATAATGAGGACCAGGTTTGTCAAACAACTTGATCAGAGATCAGATCTTTGTTTCCAGAACTGAAAAAAATATAAAGCTATGTGATATGTCTGTTCCCATTGTCATTATTCTATATAATGGAAACAATTAGCGTTACTAAATGTAAAGATGTATATTCAGATTCAGTTGAGTCTCTGGGGGAGAGTGATCCCAGCCTGTGAATGTTCCTTCAGATTATCTCCTCACAGTTCTCGTCTGCAGCTCTGACGTGGCAGCTAAACGTGTTGCGAGCGCCGTGTGCGTGTGAATCATAGTAGAACCGAGGCTAGGAGGAGGAGGAGGAGGAGGAGGAGGAGGAGGAGGAGGAGGAGGAGGAGGAGGCGTCCTCCCCGGAGCAGGATTTAGAACCACCACTGGTGTCCATCTGCACACCGGATTTAAAATGTGGCTTCGCTGTGACCCGTCTGTCGTCCAGGGCCTCTGGAGACGGAGGCAGGAGCCGCCGCCGTGCCAGGAACACACACACACACACACTCACACACACACACACACACTCACACACACTACATGTGACCAGGTACAGTTCTGCTGGTGGAAAAAACGTTTCATCAGGACACGTCACGTCAAGTCCGAGTCTCCACTGCTTCACTCTGCGCCTTCGGCCTCAGGAAAAGCTGCCGGTATTAAAACAATGTTGAAGCTGTGTCTCCATGTCACCTGGACACGTGGTAAAGCCAAATACCTCAAGAACCCTGGAGATGGAGAACGGTAAAGAACAACACAGCTCCTCTCCTCAGCTGCTCCTCCTGACGTGTCCATCTAGAAGCTGATCTCAAAGTGTGATGGAAACACTTTGTTCACATCTCCAGGTCACGTGACCTGATGTAGGGGTCACATGACCAGTTCCCTTCAGACCAGATGGACAGAGGAGGAGACTCAACTGTTTCTACATCTGATTCAAAGATCTAAGAAAACTATGTTCTGGACGTCCATCTTCCTCAGAGTGGATGTCAGCGGAAAAAGCGCCACGCTCTTCCCCTGATTACCTTCAAAGGAAGACACACAGAGACAGATTACCTTGGCCAAGGGGAGCAACTACTCCTTAGAGCAAAGCCCGTCCAGGTAGCGCTTCCCACTTCATTTATAGTTTAAAGTGTACAGTGATTGGTTGAAATACAGCGTACTCGGACGCAGCCGAGCATTCCATTGGTCCCTGGACGCGATATCGTTGTATGGAGCAGAGCGTAGGTGTTACACACATGAAAAGAGAAAAACATCTATAAAGCATGACCTCTACACGAAGAACATTCCGTTCTGCGAACTGGTCAAATCGCTAATATTTCACAAAAGTATGCGGGTGTTAACACTTCTCCTTTTCACTACTCTATTCACTACTATGAGTTTCGCATGCATGAGTATAGACAATATTTACAACTTTCTCCTAACAGTGGAGGACCAGGACCACATGGTACCAGGGTTATTATGGGATGGAGCAGGACCACATGGTACCAGGGTTATTATGGGATGGAGCAGGACCACATGGTACCAGGGTTATTATGGGATGGAGCAGGACCACATGGTACCAGGGTTATTATGGGATGGAGCAGGACCACATGGTACCAGGGTTATTATGGGATGGAGCAGGACCACATGGTACCAGGGTTATTATGGGATGGAGCAGGAACACATGGTACCAGGGTTATTATGGGATGGAGCAGGACCACATGGTACCAGGGTTATTATGGGATGGAGCAGAAACTGACTTTTATTTTGACTGACTGACTACAGAAACGTAGTCAGATTGTATTGAACGTATTGTTACATCTTATGTAACAATAAAATTATGTAAGTTATTAAAGTTCACAGTGATGAGGAGGTGGATCTGCCCTGATCTTCATACTGTTTCTGTAGCATGTAACCTGTGTTATCTCTATCCATGTGTGTGAAAACTGCAAAAAAGAAAAATTTCACTTTTTTATCAAAGAAAAGAAAGAAAAACTGCTACTGAGAGTGATGGAGCACAAAGTGAAAACTGAAAAATATAAAATGCCCAAAGACACATTCACCACCCCTGAAGGGTTAGGGAAGCTAGGTACTGGCTTTATATAATGCTATAATAACAGTAATACAACGTCCCGTTTTAATAAAGAATAGAGTGTCTGAGTCACTGAATTGTGGGTCTGGACAGTCAAACTGATTCTGTAGGCTGTGACTTGTACAGGAGGAAGTCCTGTGCTGGTAACGTTCCACCACTGGTCAGAGAGAGAGCGGCCTGGCGGTTTAAGACAGCTTACTGGGCGTCTGTTCAGCCAAATCCATTTTTATTCACCCTGTGGATTAGGAGCCGCGCTGCCAAGGCTGCCCTGGTGGAACCAGAGCCAGGACCAGGCCTGCAGGTGGAAACGCGGCAGGAACCAGAGCCTCCAGAGGCTCCAGAGAGAAACGTGTAGTCTGTTTCCTCGCTGAGGCCAGGAGCCTGAGCTGTGTGTGTGTGTGTGTGTGTGTGTGTGTGTGTGTGTGTGTGTGTGTGTGTCAGTGATTCCTCTGCTTCACCTCCAGAGGGCGCTGACACATCAGAGGTGGTGAGGACACACTGCTGAGGACACACACTTCACACCACAGCGTGTGTGTGAGGTCTTAGGGATGGTGCTAACAACTAGACACACACACACACACACACACACACACACACACACACACACAGAGGAAGAGAGAGAAAGATGGATAATGATGCTGCTACACATCTTTTCTCATTCATGGACATCAAAACTTCTGCTTCATCTATCTATCTATCCAACTATCAATCGAGTCAAGTTCCTCGGATCTGAGGAACATGAGAACCTGAGGACCTGAGGAACTGAGGACCTGAGAACCTGAGGACCTGAGGACCTAAGGAAGAGGTGGAGTCAGAGGGAGCAGATGGGAGCAGCTTCACCATGATGCTGCTGCTCTTCAGGATGCCACGCTGCAAAGCCAATCACAGAGAGGAAACAGAGAACCATACAATGCCATGACTGTTCTGACCTTATTCTAAATGAGACAATAACTGGATTAAGGTCTCATCATGATTTACGTACATAGAATATTATATTCATATTCCTGTTTACGTACTGGTTACGCACCAATGATCAATGCTGGTTTATGGAGGGTTCACCCACCTCTGGATAAGCCTTTCCGTGCAGGCTGCACAAACATGTTCAGGTCGATGGATGGGGAGTGTGTGTGTGTGTGTGTGTGGTCTCCATCTTGTTTTGTCATTTTACTGTTAAACTGTAAAATGTGTTGACGCTACACACTGTGTATAACAGATGGACATGGTCTTCCAGTCTGAAAAGTGAGGCCAACGCAGAAGGGACTTCACTTGCAGTTTTCTCCAACACACACCCAGTGAAAAAACATCATGTTCAGACATGTTGAGTCATGTTCAGACATGTTCAGACATGTTGAGGCATGTTGAGGCATGTTCAGACATGTTCAGACATGTTGAGGCATGTTGAGGCATGTTCAGACATGTTCAGACATGTTCAGACATGTTGAGTCATGTTGAGCAATGTTAAGACATGTTCAGACATGTTGAGGCATGTTCAGACATGTTCAGACATGTTCAGACATGTTGAGTCATGTTCAGACATGTTGAGTCACATGTTCAGACATGTTGAGGCATGTTCAGACATGTTGAGTCATGTTGAGTCATGTTCAGACATGTTCAGACATGTTCAGACATGTTCAGACATGTTCAGACATGTTGGGGCGCGTTCAGACATGTTCAGACATGTTGAGTCATGTTCAGACATGTTCAGACATGTTGAGTCATGTTCAGACATGTTGAGTCATGTTCAGACATGTTCAGACATGTTGAGTCATGTTCAGACATGTTGAGTCATGTTCAGACATGTTCAGACATGTTGAGTCATGACACCATCCATGTTTTTACAGCTCAGGTCTCAACAGCTAAAGTTGCTGGTGGTCAATCTGGAAATAATTCCATGATGAGAGGTTGTCTATTTGATTGGCATGTCTGACATATCTGAGAATGATTGACAGGTTTTCACAGGCCCGCCCCTCACTCCTCTCCAGCCCCACCCTCTCTGCCAAATATGGTTTCTTCTGGTTCCAAAGATAAAAGATGGCAGCAAACTCCTGGCTTAAAAAACAGAAAAATGTCAAAAAAAAAAAACTAACAAAAAACCCAAAACAACAGTGATGCGTAACCTATGCGTGTGTGTGTGTCATAAAAATTCACAGCCTCCCTCTGACCTAAAAACCCCAGATCGATGCTTGTTTAGTCGCAGCTGTTATTAATGACTCCAGCAGACCAAACACATTTCCATCCTGCCTCTGGCTGGCTCTGGAGTCTGTCAGCATCACACGACGTCTCAGGCTGAAAGCCGAGATGACGCTGGTCAATACTCGGAGACGACACGGATAAATCCGTCCTCTCTCTTGGGATGCTCAGCAGCCAAGTCGGCCTTTTACCTCCGTGTTCTTCCTCCTGCCTCGGTCGCTGAAAGACTCCTGGAAATAGCTCCTAGAAAACCCAGAGACGAGAAGAGCTCTGCTCAAATTCAACTAGTGATTTTAACTTCTACACCAAATATCTTGAATTTCTTGACGTGACTTGGAGTTTCCATCAGAGCCTCAGCAGCTTGAACTTCACATTCAGATATCAATGATGAGACTTTCAGAGCAGGACGTTGTTCATCAAATGGACTGAGACTGGAGGCTCTCAGTGAGCAACATTTCTCAGTGTGTTTGGTCTCATTGCAGCATTTTGTAGTTCCACTTTAACATTTGAGAGCGAGTCGGTTGTTTTGAGTCAGAGCTCCACGGCTGAAAGTCATCAAAACGAAAGTCTAACCCTGACCCAGAGGCAGTCAGTCATGAGTTAATGCTAAATAACATGATAGCTTATAGTATTCGTGATTGTTTGTGTTAACGATGATAAATGACGAGTCTATATTTTATAGTCGATGAAACAGGAAAAACAAACCTGTGAAAGCAAAGAGAAGAAGACCTCCACCAGCAGCATTACTCACTCCTTAGTTAGCTCAAAGCTCCTGTTAGGACTCTTCCTCCTCGCAGCTACTCTTCCTCCTGGTTATGACCTGCTCATGGAGCAGGTACCAGCGCTGTCCAGGACCAGAGCCTGAGCAGTAGGCAGCAGGCGTCTGAGCCGAGGCGCCGTGAGATGACGTGTCTGGTCCGTCTGTGAGGATATTATTTTGGTCAGATGTGTCTCTGCCATATTGCCCAGTGAAGCGGGGAGGCCAGGCCACAAAGAGGGAGCATATGCCTGCCTCTCCCTCCACCGCCGCCCCTGACATGTGTTACTTCCTCCTCGCTCGGCCCACCTGCTCGCAGAGTCCTGCCGCTCGCTGCCAAGGCTCTGCACAGATCAGAGTCTGCGTCGGAGGCTGGAGAGGCTGGAGAGGTTTCAGAGGCTGCAGATTTCAGAGGCTGGAGAGGCTGCAGAGGATTCAGAGGTTGTAGAGGCTGGAGACGAGGCAGGGGGAGAGGAGGAGCCAGCAGTGCAGCGTAGCCCAGTACAAACGCTTCACTCATTTGTTTGAAAGTTTTCGTCGTCTGCAGCTGATGACTGAGGCCCGTTAGAGTCCAGTACAGCAACAGGAGTGATAATAAAACAATGCAAACAATAAGTAGTAAGGTGATAAAAAATCTGGCAAGAAGATCAAAATAAAAACAATATAGATGATGACACACCAGTATGACCACTGGTCTGGCTTGAAATGACAGAAACAGGAAGTAGATGCATGGCGTGCGAGTGGTGCAGTGAGATACGTTGAGACTAGTCCAGGTGGTGTATGCTGCACAATGTTGCACCGAAACATTAGAATAAATACAACCATGTTATGCATCTGAGGTGTAGACTCTGTGGGCTTAACACTGTTAAATCATAAAGCAAAGATGTCTGAAGGACGAGGCTCCTGCATCCCATCACACACAGGAAACAACCTGAAAGCTCTGCATCGCTCCTTCCTTTAGCATTCAGATCAGACACATTCAATGTTCCAGATTCAAGGGTTTTAATCGTCACCTGCAATGTACAACACAAACATGTGAAAATTAAAATAATTAAATGTGTATATCTACACACTAATATACATTTGATCATACCATCCATGCATTACTAATGTCCCAATAACAATTAACAGTGGCAAAAGGAGAAACAACAGCAATGATAGATACAATAATTTTACTTTAATTCCTGTTAATATGACATCTAATCTTAGCTGTTTTGATATCTATAATCATCACCATTACTGTGTCATCACTTTAGATCATCTAAAGTATCTGTAGTATCTGAGACACAGACTAAGCTGAGGCATGTTTGTCTATCCTGCATGTTCAGCTGCAGTGTGTGTGCAGTTCATGTCTTCTCAGGTGTGTTGAGTCTTTGAGTCTGGATCAGAGTGAGACGCGGGTCCAAACGCCTCCACGTCCCTACAACCCCAGCGCCTTCCCAGCGCCGGCCGACACGTAATTATCTCCTGCTTTACGGTCCTGCTGTTTGCCTTATCGACCAGCCCTCGACCCGGGGGAAAGCCAACTCTATGTGCTGTGGATCTGGAGCTGAGGGTCCATGGACATTTATTATGGCGCGTGGATCGATTGGGGTCACGCGGCTCCGCCTCCTTCGCCATCCGCACAGAAACAAATACGTCTGGGCTGACACATCCCTCAGCGCCGCCTGACAGGCTCATAAAACCCCTCTGATGTCCTGCTGCCGCCACACACAATGGATTCTTTCTCTTTCTTTATTTCTTTTTTTTTTTCAAGGAGCTTCATCCGAGGGGGGTAAAGGGGGTAGAAATTAAGATTAATGGCTTTTCGTTGCTCTGCCACAGTTTGCAATTGCCTCTGAGAGTGAGGCTGTTTGCAGCCTGGTGTGACGTGACATATGCAAATGTGACCTGGAAGAACACGAACGCAGAAACAGGCGGAGGGTCTGAGATGATCGACAGTCCACGCTCAGACAGGAAAACATCATCTAAAGCCATGAAAACGCGTTTCTACCTCAACAAAACATAGACGCACAGAGCTCATTCATATGTAAAGACCTGATACTGAAAAGCAGCAAAATGAAGAATCTGATAGTAAACCCCCAGAACAGAGGGTGAAGCTGCCTCAGGTACGTGATGAATTGGACTTCAGTTTGGTTTTCAGTTCCAGGTGAAACTGTAGATTTGTAGATCTGAAGCAGGGTGTAAAAGTCCCACAGCAACAAACTGTGGACTTCTATGTCAGCACCAGAGAATGAGGAGGAACTCTATCTGTTGTAGTTCCCTTTCAACACCTCAGCAGCTGCAGTTCCGCTCCCTGGCCTCTGGGGGGGGATCATTCCCCGGCCCTCACAGGCAAGTGGAGCTGGAACAGCTGGAGGCAGAGGGAGTTTGTTCAGAGAGCAGACGTGAGTCACCTGCAGTCCGAGCTGCTCCACTGAAGTCAAGTCTCCGTCAGGAGGACCAGCCTGACCCTCCACCAGAACTTCTCCTGTGCTCAGCCTGAGGGCCTGAGGAGAAACCACAGCGGGGGGGGGGGGGGGGGGGTGTTGGGGGGGGGGGGGGGGGGGGGGTGCGGGCTGGTAGTGTCCGCTGAAGGTCACTCAAGGTGGCAGCAGACGTCTGCAGCACGTGGTCCAGGGCGGCGTCCTGCTCCTGCTGATGGAGAGCGATCAGAGTCTACGGGGATGCAGGACACGTCCCCGTCCAGCTGGAGACGAGCTGAGACCCTCACTGCCCCGGACGCCTCCACCTCCGCACTCACAGCTGTTATTGCTCCAGGTAATCTGCTCACTACGGCCTGGAGCAGAGGAAGACGACTCTTCAGATCTGAGCAGGTCAAAACACTGGAGAGCTGCTTGGTTTGTTATGATGGAGTCAGAATGCTGCCTGTTAATGTCACATTAGGTAGAAAACACCATGAACTTCATATTTAGACATGTCTTCTACACTTGTCTTCTATTGTTTTGTTTTTTTCATTCATTTCACTACAGTGAAGCTCAGACATAGACAGATAAACATGAGTAGAGGTGTTTTCACGGGTTATTTCAAACATAAATTGGACTAATAAAGTTTTAGAATCTGGACTAAACGATCTCTCTATGGTGTCCTGGAACAGACAACAACATTCATTACCTCTGATGATGAATGCCTGATGAAAGTTCCAGAGCAAGTTCCAGAACAAATAATAAACTTTCTTTCTGTGAAACTTGATCTTCACCTTCAAACTTCGACCAAAGCAAAATCTGTGCTAGATTTATTCCACGCTACAATTCCTCTTGATAGCAAAGAACTGAGCTCCTTTATGAATCCCCATTCATCGTCTGTGTGAGGTACACGCTTCCTTTGCGATCCCTCTCAACAGAACGTCTCTTTAAAGCTGCCACATCCACGTGTTAGCAGCTTAGACAGTGAGCACGGCTCCCTACACCTCGTGTCTCAGCTAGTGTCACTCGTGCAGCTGCTCTGGGTTCTGGGTTCTTGAAGCTACTGAAGCTGTGACGTAGACTCAGGGCTCCAGATGCTGCGTGATGAGGGGAAGCAGCCGTCAGAGGAGCTGCAGCAGCCCTGGAGCTGAGGAACATCTGATGGTGGCCTCATCCATCATGGCTCCTCCACTCTGACCTCGCTACAGAGGGTCTCCTTTGTTCTTCATCCTCTTGTCTTCATCACTCCTCATCGTACTGACGTGGTGACAGCACGGCGCTGCCTAACGTCTTCACCGCAGGACGGTGTCACGCTGACAGCAGAATGTGACCGACAGCCAAATAAAATCAGATCCCAGCAGAAGATCTCTGTTGAGCATCCAGACGTGCAGTGAGCAAAGTTGTTTGGTTCCTGATAAGATAGATAGACTTGGATTTAGACAATTCATCTTGTTTTAAGAGTTAAGTTTCACACTATGGTCACGTCGAATCCTGTCAAATGTGAAGTGATAATTTCACTTGCTCTGAGTCCCTCGTTCCTCAGATTTCATTCTTAGTCTTATCAGACTTTGTTATCCAAAGAGATTTACTCTACTGTAATGTACTCTACTGTAATGCACTCTACTGTACTGTACTCTACTGTAAAGTACTCTACTGTAAAGTACTCTACTGTACTGTACTCTACTGTAAAGTACTCTACTGTAATGTACTCTACTGTAATGTACTCTACTGTACTGTGTTGTAATGTACTCTACTGTAAAGTACTCTACTGTAATGTACTCTACTGTAAAGTACTCTACTGTAATGTACTCTACTGTAAAGTACTCTACTGTACTGTACTCTACTGTACTGTACTCTACTGTAATGTACTCTACTGTAATGAACTCTACTGTACTGTGCTGTGTTGTAATGTACTGTGCGTAGGAACTGAAGCTACATCCTGAGAAAGGTCCTCGTATAGCAATAAGAAATTGCTCTAAATTCTTCAGACGAGCAAAGGAAGAGAGAGCAGTCATGTGGGACTGTGTCCCAGGTTTACCACAGTTACCTAGGAAGTTACCAGTTACCTGTTACTACTTATTAAAACTGCATCTATCGCTCTTCATTCAGCCTCACGTTTACGCTCATGCAGTTTTCTTTCCCTGCTTCCTGAACTCCAGAGCAACAGAGGCTGTGTTTTCCAGCCTGGACAGGTCTGTGATCGTGTGTTTCCTGCTCTGCACAGACCTGTGCTGAAGCCACCCAGCGCTGCACGTCTCAGCAAGTCCAGCAGCTCCGACGTCTCAGTGTCAGGACGCAGAGTGTGTCCTCTCTGGTGGACACGCCGCGCCAGGGCTGCTCCACGAGACACGTTCACGGCCGTGTGTGTGTGTGTGTGTGTCAGTCTAACATCAACACACACACACACACAGACAGCGCAGATGTGAGTGTGCACAGACGTGTGCAGCAGATAAGGCAGAGACAGAGGCAGAGCCCCGGACTCAGCGCGTCCCAGAGAACATTTCAAGGACAAACCTGTTGATGTGAGCTGCAGCGAGACAGAGCGCTCTCTCTCTCTCTCTCTCTCACACACACACACACACACACACACACACATGCACGCACGGCGGCTAACATCAGGGAGGAGCAGTGTGCTGAAGGTGGCGAGGTGATGCGTTACGGTGAGGTAGAGGAGATGGCAGCGCGCTGAGAGTTGTTGGGCGGCGGAGGGAGGGAAATCAACGGGATGGGTGGAGGGAGGGACGAGCAGGATGGGAGGGGGGAGAGAGGGAGGGAGAGAGGGAGGATAAATCCTTACTACATAATGATTAGAGCTCACAAGCCCTTCCTGTGACATGGAGTGTAGGAATGGGGATTAGAGCCGGCCAGTGAAGCCAGAGTGAAAGCTCTGCTGGGGCAGGCAGGAGGGGGCTCAGGTGGGCCGCGCTCAGGAAGGAGCGGAGAGCCGAGAAGATCCTTCCAGAAGATACTAACTACTCCTCCACCTGCGTCTCTCTCTCTCCTTGCTCCCAGCTGCTCCGGACCATCTGCGCTCTGGATCCTCGGGGCTGCTGGTGATGGAGCAGCGCTGGGTGGCGGGGGCGGGTGGAGGGGGGAGGCTGGGAGCGCAGGGTGACCCCCCCCCAGCAGCAGCTGGGATAGAGCCGTCCCGGACAGAGATGGAGTACGTCTGCCCGCCTGCGTGTCTGCATGTGTTGCTGTGCTTTCAGAGTTTTTCCTCTGGTGATTTCTGAGGTTTTTACTTGTGGAGAAGAGGAATTACTTTGTACGTGGACGTCTCTGAGCTTCCTGGGACATCTGACCTGGACACCCTCCAAACTTTAACTCAGACCTGGAGCCTCTGGAACCTCAGGAGCAGCAGCTGATTCCTCCTGCTCTTCTCCTCTTCTTCTACCTCGGGCACCTGCTGGCTTCGATCTTCCTCCACCTCTACATCCATCCTCTCACTCCTTCCTCCTCTTCCCTTCCTTCCTTCTCTTTTTCCACCAGCGAGTGATAATGTGACCTTCTGCCAAAGTGCTGGAAACCATGCCACCGTCGCAGCGGGCTCCTCTGTTGCTGCCACTGAAATAGACTCAAACAAGTGCAGGGAGAGGAAGAGGAGAGGAGAGGAGGAGGAGGAGGAGGAGGAGGGGAGGAGGAAGAGGAGGAGGGGGAGGAGGAAGAGGAGAAGGGGGGGAGCAAAGAGGACGAGGGAGGGAGAAGAAGAAAAGGGCCAAAGGGGACAGAAAGGAGGAAGAGCGAGGAGGGAAGAAGAGGAGGAGGAAGAGGAGGGAAAAGAACGGGGGGAGAGGAAGAGGACGGCACAAGCTGCAGACGCGGGATGAGTGGTGACGAGTCCGGGCTGGATGTGGAGCACAGGTAAGACAGCACCTTGAGCTCAGTGTGTGTGTGTGTGTGTGTGTGTGTGTGTGTGTGTGTGGGAGAGAGATTTGGAATTCACCCTGAGAAGCTTCTTTTTCACTTTGAGAGCAGTCTCTTCTTTTTGTTCTGTTTGAGGTGTGAGGTAGTTTTTAAGTAGCATCTCCACCCTCTCCTCCTCCTTCCCTTCTTCTTCCTCCTCCTTTTCTTCCCCCTCCTCCTCCTCCTCCTCCTCCTCCTCCCTCCTCTTCTAACTGTCAATAGAGGAATTATCAGAGCGCAGAGGATCAGATCAAAAGCAGCACTCGACAGGGTCCTTGTCGGGTGGGGGATCAGACAGCACACTGTGTTTGGCTCTTGTGCCTGTTTGTAGGTCTGAGTGTTGTGAGTGTGCGAGTGTGTGTGTGTGTGTGTGTGTGTGTGTGTGTGTGTGTGTGTGTGTGTGGTGGCTGGAACTGTTGCTTTAACTCACTGAGCTGCTGGGGGATTAAGCAGAGCGGATCGATGCGTCATTGTAAACAGTTAGAGCAGCTGAGAGGCTTTGATACCTGGCGGCCGGAGCGGGGACGGGAAATTGAACTGCCACTGAGGAGAGACTCCTCAGGATGTGAGGGAACGAGCAGTTCCTGTAATTATTGAAGGATCCGTTCGTTCAGGCACTTTGGGCTCCATGAATAGAGAGCAGGTCCCCGTCCTGCTCCTTCCTCTTCCTCTCCTCTTGTATGTGCGTTCTGTATGTTTGGTCCTGTGTGATGTGGTGTCAGGCCCGGAGCGAGCTGCGTGTCGTAGGAATACAGATCAGAGTGATCAGGAAAAACACTCCGACAGACAGCAGCGCTTTGATGTCGACACAGGAAACAATCACATACAAGGCAGCAAATCAAAAGGAGACGCGTTTCATCAGCTGATGAAATGAAACATGAAACAGATCATAAAACCCTCCTCAGACGAGACCTGGGGTGAAAAACTGAAAACATGTACATGATCACGTCCTCATCTACGTATGGCTGTGAATTTTAAAACGCAGCTAAAAAGAAAAGTGGACTTATGTCCACTGAAACCAGCCTTCCATAGCTTCTACATTAAGACGAGAGAGGAAGAAGAAATGTTGTCGCCACTTCGTTCTGCAACAAGACGAGAAGCTACAGTCACGTGACAGACGCTGAGGTCACGCCGTACCGACTGTGAGTGGCAGGTGAGGCAGCCAATCAGAG
>CM055203.1:1220537-1221639 GCA_029224185.1 Karalla daura | reverse complement strand
GGCTTTGTAGATAGACGCCACGGCGGTGGGCGAGGTGAAGAACACTGAAGGACAGGTTGTCTTCAGAGAGGAGGGACGGCGTGGCGAGGAGCAGGTGAACGTGCTCACACCTGGAGAGGAAACCGGACAGGAGCTTCTCACCTGTTAGATCAGCACATACGCCTCCGAAAAGCCTCTGAAAGGGAGATCAGAGATAAAATGGCTGCGATGACAGAGGTCAACATGAGAGGAGGCTCAGAGTGTGTGTGTGTGTGTGTGTGTGTGCGCTGTGTGTGTGTGTGTGTGAGCTGTGATTGGCTCAAATCGAGCGGCAGTGATGCAGAGAGACAGGAGGTCCACCAGGACCTGTCCTCTGGAACCGAGCCGGGCTTTCCAAGAACTGAGCCACGTCTTTGGCTGACGTCCAGTGTTTAATTTGAAGAGAGGGCCGAGAGGAGAGGAGAGCTCACAAATAAATATATCGGCTACAGCGAGGAGGAGGTGGGAGGAAGGAGAAGGAGAGGAGAGGAGAGGAGGAGGAGCTTGATTTACCTGCAGGCAGGATCATAGATGCTTGACGACACTGACAGCTCCTGATGCTGCTGCCAAAACTGCTCCAACACTCAAACGTCTGAATTTCACAATCAAACCGTCTCCACCTGAAGGATGGAAACGTGGAGTTGAAGAAAGAAATGAGAGTGAATGAAACAACACTGACACACAACAGAACGATGGAGTCACAGCAAAGCCTTCTGCCACACGGCAGGGTTCGTGTCATGGCTCAAAACTGAGATTTACAACAAGTTTCATCTGTGATGAAATGAGAGCAGTTCATCATATACTTGCATGTATTGGAATATATGAAGCACAGGCAATAGTCAAACATAATGTAACAAAAAACAAGATAAAATCTCTAAATCTGAAGGGAAAAACACTAAAAACAAGTGAAGTGATGTAATGATGCATGCAGACAGGTCCCTCCTCCTCTGTTCAATGATCTAAGTGTCACGGTGAACCCTCAAAATAACTATATTGGATTTTAATTCTACTTCCTTTAATTCCTATAAAACATTCCATAGGTCCACCAGTGCGTCCTTAAAGTCAGCGCTGGTGGAAGCAGATG
>CM055203.1:1120537-1215537 GCA_029224185.1 Karalla daura | reverse complement strand
GGAAGCTGCTCTGTGCAGCGACTGCAGTCAGTCATGAACATGTTTACATCTGTTCAACTGAATTTTCTTCTTCTCACATTTTAATATTCAAGTCAAGTGTGTGAGTGTTGTAAACAAACAATTATGTGTGTTGTGTTGGGACGACGAGGCCTTGAAATCTGAAGTCTTCAAGGGAACGACAGGAAGGAAGCGCTCTCTGTCACACATACACACACACACACTCACACACACACACACACACACGCACACACAATCACACACACACACAATCACACACACACACACAAACAAACAAACACACACACCCACAAACCGTGGAATGTCATTCTATACAGACTAACAGGACATGGGTTTCTGGTTATTTCTAAATAAATAAATGTAATTTGAATCTAAAGGCCTTTTACCGTATAATTTCTTAAACTACATTTTAGAGCGGACATGAGACCTCTACCATCACACACAGACAGGCGACCTCAGAATACTGCACACACTGTCAGCAGCTCTCAGTTCACCCACTGACTGTTCACTGGCAAGTCTTCATCTTTCTTTGATTCTTTCACAACTGGATAATTTAACACACACACACACACACACACACACACACACACACACACACACACACACAGTGACACAGAGCGACACAACCTCATAGGAGAGATTAAGTACAAAGTGGTATGCTCATATGTGGATTAGAGCATGTGTGCATGTGTGTGTGTGTGTGTGTGTGTGTGTGTGTGTGTGGGAGATGAGCTGGGTGCGTGTGCAGAGTTAACTGGGCGAGCAGGCGGGCGACAGCTGGGCCGTGGCAGGGCTGGAGGTCTGCCGGGTCTTTACTCTGATCCCTGCTGCCCTCCTCGCTCCGCCGCCGCCAAAGACGCCATCGTCCAGGTCGACCCCGCCACGCGCTCCACGCCGCCGGGTCAGGCCGCCAATATTAATATCAGAGCGCCACTAATCTTCAGGTAAACATCCTCCCATGTGTTCCCGGACAAAATGGATTAGATTCACATCCCACACCATCGTCTACGTAATCTGCCGAGGTGATTACCATGCAAACAATCCCCCCGAACGACACGATGCTCGCAGCAAATGAGATAAGAGTGAGAGAGGAGGAGGGGCGGATCTATGTCAAACATCTGTGCAGCGTCCAGGGATCAGTTTGGACTCTATTGATCCATTTACACTCCACCAAACCGCTGAGACGGGCTGGAGCCGCGTCATGTGATTACAGCTACGCTGCCCGGCCGGGCCGCAGGCTGCTGCCCTCGGCTGCTCCACGGGATTTCAGAGAGAAAACTGTAATAAAGCACAACTACACGGCTTTCCATCTGCTGTGGCATTTAAAACCTGCTGATCACGGCCCCTCTGATGCCTCAGAGTCAGAAAATCCTGCTGCTCAGTTCAGCTCCACATCTCCTCGAATATTTAAATCCTTTAATGCACACAGACACCGGACAAGGCCCGGCTACCCTTTAGCCGACTCCTCTTGCAGCGTGTGAACATTTACAAGACATTTCGCTCCTAAAGCCGGCTCCTCTCCTCCCCCTGCAGCTCTTCTTCAGACGCAGCCCTGACGATTACAGTAGATTTATTGGGACTACACCCGCACCGGGCTTCAATCAATCACTCGTCCGCTCAGTTCATGTGGAGGCACACGCGTCCTAAACCTGGAGAGAAACAACTCTCACCTCAGGCTGAGCTGAGTTACGACCAGGTCAGAGGGGTGGGGCAGCTCCTAAAGCAGCACAACACTGTGTGTGTGTGTGTGTGTGTGTGTGTGTGTATATATACATATACACACACACATACACTTAAATATATACTTAAAACTTGTTGGTGAGTGATGCAGTTCAAATACAAGCTATGTTGTTTTGAAGGAAGATAAAGTCACATGATGAGACCTACATGTGGTTGCCAGATTAGAATGAAAGGAGCCAGATCACGGTCATTCAAACCAGAATCTGAGACATGTGAAGGCTGATTATTACTTAGTCTAGAGAAGTCATGTGTGGTCAAGTTTAGTCATTTAGTCACATGATCAGATTGTGGTTGCCAGATCAGCATGAAAGGAGCCATGTCTAAGCAGGAACAGAGCGTAACATTCCCACAGCTACAGAGAGGATTGTAGGACAGACTGAGGCTCTGAGGCCACAGCTCATAGAGTCTATGTTAACACGTCTGCAGCTCAGACAGAAAGCAGGACTTGTGGGCGGACCGTGTGTCTCCAGGTTCAGCTCAGACTGATCCATCACAGCAGGACTGGGCTGAGGAGCCCGGGGCGCCAGGTCGCAGTGGACAGGAAGTGCCTCTGGAAGCCGTTTCCTCTCACACACTGTCAGCCCACGTCGTACATCACAGAGCACGACGCAGACGACCGTCATAAAGAATGGAGCCGTACGTCATGGGACAGGTTTAGAGATGTGAGAGAGGAGGAGGAGGAGGAGGAGGAGGAGGAGGAGGAGGAGGAGGAGGAGGAGCAGGAGACTCAGGCAGAACACAAAACCTTCAGGACATGATCAGTCACGGGAGTGGCAGGCCAGACAGCCAATCAGAACAAAGTCACATGTAGCCACGTGTAGTCATGTACAGAGCTGCAACAAACAATCATCTGATTAATCTGTTGTTATTTTCTGGATCAATCGATGCGCTGCTTGGGTTTTAAAACGAGGCAAAAACTATGAAAATTGTTAAAGCTTGTTGTACAAGCCAAGCTCAGGTTTTTGATTGACTTTTCATGGTCAGTTTGTATAATAATAATAATTAAATGGTTATCAAAATAGTTATAATAATTATAGTTATAATAATAATTATACTAGTTAATTAATGGTCAATTAATGTTGTTGCAGTTCTAATCATGTAACATTAAATAATATTGAGCTGCAAAGAAAGAATCAGTTTAAGTCACATTTATGGACGTTTTCAATGAGGAATAGAAACGCTGAGTCACGTCAAACAGTGTTAAGTCATGTGATCAGTCTAAAGATGCCAGATTTGCCCCAAAAACAGGAAAAACAGACTCTGAGACAATTCTAATGGAACCGGGGTTTCATAACTTCTATATTTACACCACGGAACAAGAAAATATTGTAATCAGAGTGAAGCTGATGTGCGGTTGCCAGATCTGAGCAGAAACGGAGCGAACCTTCAGGACAGAGTCACAGCGGCGTCTCCTCTCACTCACATAGCGCTAAACGCTCTGAAATGGGAGGATTTTATTCCCTCTATTAGGATGAATTAGGGTAAACGAGCAGTAAAGAGCTGATTGGATGGGATGACGCCCTCCCCCGTGCCCCGCTAATGAAATTAGCATTAATTGCAGCAGCGTGAGTGAAGCTGGAGTGAGATGGATGCTGACACGCTGCAGGTGATGTCATCATCATTGGCCCCGGCCGTTTAGCTCTAGTGCAGGTGAGGGTTTAAAGGTTCACCTGCCTGTCCGGGTCATTTCCCTCCAGTCCTCACTGACCTTCAGAGACTGAAGACTGAACACCTGACACACTTTTAGAATAAACTCCATTAATGAGTCAAGCATCTCAGGTACAGTAACTCATTCCTTCACTGTCCCCACATTAATGCTAAATAATAATGTCTTTTGTGTTTGAGTCAGTTCTCAACTTAGCACTAAAAGCACGTGACAATGGGTCCTTAAAGCAAACACAAAGGTAACGATACGCATCAATATCCTCCACCAGAAACGTCATTAATCAAGGTTGAAATCGGAAGGAAGAGTTTGCAGCGATGCTCACGCCTCTGGTCACGGCTCTGAGCAGCAGCCTGAGGAGCAGCAGAGCAACGTCAGAGCTCCTGGAGAGAGGTGACTGGTTTCTGCTGGCCACTCGTGCTCTGTGGTCAGATCGATGTTTATTCTTAGCTTTAATCAATGGTGGTGAACTGGAGCTTTATTCAGCGGTGTTATTATTATCTGCTCTGACTCCGGTGTTATTATTATCTGCTCTGACTCTATTTAAAGTGTAGCTGTTTGGTTATGTTCTACCAGGCAGGAGATGAACTGCTTTTCCACTACTTTGGATTCAGCAAACAAACACAGAAAGACAGCAAGGCTTCCTGAAAGGTTGAAGTCGATTGAGGCAATAGGATTTGTTTTTTGGAGAGTGGCATCGACACTCTCCTGTAGTTTGTAGTTGTCTGTCTGCCTCTTTCTGTGATAGATCTGAAGTGTCCGGCCAACAGAACTGACTCCAGATCAGTTCAGCTTCACCTGCATCACCTGCATCTGGTCAGAGCAGATAAACACATCTCTCCAGTCCTCCTGGAGCAGCAGGATGCAGCAGGATGCAGGATGCAGCAGGATGCTGCAGCAGCTAATTGACCACGGCTCCAGATGTGGAGCTGCACCAGCCTCCTGGCTACAGAGACGGAGCGTAGCTCGGCGTCTCCTGTAGCTGCTGCTCAAAGCTGCTCAGATGTTCAGCGGCTGAGGCCAGGAGCCGCTCAACAGTCGGTGGATGAATTAAAGTGAGAAGTGAGATCTGGCTGGGATTCAGAGTGACGCCCACTCCCTGGATGTGTGACAGCCAGAGCAGGAAGGTCTGGACCTTCTGTCTGTGGTTTTGGCTCCAGATGTTTTTTGTTAAAAGCAGAGATGGTGACTGACGCTTCCAGCAGCAGAGAACAGCTCCGAGCCAAACACTGGTGACTGGGCTCAAACCGTGGAGCGAGGCCAACTGTGTCACACTGTGCGTATGTTGGGTTTTTTGGCTGGTCACCTCTGATGAATATATTGGGATTAGTTAAATGGCTGAGGATTTAAGGAGATTAACACAGCTGGATTTATCCCTAATAAGAGCTTAGTTAAACATATTCATACAGGTGAAAGTAAAAAAAGAAAAACAGATCTGACCTCTTAATTATGAGCTGATGGATGAGTCCAGGCGGTCGCAGGTCAACTCCCTCTCATTACTATCAAACCAAGAGGCTTCACACAAGGATCCATCAAACCCTGACCAGAGGTCACTGACGCTGGGCTGCACGCCTCCTCTGACCTGGGATATTAAATAATTAACTGACAGGTCATAAATATTAAGCTCCTGATCTTACAGTGCAGACGGTTTGGAGAACGCTGTAACTGAAGATCACAGCTTCACTCCAAACACACAGAGACAAAGACAAGATGGAGACTCTATTAACCAAATAACTACATAATATAGATAGATAGATAGATAGATAGATAGATAGATAGATAGATAGATAGATAGATAGATAGATAGATAGATAGATAGATAGATAGATAGATAGATAGATAGATAGATAGATAGATAGATAGATAGATAGATAGATAGATAGATAGATAGATAGATAGATAGATAGATAGATAGATAGATAGATAGATAGATAGATATGAAGGTCATATACCCTTTCCTTTATCTCTCCATCCATCTATCTATGGTTGTTATCCATCCAGCCATCCCTCCATCCATTCATCCTTCCATTTTTCAATCCATCTGTCCATCCCTTCATTAGCTCATCCACTCATCCATCCATATATTCCTTCATCGTTTCATCCATTCAGCCCCTCATACATTCATCTATCACCCATCTCTTCATCCATCCATCCCTTTCTATCTCTCTCTCTCTCTCTCTCTCTCCATCCTCTGCATGACCTCAGTCATAACCAACATGCAGTACGTAGCTTGTGGTCACAGCTCGTTTACTCCCTCTTCATTAAAGTAAACACTGAGCATCGTTACATCGTTACTCAGGCCCTGAGTTGATGTGATGCAGCAGATCCTCCCTCTCTCTCTCTCTCTCTCCCTCTCTCTCTCTCCCTCTCTCTCCCTCCCTCTCTCCTGTAATTATCTCCTCCACTCATTTAAACTCTGTTCTCCGGGGGACTGTGTCAGACACAGACTCTGTGCCGCTCCAGCGAACAGAAGCAGATAAAATAAAAACGCATGTTTGCGCTCCTGCCTCCTGCAGCTCACCAGCAGAGGTCATTAGAGGTCACGCAGACTAAATGGCTGCAGGTGTAATATCAGAGAGTGTCCTGGAGGAGAGGAGTCGCCGTGTTCAGCAGTTTTCAGGTAATAACCCAGAGGAGGAGGAGGAGGAGGAGGAGGAGGAGGAGTTCATCAGGCCTGGAGCTCCAGCCACAGCAGGCTGCAGATGTGTGGCTGGGCGTATTGATCAGGGAGCGGCGCTGGGACAGGTGCACGCGCCGGCCTCATGCCTGGAATTTAAAAGCTGTCATTAAAGACGGCAGCGATGGGACCGGAGTCCTCAGCCAGAGGAGGAGACCTTCCACTGGCTGGAGGGAGGATCATGTTGCTTCCCTGCTCTAAATATAGAAGCTATGAGCTCTGGTTCCATCAAAAACGCCTCAGAGGTTCTACAATCCTGTCTGTAGCTGTGGGATTGTTACACTCTGTTTCTACACAGATCTGGCTCCTTTCATGCTGATCTGGCAACCATGTGTAGACTTCACTCTGACAGGTTGTCTGTCCTGCCACTGACAGGAATGATCAGACCTTACGTTCTGTGCTAAACAGCGTAGCTTCTCGGCTAAATGCTAACAGGACCTAGAATGGCTGAATTCAATTCAACTCAAAAAGCTTCATTTGTCCCAAGCGGCAAATCCATCAGCAGAGAGTGACTGGAGCTTTACTCTTTACTGCATTACTGCAGCTTTATGTAACGTAACATGACTTTATAGGATCATACAAGACTGTGACAGTGACATGAACGTGACAGTGTAGCTTCTCAGCTAAGAGCTAACAGCACCTAGCCTGGCTGAATGTAGTGTTTCTTCTTGTTTTTTCTGGTCTTAATATAGAAGCTATGGGACACTGTTTCCATCAGAAATGTCTCAGATGCTGTTTTTCATCTCTTTTACCATCCTGCTGTATCCTGGTTTCAGGAGTTACGGTGCGGTCCATTTCTTTGCACAGACCTGGCAGCCTGCGTCACAGCACGTGTCTGCTCAGCTGCTGCTTCAGTCCCTGAAGGGCTGCATGATGTTGGTGCTGTCGATCTTAGGCCAGGAGCAGTCTGGAGAGGAAAACATTTTTTATTAACGCTCTTTTCTCCTTTAATGGGCTGCAGCAGAAATCAGCCGGTAAACTCAGCGTCAGCAGCAACTTGTCAATAGGCTGCAATTTGTTGTTATCAGACGGCTGCATTCATTCACGTGGTCCATAGCAGGACATGAAGAGCTGCAGGAGCACCAGGAGCTCACCGCACCAAGGGAGAGGCAGAGAGTGAGCTGTGGGAGCAGAGCAGCAATTACTGCCACCACAAAGACATCATGTCAAAATAAAAATGCATGAAAATGATAATAAGTAAACTCACAGTGGAAACACTGCAGCAGCAACACTGCAGCAGCAACGCTCAGCCAGACAAATGAGAGGATGAGAGCGAATGAGTCGATACAACAGAGACGACCGTGTGAGACAATGAGAAGGCCTGAGACAGAGTCACTCAGACTGAGCAGGACGTGAAATTTCTATTCACGTTATCAGCAGCTCGCACCGATAACATGAGGTCACGTGAGCAACATGCAGATGTTGGACATTTGCATCCTCACCTGCTCGGTTTTATCAGAGGAGGAGCGAAGGAAACCGCAAAACAAGCCAGGAGGAGGGAAAATGACAAGATGGGCTGATAAACGCCTCTCTCTCTCTCACACACACACACACACACACACACACACACACACACACACACACACACACACACACACACACACACACACACACTTCCTGGAGAGCAGCTAATTCTGTGCCTCCACCATATGTCACCCACTAGAGGGGGATAAGCACATCTTCAATGTTTGCTGGTCAAACAACAGAGGAGGAAGGATTTCCTCATCTCTGCTGTTCCCTCATTTCAAGAACATCATCGATGTTCCGATTTTCACTGGTGAATTTAGACTCCAGAAGTTACTATTTGTAGAGAAGAAGCCAGAGCACGTGCTTTAGTAAATCAGATCACAGGGATGAATCTCATCAAACTATGACGAGAGTGATTCTGTCCTTGTAGATCTTCATGGCCAGATCCCGGAGGGAGGAGTTGCGTCAGTGGATTTAACCCCTCTGTGATTAGAGCCGTGACCTCAGCGCTGGGGGATTCCCCCACAGGAATCTTTGGAACGTCCCAGTTGTGCTACTTAGTGCTTCTGTGCAGGAATGTAATCTTACACTGCATCACCAGCCTCATAAATAGATGTTTCCGCTGTATGTCGGAATATCCGAGACATGCTACTCTCATTCCGTCTGATCAGACATGGAAACATCTGCAGGTACACACTGGTTTTCCTTATGAATGTAAACATGTCAAAACTACCAAATACTATTACCACTAATAATTAGAAGCTCTTATAGCGGGAGGTAAATCTGGGGTTTGGAATGTAAGCGTGGGATGTATGAGTGTGAATGGATGGAGACAGACTGCTGGTTTGCACGTGTTCCCATAACATGTCTGTACCGTTAAAAAAACTCTCAAATGTCACTGAAACGGCTCTCCAGACGTGTCCATCTAGAAGCTGATCTCAAAGTGAAACACATCTCCAGGTCACGTGACCTGACGTAGGGGTCACATGACCAGTTCCCTTCAGACCAGATGGACAGAGGAGGAGACTCAACTGTTTCTACATCTGATTCAAAGATCTAAGAAAACTATGTTCTGGACGTCCATCTTCCTCAGAGTGGGGGACCAGGACCAGGAGCCCCCCCCTCGCCCCCATAACGTGCTGACATGTTTTTCCATATGCAATATGCAACGTCCCCAGTGAGACAAAGATCTGCACCACGCAGAAAATGAAACCAGTGGAGCCGCGCTCGCAATTTGCTTCAGAAAATGATTTTGGAGCGATTTGAGCATGTTGATTAGTTCACACCATCATCGCCTCCCTTGAACTCACAGCTGAGTGAAAACGTGAAATGTGACGTCTCCAGCCCTGCTTTTCTTTCTCAGTGCGTACAGAACGTAGAGGTTTAATTTGTCTCGTCTGTTTGCAGCTCTATGGTTGTCTGCTGTGAGGCTGTGGTGTACAGTCATGAGTATTTCAGGTGTTTCCATCTTTAGTTTCCATTGAAACATTGAGGTTTTACACAGGTTTTGCGAGAGAGAATGGAAACACACCCACAGAATAGAATGTAATAGAATCTTTTATTTGTCATTGTTTGGAGTGATTTCATTCCAATGTAATGTGGGTTTCATCATTTAATTGTTTGCACCTTTCCTAGCCTCAGGTGAGACAGTGAAGACATGCAGCAGATTGTGGTTAACACAGAGCTCTGGTTGATTCCCAGTCTGATCCCAGCTGACTCCAGTCTGGGAGTGTGTGGTGATGCAGGCAGCAGCCTGCTCCCTGCTGGGATCAGCTTTGTGCTGCGTGTCCTGCCACCCGCTTAAAACCTCAGCGACCCGTCATAACATCGTCCGTGACTTCTGATCCCTGAAATCAGAGCGGAACCTTTAACCCATGTTCAGTTTTTGGGGGGAGGAGGAGGAGGATTATTTCACTGAAAAGCCTCTTTTCCCTATGTATGTGTGCCATTTACAGCAAATCTACAGAGCCAATCTGTGCCGGGCCAGGCTGCACACTGGGCCAGGTGCAGGCAGACCCACGTGCCCCTGGTACTCCAGCAGCATGGGGAGGCGTGTTGACAGAGCCGCGCCTTGTCACGGTTATTGATGACTCATTCTCCCTTTGCTTTAATTCTATATCCTCCGCTTCGACCTTCATATATCTGCCTCAGCTGTTTCCCCGCCTTGATTAAACACATGGAAGGTCGAAGCTTTTAAACATTTTGTCCACGTCCGGTACCCCCCCCACCCCCCGTCAGAGGCATTAACCCTAAACTATTCCCCTGCTGTCGCAGCTCAAACACGGCTAATGTCATTGGGAGGAATGTGGCAGATGCCCTCTCGCGCTGGGGACCGATCAATTTATGAAATGATTTACGAGGCAGCGCCTACCTGGAGCATCTCATGTAGACACGGCTCCCACACACCCTTATTCACGGGTTGCAGCGTCTTTGATGTGGATTTCATCATGTGACAGGAACAGGAAAGAAAAAAAAAACGATCCCAGGAGCTCGATCAACATGCGGAAGGAACAACTGTATATTCATCCCAGAGGAAATCACTGAGCCACAGACTGCTCCAGAGACAATATAGTGAATACAAGTGGATGAATTGAAATAGATATAAGAATATATACCCTGCAACTACAAATATCCCCATGAGGTGTTTCCATGACCCCTAGAAATGCATAATATATCACAATAACAATTCTATTGAATTTGGAATTTGACGAAGCAGCGGCTACTCCGTGTCTCTCTCTTGCATGGAAACATCGGTTTCTTATTTTATTTCAGTTGTTTCACATTGGAATGTGTAGATGACATCTAAACATGGGCAAAATTCAACAAAATTGAAGATTATAAATCAATTATTTACAGACGTGCAGACTATAAATGTGAGAGTGGCGGTAGTTCACGTGCTGCCTGTAGCAGCGCCTCCTCCTCTCCGCTCCTCCTCACCCAGGAAGTGGAACAGAGGGAGAAGTGTGCCACAGCCACCCAGAGCCTGGTGCTGCAGCCAAATCTCCTGACAAGTTTATACACTACAATCAAGCCGTGGGCCATGACGCCTGGCCGGGATTACCGAGGGATTACAATATATTCACCCCACTGGGATTCCATCACATGCTGGATCAGATCTGTGGTGACAGGGGACCAGCGAGCAGCGCTCCCTCCGGGCCTGCGGCTCCACCACCCAGGGTCAGTCTGACAGCTCCACACAACCTGCTGCTGTCTGACGTTACTTAGCCAACGCTACGGGCTCTGACATCAGCATCCCTAACCTTCCGCACAGGCCAGCAACGCAAAGCAATTAGAGGGCTGGAAGAACTGAACACAGTTTGGCTACGAGTCGCTGGTCGCAATCCACTCCATTAGTGACGCAACACTGCACAAAGAGCTCCCATTTCATTCTGAGGGCCAAACTTCTCCGGGATTTTAAATCTCTTTTGTACATTGAAATGTCAGCTTTGAAAAAAGAGAAAACTTTGCCAAACATAACAATGAGACTATGGATGTCAATTAATCTGCGGAGCCGGAGCTGTGCATGCAGACCGGTCCAGATTAAGCCCCAACGCTTTGCAGCGCTGAAAAAAATTAAGCAACGGCTTCAAAAGTAATGTCACGAGAGAGGGAGAAAAAAAAACGATAAATCCTCTTGTTCTCCATTTGTTGCATTAAACACTGGACACCATCTGTTGGGTGGGAGCAGAGGATACACCAGCAGCAGGACGGCAGCTGCCTCCCTAAGACGCAGCAGCCCGGCCCGGCCAGGCGTCGCACGCCGACGCCGTCCACACACACGTTCATGGACTCACACGGTCTTTAATCAGAACACACCCACCAAACAGGAGGGATTAACGCTGATTATGACAACATTCCAGAGGAGAGAGCAGCAGGATGGACAGGACACTTTGGAACAAAGGTCAAAAATAGATGGACACAAACTAACAAACCTCAAAGAGTTTTGAGGAGCAGCAAAAATCAGACCAGACACTTTCATATATGTCTTATTAAATAAGACAGATGTAGTGTTTGCCTAACCCTAACCCTAACGACCTCAGCCTGCGTGTCTCTGGACTTCAATGTCCTTGAGGTGAAGCAGGAGGAGCTGAACGTGGGACGCCTCTTTAAACACAGCAGGCTTCGTGGTCACCCCAGGGACCAGACCGTTGAAGGTGGTTCATTAGTCACGTTAGTTCAAACTAAGGCATTATAGTGCAAACGACAAACAAACAAAAAAAAGCAAAAAATAAACATCACATATCAGCAAAAATTCAGATCTGAGCATTAGGACCTGCAGAGTGGACCTAGAATAACCTGCTCTGAGGTGTGAGTGTGAATGCTGTACTTGTGTCATGTGATGGACTGGAGACCAGTCCAGGACTGGAGACCAGTCCAGGCTGTGATACCTGCCTTCAACCTCTGTGAGCTGGAGATGGACTCCAGCAGACACTTTATGTCAAAGTTTGGCACAATATGGGTGAGATGATGGATGAATACATAGAAAGCCATTCACCTGTATGACGTGCCCCAGACAATAGTTCTTCATTTGAGGAAATGTTTTGGAGAACCTCCAAGAACTTACTGGAACCACTTAGTATGATGTCTAGGAAGTTACTGCAACTGTGGTTGGATGATTAATGACTTGAGGTCTGGTCAAACTGGGAGAGAAGATAACAAAACCTCATCATCTTCATATCTCTTTCCTCAAATAAAGTCTCAACAAAAGGTCTGCACGTACTCACATTAGTCTCTGGTGTTTTCCTCCACACTGTAGCAGGCATGACCAGTATAGTTTAGACCAGATCCCTGGGATAGCGACACAGTTGTGACTTTTTAGTGTCTCGCCCTGATGACAGCATGTCCAAGTTTTAATGTTAGTACTCACAAGTCCATCACTGCTCTCAGTGGATGTGGAATCCAGGGCGACACAGCCCGATGACGTCACAGGACACAGTCCACAAAACGGGAGCAGGAGCCGCTAATAGCATGTGCTAATAGCCCCCAGCAGAGGGGAGTAGGGGGCTCCTCACACACATCCGTATCCTGAATCACATTAAATCAGCTCAGTAACAAAACCACAATATCACGTCGAGCTAATGATGGTTTGTCTTTACTAATTGCTTCAAACCTGAACGATGTCATACTAATGCTAACAGCTAATCGCGATTAGCAATATAACTCATCTTCAACACCGTACACATAATTATAGTCCAAAGTCATTACAGTGGCTCATAGTTACCTCTTGCAGATCGCTAAAGTCCAAACCACAGAACAAGTGGTCTCCAACCACTGATTTTCGAAGTTAATATTCTCAGTTTAACTGCCTTTTTGTTTTTTCTATTACGCAAGCGAACAGTTTCTGCTACGTCCCGCCCCCTCCACCTGGAACTGACATCTGATAGGCTGTATGTCCAATCAAAAGCAGGAAAACAAAATTCAAATAGTTCTTATATTTACAACGAGATTAAGGGCACTTAATGTATCCCACAATGCACCTTGATTCCAAGCGTACATTGGATGGTCACAAACTGGACCCTATATCCCATCATGCTCTGCGGTCGGACAGCGGGAAGAGAGCATGGGTAGGAATGAATGGGCCGGCGTTTAGTCCGGTATCCAGGTTGTATAATGCGTCCACAGAGGAGCGCGAGACAACAGCTGCTGTACAGATATAAGTAAATGACCCTTTAATGAACTTTGTGAAATGTGAATGGTTATATTAATTCAATGAACGTAAGTCAATTACTAATGTAATATTTACCAAAGTTCTAACGTTTTTAACGTTATTTTCCGCCAATTTGGTACGTATAATGCAACGGTAGTGACGTCATCTCGGTGACTCCAAACGAGTGTCCGACAGTATTTGTTGGTAAATGAGGGCACTATATAGTGCACTATAGGAGTTAGGGGGTGGTTTCGGACACAGCCGTGGTTTCTTCTTCCAACAATTTGAAAAAATGAGTCTGATAGATGTGCTATTAGACTAAAGATATTCACATTTATAAAGTACATATTAGAGAATTTTGACTTTTCCTGAGAAAACATAAATGCTTGAATCGCATATCAATTATTGAAAAAGTTGTTGAAAATCTAATTGTTTATTAACCAATTCATTCTTGCAACACATTTCAATATTTGCAAATGACAATCAAAAAGTTTTAAAAAATTGAAAATTAATAAAAACAGATAGAAAAGTTCAAAATGAGTACTTGAGAACCATCGACATTTTGCGGGAAAGTGCCTAATGTGTCTGTGCCCTCTCTGCTGCCCCCCCACTGTGCCCCCCCCCCCCACCCCCAGGCAGTAGGTGACTGAGATGGGCGTTCGTCTAGGCTGCTTGAGGGACTCCCCCTGGTGGCCGCCGCCGCCGCCGCCGCTGCTGCTGCTGCTGCTGCTGCTCGCCGCCGCCCCCTGCTGCTCGGCCAGGCCGTTCGGGATCCCCGCGCCCTCGGTGAACGTGGCGGTGGTGTTCAGCGGCTCGGCCTACCAGGCGGAGATCAAAGGGCGCCTGAGCCGGGAGAACTTCATGGACCTGCCGCTGGAGGTGAACCCCATCACCGTGCTGGTCAACAACACCAACCCGCGGGCGCTGCTCACACGCATCTGCGACACGCTCTCCACCAACCGCGTCCACGGCGTCGTGTTCGAGGACAACGTTGGCTCGGAGGCCGTGGCTCAGATCCTGGACTTCATCTCCACGCAGACGGCCGTGCCCATCGTTGGAATCAGCGGAGGCTCCGCTGTGGTGCTGCCGTACAAGGTCAGTGTGGGCTGGGAGAACGAGCGGGCGAAGAAAGCCAAGAGATGAAAGGATCACACTGCAGCGGGAAACGCTCTTAACTTGCTCTCGGTCACAGAAATGTCACTCTGCAGACACGACTCTGCATGAAACCTTGAGAGTGACATGCATGTGATGTGTTTTTAGTGGTTACATAACATGCATCAGGTAAGGAGAGGACGAGACAAAGGATAACGTGCACACTCATAGTTTCTCATCCAATCAACTCATTTGAAGCGTTTTAAAGCTTTTTGTGGATGGCTGATTCATTGCTTGGTTTATTGAGAAAGGATGGTTTTATTTTACGTAAAATTCATCTGATTAGCTTATCTGAATATTTTCTTAAAGGTAGATTTTGCCAGTGTCTGCAACCTTTCATGTCACCTCCCAGGCGTCATGCAGGTAGGATAACTGGCCTCCCGCTGCACTGGTGGGTGATGCTGTTACATTAGTTACATTAGAGTTACAAGGAGCAGGTGAAGGGCAAAGAGATAGAGTAGAAAAATGTGTGAAAAATGTTAGGGTGTAAAGATCAAACTATCTAACTAATAAAATACACTCAAGAAAATGAGAATGTCTTCATAGGGCCTTGGAGGGGCCTTGGAGGTCACACCCATGTGATGATTTTTGCAAATTTATTAGACATAACATATTGCATGCACATGACTTACAGTATTTTATTATAGTATTTTTTATAGTATTTTGCACGCATGACTCACTTGAGAGAGTATTTCATGTATTCATGATTCAAGATCAGCTGATTCCTTTCAGGGTTTCATCTAAGAATATGGCTAAAGGTGAATTAGGAAGTACTGTTGCTGTTTCAGATGGTTTTATCTAACACATTTTTTTATCAGCTTAACCTAGAGGTAGATTTTACCATAAACCGTGTGCAACTTAAAGAATCACTTTCATGTCACCTCCCAGGCTTCATGGTGTTTACCTCCAGACAGGATAACTGGCAACACACTGGCTGGTGGATAGTGCAGTTACAGCAGTAAGACGGTCTCTGGTTTGAATCCCGGTGCAGTCATACTTACAGTCACATGGAGGTGAGTGGCTGGACAGTGAGAGACCAGACATCTGTCCAACCTTACTGTCCAACCTTACCTTATATATATATATGTATATATGTACACACAATATAGTAAACAGTAAATCGAGAAGAAAGCATGGGGAACAGCTGTTTCTACGTTGTTGTAGCTCTACTGTAACTGACAGCACCAACAGGTATACTTTATATCCAGGCGTTGGGCTGAGTTTCGTCTGGTAGTAAATATCCAGCCTGAGGTGCTCAGGGTTACTTTTTGTTCTGCCTGGCAACAGCTGGTCATCAGAGGTAACGTGTGTTCTGATTGGACACAGTCAACAGGACTGTGATTGGCTCTTTGCTATGCGTTATGATTCTCTTTGACTCTCAGCAGAGGTTAGAGACTCGACCAGGCTCATTTTTCCAGAATATTCATCTGTGGTTCGTATCATTCAGTGGGTGCTCATAAGAACCTGCTGGAAGTGACGAACAGCGAGAACGACGTGTTGAACACAGGCCATCAGCTGGAGATCTCCCCCCTCCGCCCCGAGCTGTAAATCTCATAATTTTACTAATGTTATAGGCTAAATGACAGACTCTCAAATTCATAGGCTAAGAGGGGCTGAGCCAGTGGCTCTTCATCATTCCTCGCCATCGTCCTCATTTGTAGCTGCTATAAATCCAGAGTGTGAGCCAAGTGAGGGGCAACAGAGGCACCTCGCTGCATCTATTGTGGAGCTGCTACTCTATTGTTTTAATACACACACACACACACACACACACTCATAAATCACACACGGTGATGAGGCTGGACTCCACAGCAGTTCTGCGTAACTAAAGAGGAATGTTCTGCTATCACTGTTTTGGTGTGAGACAGATTCCATTCTCAGGTTTAATTTTAATTCTCTCTTGAGGATTAATTCCCAACATCATCTGTGTCTAGTTTACACCTGAATCAAACCAATACACCTGAAATATTACAGCAAAAACCAAGTCAGAGAGATTCATCAATGTGAGTGTCAAACATCTCTCCAGTAAAATGTGTAAATGAGCACTGAGATACTTGTCTGACTTTTGCTTGTAGAACCACAGATTAATCCTGTCTGTGAGTGATTGAGTTTAATCTTGAGTATTTGTCTTATTTGTTTGCAGCACAGTCTGTGATAATTACAACAAGTTAAAAAGCAAAGAGGAGATGGGTGCAATCACTATTCCACTCAGGGAACAGATTTATTTTCTAGGTACCAGTCAAATAATCACAAAGGAGGACACACATTTTACTGCTAATTATTGGAGGTATAATGATCTACAGAGCAGTGGACAGGCACCATCCGTCATCTCAAAATGACTTGACGATTAATAAATATCAGAAATAGTAATTTCCCTGGGAATTAATTGGAGTTGTGCTCACTTTCAGAAGCTAGAACTTTGTCAAGGTCAAACAGAGAGAGGAATTAATTCAAGATCAGTGTTTTCATGTTGGACACAGGTTGAAAGAGCCAAACGGTTCATGAGATACCGGTGGCACAGACACAAGCCATTTAGCTGCTTTTATGGTGGAATCCAGCAGGTTTTAGTGGCATTGAATCATCTATGGACCGTGATCAGCCGCCACAAGAGGCTCAGCCTCAGACTCCTACTGTAATCCTTCCAGAGTTACTTTTTCTCTGGGCGCCTCCTGCAGACAACGCCCAGCGCTACACATCACACAAAACGTCACATGATGGAAAAATGCAGCTTGGGACTCTGGGACAAAATACATTTCATGTGGATGGAGAGAAAAGTAAACACTGCTTTTAAAAGCTTCTCATTTAAGAAGTGGCAGACAGCAAATTAATGTTAAACCTTCAGGAGATAATGTCTAGAAAAGGTGAACAAGAGCAGGAACAGGTCCAATAAAACCAAACCAAGCAATTCTAGGTCTTTTCTCAAAAAGCATATCCATAATAAAATGAGCATATCTATGTAAGTACAAGGTCTATTTGAGCCGTGTTTTGCCACCTCTCTCTCTCTCTCTCTCTCTCTCTCTCTCTCTCTCTCTCTCTCTCTCTCTCTCTCTCTCTCTCTCTGGTCACCTGTATGCTTTGTCTCTGCCATGGATTGATTTGGGTGCATGACACCTTGTTCCACTCATTGGAGCCTTAAAGCTTTGCCCATGTGAATATGATTGACAGCACTGTCAGGCAATCAGGATCGTAGAATCCCAGCATGACGTCAGGCTGTTGTGTGCAGCGCTGTAAAGCTTCCCCCGGAAACTACCAGAATGTTTGGGATGTAACACAGGACAATATGTGGATTTACCGATAAAACTAACTTTTCACAACAAAACAACAAAGGTAAGAGGACATTTACAACCATGTTTTGGCCAAGCTGTATCTATGTTTTCTTGTCTCTCTGTCGTGCTTCTGTGTAGCTGCTAGCTGCTAGTGCTAGGTGTGTTCCAGTCTGTGTCGCTGGCTTTTGTAAATGAGTGGTAGCTGATGTGTTGTTTTGCATCGTGTACAGTAGTGTATGAGCCAGAGAAGTGGTGATGGCTCCAGTTTAGTTGTTTATTGAGTAGAGTTAAAAACATGTTTTTTACAGGCTGTGGGCAGCTTCTGCTGTTTAATTTGATATATACAGTAATGTGACCCTACACTGAAGGAACCCACTCCAGTATTTACCCACTCCAGTTTACACTTGAGCAGCTTTCTTTTTATAAACTGAGAGTTAAAAGCTGCACATTGAACAGATTATGCACTGGCATCATTACATTCTTTATATATTCAGGTTAAATGTTTGAGAAATAATTCTCAAATGATTAAACAAATTATGAAATAAAGATGGAATTTGGAGGCTAAACATTCAGGAGATAATATCGCAAAGAAAATGATAAGAAACAGGAGGGGTCCAAAAACAGAACCCTGAGGAACACGAGACAGAGCACGGTCATGTGTGTGTGTGTGTGTGTGTGTGTGTGTGTGTGTGTGTGTGTGTGTGACTCTGGTAATGATTCACTGGGGTCCAGGGCCGTCTCCTCCTGGGTTCCAGGCGGCGTGCTGGGTGATGTGGCCGTCCGCGGCCTCCCGGGGTTGATGGAGGAGGTGTCAGTCCGCGGCTAGCGCCCCCTGCTGCTCACTTACACTCTCAGCGCTCCGGCTGCAGGACAGTAACAGAGACTCTGCCCCATAAATGACCAAATAAAAAGCAGAATAATAAACACACCTAATGACAAAGGCTGGCAGCTCTTAAAATGAGCGAGTGCTTTTCATCAGCAAGTATCCGGCGAGGGGAGTTCAGACAAAGCGCCGGACACGACGCTGAGTGTGAGTGTTGTTAATGTGGAGGCTGCAGTCTGCCGAGGCCACAGGCCTCTGATTGACATGTTTTAACACCTCACCTGATTATTATTCAAACAAACCTAAACTTCCCACAGTTTCAGGTCCTAATGCAGTTAGTGTTACACAGTTTTTCAGACGTTAAAATTAATGGTGTTTTAACAAAAGAAACAAAAAAAAAACACCTGAGTTTGATGCTGGATTGTTGTCATTCTCCCACCTGATGTTGTCTGTTTAGACAAATCAGGATTTCACTTTTGAAGATTAAAGTAGAAAGAGCACATCCAGACAACAAGCAAACCCTGCAAGAGGAGGACTTTTTGAAAGACAAACTGTCAAATTAAATCAATGTTAAAGCTGTATCAAAAAAACATGTTTGCATGTAGCTCGAGGTAAAACATATGAACCAGACTTTAACATCTAAGGCCACAAAAACAGAGGTTAGGCTGGAAACAGGAATCTCTCTAAAGATAGATGAATATGTTTGATTTATGAAGGCTTATAGCAATCCAAAACTGCAACTGTAACAATTCGGACAATTTTAAGTGTAATGAAGCCCATAATATGATAACTTGCCAATAATAAAATAAGCAAAGAACAGGTTGTTATGCTATCGGCTAGTTATGTTATTGGCCTGGTGTTAAAAAAACCCTTTGATAATATATGTCCACATGTCTGCAGTCCTTCAAAATATATATATTTTCTGCGTTGTTTGTGCACTTAGCTCGTATTCATTCATCCAATATATTTCTTGTTTCAGCTTCTCTCAGGTTCTAAGAACTGCAGTGTTTTATGTTTTCTTCCATTATCAGCACTAGTTCTTCCATTTTCAAAGGGTTTTTAGTACTAGGCCAATAACGTAAGGACTTATTGCATTATTGGCAGTTATTCCATTTAAAATGTCAGAAATTAAGAGGTTGTTTGCTGTTATTAGGTTTGTGGTTGCCATACATTTAAAGCCTGTTCACAGTCTGCAGTCAGAGCTCGAGAAGATGAGTCTGTCCTGTTCTGGGGAGTTCATTCCAGCAGCAGCATTATTAATGTCTCATACGTGATCAGACTCAGAACAGACCAGTTGTCACCAGTCACCACACGCCTGTAACAATGAACACGTGACGGTCGGTTGCCAGATACACACAGATGAGTCCGCTCCCAGTAACCCGTCCATCGGCTGATTTATGGGAGGCTGTCAGGACGTAGTCAACAAGGCAACAGAGCTCGTTGGTTCCTCATGCGTATCTGCGGACCCGGAGGTTGATCTCTCTCAGAGTGACAGTGGAAAATTAGGTGATAAAGCGCCGGCGTTTTGTTTTGTTGACTGGCAGCGTCGGTGTCATCACGCTTGTTCTCCGTCCCGGTGAGAGGAGAACATCTAACGAGGATGAGTGTTCAGCAGACGAGTCGAGCTGAGGAGGACGTGTCAGGGTAGAAGCTGCTCCAGTGAGGCTCGAACCAACAACCAACCAGAAGGGAGGAAGTCGCTCTAGTCTCAGTCACAAACAAGCACAAGGCTGTCCAGAAATCTGAACAATTTCACTTAGGAGATAAATAAAGTGCCTACCTTACCTTAATATGTAGAATGTACTACAAGGCAACATAAACTGGTAGAATTATCACACAGTTATGATAATTACATCTGGCAACACGAAGACAGTGTTTTTACCACACAATATTTGATGCATTTAAGCGACATATGTGGAGGTTGAATGCCTGTAGAGGAGGTGCTGGAGGCTGGTCGGGCCCTCTGCTCCAGGCTCTCTGCAGACTTCCACTGTGGAGCAGAGTTTTGATTCATCACTTTGAGCAGCGCGGCCGAGCGGAGCCGCTGCGGCGATTACACAGCATCTCTGTCAGACAAAGGAGGGTTTAGCTGTAAATCCTGCAGCTTCAGCCGGCCTTTGTTTTATCATGGCTGGAAAAAGCTGGGACAGGATCTCTGCTAAATAAAGACAGGAGGAAGCGCAGTGATGTCCTTCAGAGGTAATTACTGGACACACTCAGGCCTGTTGCAGCTCCGCGCTCCTGCACAGACACAACACGGACTCTCCGTCTTGTTTCGCCTTCATTATGCATCTGGTTCAGCTTGCTGCCCTGAAATATAAAAGCACCCTGTACGACGGATCACGTCCTGAGTGGACAGAGTGTAAGTCAGACAGCAGCTCGCCCCTGACTGCCTTTGTGGGAACATGAGCCCGAGGCGTTCTCTCAGAACTGGAGCAGCGTCCCCGCTCTGGCCTGTCTGTCTCTACAGCGGGCCGACAGGCCCGGTCTCACAGTTAAACCCTGCTGTCTGAATCTGTGCCGGAGGTGACGGCACCTGCTCTACTTTCACCACAGAGTCAGAAAGTACGAGCAAACACGTGGACAGCGAGGAGCAGACCTGCCTGTGTGATGGAGGTTCATTAGCACAGTTAATGCTGATTTATTCTTGGACTTAAAGGAGGGAGAATAAATCACCTCATTAGCCTTTACTTGGGAGAAAACCCTGAGTACATAACACTTAAGTGTTCTCAGGCCCATGTCTGTCTATGGAGCACATTTACACACACACACACACACTCACACACACACACACACACCAACGGCAGTGGAACAAAGGCAGCTGAGTGTGTGTTGGGGGGCTGGAGATCCTCTGTGGTTCGAACACAAAGACAAAACACACAAGTTCCAAAATCTGGCTTCAACTGCCACTCCGTCCCCGTAGACCTCCACATTAAACCGGCTGCAGACTTCACAGGCGAGATAAACAGGAAGGCAGCCTGGTACGACCTCCACGCTCCACCGCGGCTGCTGCTGCCCCGTGATTGGACGAACTGGCCGCTGACATCACAGGGGAGCTCCAGTCAGATTTACTAAAACATGCATGTGTTGTTTGATGGGAGTCTGCTGTATGCAAGGTGACATCTGAACGACTGAACAAAGTGGTTTCATCTATCTATCTGTCTATCTATCTATCTATCTGTCTATCTATCTGTCTATCTGTCTATCTATCTGTCTATCTGTCTATCTATCTATCTATCTGTCTATCTATCTATCTATCTATCTGTCTATCTATCTATCTATCTATCTATCTATCTATCTATCTATCTATCTATCTATCTATCTGTCTATCTATCTATCTATCTATCTATCTATCTGTCTATCTATCTATCTATCTATCTATCTATCTATCTATCTATCTATCTATCTATCTATCTATCTATCTATCTATCTATCTATCTATCTATCTGTCTATCTATCTATCTATCTATCTATCTATCTATCTGTCTATCTGTCTATCTATCTATCTATCTGTCTATCTATCTATCTATCTGTCTATCTATCTGTCTATCTATCTATCTATCTATCTATCTATCTATCTATCTGTCTATCTATCTATCTGTCTATCTGTCTATCTATCTATCTATCTGTCTATCTGTCTATCTATCTATCTATCTATCTATCTATCTGTCTATCTATCTATCTGTCTATCTATCTGTCTATCTATCTATCTATCTGTCTATCTATCTATGCATCTATCTATCTATCTATCTGTCTATAATTTTATCTCCAAATACACATTTTTTATTTGATTTCTCTTCATACTCTATTGTCCTTGAGATTAATGAATTCATTCGTTTCCGTTGTTTTCTAATTGGTGTGTTTTGGTCTCTTGCTTCAGATCATTATTGTGGTTTAATCAGAACAATCTCAGGAAAAAACAAAAACACATTTAATGATTCTGTGATTTATCTTCCTTTCCTGGGCAAACACAACACGGTGATTCAGTGCTGCTCCAGCATCATGATCTCAGTGTTACCATGGAAGAGGGCCAGCCACTCGTGTGTGTGTGTGTGTGTGTGTGTGTGTGTGTGTGTGTGTGTGTGTGTGTGTGTGTGTGTGTGTGTGTGTGTGTGTGTGTGTGTGTGTGTGTGTGTGTGTGTGACGTCGCTGCTCAGGCCGGGGCTGCCAGGCCGTGTCCTGCGGCGTGGAGGAGCCAGACATATGTCGTTGTTCCTGGAGGACAGAGTCCGTCCTGAGCTGCGTGTTTCTCTGCCTCCGCACGTTTCAGCTGCCACACGCAACACGCTACGTCACGGACCAGGCCTCGCCGCCCTCCACACTTCAGTCCGCTCTCTGCCTCGGCGCTTTGGACACAGTCCCACTCCTCCAGTGAGCATCAGTCACCCCAGTGGGTCACGTGACCTTCAGCTTCAGCACTGAGCTCTGCTCACTGGCTGGAGTAGACCAGAGTGAAAGTAACGTTGTTGAGTATCAACAGGCTCGCTCTCAAATAAGGCTACAAGGAAGAATCATTCCTGTGACTGGCAGGAGAGTCACCCAATCAGAGGGAAGCCTTTGTGTGGTTGCCAGATCAGCATGAAAGGAGCCAGATTGGGCAGAAACAGAGAGTCATTTTCCCACAGCTACAAACAGGACTGTAGAGCAGAGTCATATGATAACATAGAGAGCAGGGAGGAACGCTACTTTCTACTGTTCTAGACCTCTGTTCAGTAGAATGCAGTTGTTGTGGTTTGGGTGAGATGACTCTGGCAGATCTCTGGATCAGAAGAGCCATCCAGTCACTGCTTCATTCAGACAGAGCGTTCAGAGGTCAGGGAGCAGGTCCAGGGTGTAACCTGGTGCTTCAAAGTCTGTAAACTGAGCTCCTGCGTCTGTCGGACGTAATCTGTGAGTGTGGAGCGGCTCAGCCTCCTCCCAGCGCCTCTAATCTTCTGTAGGCCTGACGACTGCTGCAGCCAGCTGACTGAACAGCTGATCGACTGAAAACATGAGACGGTGACTCGACCCAGTGGATCGACCAGCAGAGTGTCACCGTCCCTCTGAGGGAGACCTTCAGACAGACACACCTGGAAACTTTACAGTTGGACACTCCTCAGGTTAAAAGTTCAGCCCTGAGTCATTATAACCTGACTGTAATTTCCCTCTAGATGTATTAAGTATCCATCACTACCTGTATCCATCCATCCATCCATGAGAGAACAGTTTGTTCCTCGAGAGAATGAATCAGTGTCTGTGACACACAGATCAGAGAAGCAAGCCTTCACTGTCTAGTTTTGATGTTAAACACTGAGCGTGAACATGTCGTGTGACACCTGACATGTGTCTGCAGCCAGAGGGGAGCAGGTCTGACTGCCACGCTCCCTGCTCCTTCTGTTTATTCTGCAGCAGCGTGTTCCCCGGACAGTCCTGCACACACCCTGCACACCCTGCACACACCCCGCACACACCCTGCACACCCTGCACACACCCTGCACACCCTGCACACACTCTGCACACACTAGTCTATACACACCCTGCACACCCTGCACACACTAGTCTATACACACCCCGCACACACCCTGCACACCCTGCACACACCCTGCACACACCCTGCACACACCCTGCACACACCCTGCACACCCTGCACACACTCTGCACACACTAGTCTATACACACCCTGCACACACCCTGCACACCCTGCACACACTAGTCTATACACACCCTGCACACCCTGCACACACTCTGCACACACTAGTCTATACACACCCTGCACACACTCTGCACACCCTGCACACCCTGCACACCCTGCACACACCCTGCACACACTCTGCACACCCTGCACACCCTGCACACCCTGCACACACCCTGCACACACTCTGCACACCCTGCACACCCTGCACACACCCTGCACACCCTGCACACACCCTGCACACACCCTGCACACCCTGCACACATTAGTCTATACACACCCTGCACACCCTGCACACCCTGCACACACCCTGCACACACCCTGCACACACCCTGCACACACTCTGCACACACTAGTCTATACACACCCTACACACACCCTGCACACACTAGTCTATACACACCCTGCACACACCCTGCACACACCCTGCACACACTAGTCTATACACACCCTGCACACACTCTGCACACACTAGTCTATACACACCCTGCACACACCCTGCACACACCCTGCACACCCTGCACACACTAGTCTATACACACCCTGCACACACCCTGCACACCCCCTACACACACCCTGCACACCCTGCACACCCTGCACACACTCTGCACACACTAGTCTATACACACCCTGCACACACCCTGCACACCCTGCACACACTAGTCTATACACACCCTGCACACACCCTGCACACCCTGCACACACTCTGCACACACTAGTCTATACACACCCTGCACACACTCTGCACACCCTGCACACACCCTGCACACACCCTGCACACACTCTGCACACCCTGCACACCCTGCACACACCCTGCACACACTCTGCACACCCTGCACACCCTGCACACCCTGCACACACCCTGCACACCCTGCACACACCCTGCACACACCCTGCACACCCTGCACACACCCTGCACACCCTGCACACATTAGTCTATACACACCCTGCACACCCTGCACACACCCTGCACACACCCTGCACACACTCTGCACACACTAGTCTATACACACCCTACACACACCCTGCACACACTAGTCTATACACACCCTGCACACACCCTGCACACACCCTGCACACACTCTGCACACACTAGTCTATACACACCCTGCACACACTCTGCACACACTAGTCTATACACACCCTGCACACACCCTGCACACACCCTGCACACCCTGCACACACTAGTCTATACACACCCTGCACACACCCTGCACACCCCCTACACACACCCTGCACACCCTGCACACCCTGCACACACTCTGCACACACTAGTCTATACACACCCTGCACACACCCTGCACACCCTGCACACACTAGTCTATACACACCCTGCACACACCCTGCACACCCTGCACACACTCTGCACACACTAGTCTATACACACCCTGCACACACTCTGCACACCCTGCACACACCCTGCACACACCCTGCACACACTCTGCACACCCTGCACACCCTGCACACACCCTGCACACACTCTGCACACCCTGCACACCCTGCACACCCTGCACACACCCTGCACACCCTGCACACACCCTGCACACCCTGCACACATTAGTCTATACACACCCTGCACACCCTGCACACACCCTGCACACACCCTGCACACACTCTGCACACACTAGTCTATACACACCCTACACACACCCTGCACACACTAGTCTATACACACCCTGCACACACCCTGCACACACCCTGCACACACTCTGCACACACTAGTCTATACACACCCTGCACACACTCTGCACACACTAGTCTATACACACCCTGCACACACCCTGCACACACCCTGCACACACTAGTCTATACACACCCTGCACACACCCTGCACACCTCCTACACACACCCTGCACACACCCTGCACACACCCTGCACACACCCTACACACCCTGCACATACCCTGCACATACCGAGCATACACTGTGCACACAGTGTGTACATTGTGCACCCGGTGCACGCTCCGCTCTGACAGGCCGGGGGGGGGGGGGGGGGGGGGTTTGCTGGCTTTGAGCTGCAGCTGAGCCGCTGGTAAAGCCCCGGGCTCATTTGGATTGTGCTATCAGGCTGCGCTCTGCTAATTGAGCTGTTGAGATTGTGGAGTGCAGAGGGGCTTTGCTCTGACAGACCCCTGGGCTGCAGCGGCTGCACCAGACACACACACACACAGACACACACAGACACACACAGACACACACACACACAGACAGATAAACACACGTAAATGTGCGTTAACACGCGCCTCACGCCTGCTGGAGAGCGGCCCGGGTGTGCTGCTCGCTCGGGGATGAGGCGGCGTGGCCAGCAGATTTGTTGTGGACGTGGAGGAGGAGAAGGAGAAAATGAGCAGATTTGTAGGATCTTGTGGAGCGGCTGCGTGACTGCCCTGCAGAAGGCTCCGGCGCGGCGTGGAGGATGCTCGGAGCCGCTCCGGCCTCCGCCGCTGCAGCCTCATCCATCTTAGTCCTCGGGCCGCCCGGCACAGACGCTGATAACCACGTGTCAGTTATGTGAATATAAATCAGTACACGTGAGAGCAGCCGTGTTAAGAGATATGAGCCCCGGGTCTAAATTTAATGAATTAGAAATGAAAAAGGGTAATTACTAAAGGCTGGATATTATTTCTTCTTTAAATTCAGCAGCGGCTGAGAAATTTGTCAGTCCCTCCTTCTTCTTGTTTCAATGAATAAATGAATAGTAAGTTTTAAAAGGAAAGGGGCATAAAAGGGACTGTTTATAATATATAGCTGGATGTAACAAGTCTGAGAAAACAAGGGCAGGGACAAGTGGAAACGAGGCGACGGGGGAAAAGAAAATATTTCCAGGGCCGAGAGCTTCGCTGCAAAGTCAGTGGATTTCACGGAGCCGTCTGGAATCATAAGACGCTCATACATCACTCGACGGCTGGACTTCCTCCAAGGACAGGAGGGATGAGAACAAGATCACAGGCCTGTTCGCTGTCTCAGGACACCTGACCCCTGCTCCTCAGAGGAGGGGGGGCATCCTCTGGAGGGAGGGGGGGGCAGGTCAGGAGGGCCGGATGCAGCCAAAGAGCTTTTATATCACAAGAGTCGAGAGAAACAGTTTTCCTGCAAAAACACAAGATGGGAAAAGTTTGTTCTGAAAACTCAGCTTCAAACTTGTTCGAAGTAAAGCGAAGAGTCTGTGGAAGCTGCTGAGGAATCCATCCGTCACTGTCAGGTTGATTATGATGCTCAGACTCATTAATGTGAGGAGATCAGATCAAGGTTGAGACATCTGCTTCATCATGTGACGCTATCGGACCAGGCTGCTCTGGACGGTGATTAAACAATGAAAAACACACACTCACCCTTGAAAGAGGAAAAGTTTTTGCTCTGTAGGATCAATCCTAATCAATCACTCGATTAGTACTAGCAGAGTAGAAGAGGAAGCCTTTATTATCACTGGACAAGAATAGAAAGTTGTAGGAGCCTCTTGTTTGCATGGAAAACAAGATTCATGCAAGGAGACTCTTTTCTGTGAGGATGCACTCCTAACTCTTCTAACGTTTCTGTCACTGGTGAGTTTTGTCCTGTGCTGGGGTTTTGTTTTGTCAGTTTCCTGTTTTATTTTGAAAGCCTGACCTTCCTTGTGTCTGCTCACCTGCCCTTCCCTCATGTCCCACCTGAGTCTCGTTCTCCCTCATCACTGCTGTTTACAGTCTGCCCTTTGTCTTGTTGCCAGTGCATTTGATTTGACTTGGTTGCTTGTCTGTCCTAGCTCTCTTATGCTCTTTGTTCCTCCCAGTGATTTTGTTCTTCGTGTTTTCCTGTGCTGTGGTTTAGTTGTATGTACTCTAGTCCTTTTCCTCATGTTCTCCCTGGGGTAAGCTCACATCCTCATGTCTCGTTTGTGTTGTAATTCACCTTTGCTCCTTGAGTTTTTCCATATGTTCACTATGTTTTGCCCCTTTTGTTAGTTAAGTTCTCTGTAAGGTTCCTTTTTAGTTTCTTTGTTAAATCCCCATTCACTCAAATAATTTGAGTTTTGAGCCGTGCGTTTGGGTCCTCATTTCATTTAAACTGGTGATCGAACTCAGATCGCGACGTCTTCTGACTAAATATGATGGCATGTTAGGTCCCTGCAACAAGTAACACTTCCTATATAATACTGTAATAAGGTGTAATATGTGAATAAACAGAAAAAGGTCTCGTCTAGGTTTTGATCGATTCTGGACCCGCTCTGGACCTGAGCTGAGTTATAGTGGTGGGAGCTTCCGGGGTGCAGAGACATCCACTGTTTTTATTCCACGTGTTCAAACCTTGTGCCCCGGGGGAACAGTCACACAGAGGGAGGCTGTAAAGCGTTTCCCTCGCTCCTCGTTTTAATAGCACAGCTAATAGAAACAGCAGCGCCTCCTCTTCCCAAGGTCGCCGCGTTCGCGGCAAAAAGACGGATGAACGGCGGCGGCCGGGCTCGGGCCGCGCTGATGCTGCGATCCCTCTGAATTTGCAGCCGTGGATGACGGCCAGTGTTTGCGCGGCAAAAGTGAGACGTGAGAGTTTAAGTGATGAATGAGTCTGCAGCTGCTGAGAGAACCAAATAAAGCAGAAGCACTTAGCTCCTGTCAGAGCCGCACGCCAGAGCACAGCGGCCGGCCGAAGGCTGCTCCCGCTGCCGTTTGTCTGAGAGAGAGCGCGTGTGTGTGTGTGTGTGTGTGTGTGTGTGTGTGTGTGTGTGTGTGTGTGTGTGTGTGTGTTTGTCGTGTGTGCGTGTGTAGGTGTGAGCAGGGTCCTCCAGAGAGCAAACTTGCACACAGATTGAATTAAGTCGTGTTAATTCAGCTTGTTAGTCTGGTTAACAAACTGTAAAGGACTCTGTACGCAGGAGAATAACAGATGAAGTTACGCATCCAGAATGCAAACTGTGAGCAACAGCAGATCTAGATGAAATAGATGCTGAACACAACAACATTGTTTCAGGAAGAGGTTGAGGGGAAACCTCTAAGAGGGCGTTGAGAACTTCCGGGTGGTTGCCACAGTGTGATGGAATGTTGCCATAGCAACGGTTGCTGGGAGGAATTGAGGGTCAGAAATGGAGATGTAACTTCTGTAAAGTTTATAGAGACTGAACAAGGAATGTTTCAGTTTATTGTATAGACAAACACATATGGCTATCTATAGGCGAGTTTCCATTTAGTTTTTTCTTAAAATAAAAGCTGATACTTGTTTCTAATTTCAACGAATGTGTTTAATTCATTAGAATTGAAAATGTCTGTTCTTTTATTCTTTTTTTTCAATGGAAGATCGTGATTGAAAATCAAAATCGAGAGTTTCTGTTTAAAAAATTGTCTTTTTTTTGCCACCCCTACTGTGTAAGAAGAGGCCTGCTCCATGTTGATATGGAGGTTGAATGCAGCGTTCCTGAACTACTAGTTCACTAGTTCACATCTCAACATGGTAGATACAGCAGCAGCTGCATTCCCATCACAGTCCAGATGTTTCTGGAATGCTGGTGAGTCCTGCTGGGGTTTCCATCACACTGAGATCAACCTGTAGATGGACACGTCTGGAGGAGCAGCTCAGGAGAGGAGCTGTTCAGAGACACCTGAGAGGTTCTCATGGAGCTGTTGTGACATTCAGGTTTTGTTTTCCTGTTTGCGTGATAGAAACGTACCTTCTCACATCTGCAGTTCTCAGATGCTGGAGAACTTCTCCATAGCTTCACTGATTTTCACCCGAGTCATTTTAGTCATTTTAGGCTGAAAGACTAAATGTAAATGTTGTGTTCCAAACACTGATTCTCCTCCTCCTCCTCCTCCTCCTCCTCCCCCCCCCTCCTCCTCCTCCTCCAGGGTGAAGGCTCTAACTTCCTGCAGCTGGGCTCGTCCATCGAGCAGCAGATCAACGGGATGTTCAAGGTGATGGAGGAGTACAACTGGGACAGCTTCGTGGTGATCACCAGCCTGTACCCGGGCTACGAGGCCTACGTGGATTACATCAAGTCCTTCACCGACACCAGCTACTTCCTGTGGGAGCTGCAGGACGTGCTGACCTTCGACATGTCGGCCGACGGCCTCAACGACATCCGAGCCCGCCGGCTGCTGCAGCAGATCGACGCCCAGGTGCTGCTGGTCTACTGCTCCCACGAGGAGGCGCAGTACCTGTTCAGCATGGCGGCGGAGGCGGGGCTAGTGGGGCCCGGCTACATCTGGATCATCCCCAGCCTGGCGGTGGGCAACCCCGACATCCCGCCGCCCGACAGCTTCCCCGTGGGACTGATCAGCATCATCACGGACCGCTGGAGGATGAGCCTGAGGAAGAGGGTGCGGGACGGCGTCGCCATCGTGGTCAAAGGCGTCCAGAGCTTCAGGAAGCAGCGAGGGTTCGTCCCCGAGGGACACAGCGACTGTCACAGCCCCGTCAGACCGTCCGCCGCCAACGACACGCTGTTCAGGTGAGGCTGAGCATCGTCTCATCTCCAGCTCCTCCAACACCCACTGACAACACAGAGAGGCAGGGAGAGGCAGATCAGGTAGAGTCAGATCAGGTAGAGTCAGATCAGGTAGAGTCAGATCAGGTAGAGTCAGATCAGGTAGAGTCAGATCAGGTAGAGTCAGATCAGGTAGAGTCAGATCAGGTAGAGTCAGATCAGGTAGAGTCAGATCAGGTAGAGTCAGATCAGGTAGAGTCAGATCAGGTAGAGTCAGATCAGGTAGAGTCACAGTTGAATAGAATATGCCTTAATAGTAGTAATAGATAATAGATTGTAATAGATAATCAGCCAAATAGAATAGTGCTCAAAGTATCTTTTAGAAATCGGCTCAAATCTCTACTCTCCCACACTATGACAGTGACTTTTCACAACTTAGCCTGATTTAACCCAACTTAACCTGACTTAACCCAACTTAACCTGACTTAACCTGACTTTGTGTGACTCTGATCAGACTCTGATCACTTTGTGATGATGTTCTGGGTTCTGCTGTCAGACAGACTGTTGAAAGAGACAAAGACAAGGTGAGACAAAGACAGTCAGGATGACTTCTTTTCCATTTATCATTTAGCTACTGTCAATTAAACATCAGCACAGACCCTTCACAGGCGGCTCCAAGGACACGGCTGCTTCCTCCTCCAGGAATAGCAACCAGCAGAAAGTAGCTCAGCAGCAGAGCAGACACATGCTGCGTAAACATGGAGTGAATAGATAGAGAGTGGAAGAGCTGCAGCACATTCATGAATTTCATGACTTTCAGGATTAATTCTGCTCCTATCTGTCCACCTGGAATATGGAATTTCCCTGAAATCCTGCTGAACTTTGGGATTGTGTATCATGTAAATAACTGCCCGGGTCACACAGCTGGATCTCTGTTCCCCTGAACATAGAAATAGATTTAAAAGACCATAGAGAGGAGGAATCAAACTCTGCAGATGTCTCCTCGTCTCTTGGACGAGACATCGGGTTAAAACTTTAAGTGGTCTTCTTCTTTGGTGCTGGTTTGACGTGAGCAGCGAGGTTGTGAAGGACAGTGGTCCTGGGAACCTCAGGCAGGAGGAGGTCAGCTCCTTCCTGCAGCCCCTGCCACGCACCCAAACTGTGTCCTCATATCCTCGTCTCCTTCTGTCCTCGTTTCCTTGAGTCCTCATCTCCTCATGTCCTCAATCATCCTCAGTCTCACTGTCTCCTTGTAACCTCGCCTCCTTGTCTCTTGTCTCCTCATCTCCTTGTATCTCCCGTCTTCTCAGGTCCTTGTCTCCTTTCCTCCTCATCTTCTCTTCTTGTCACCTCCTGGAGACCAGGGAGAATTTGTGTGTGTGTGTGTGTGTGTGTGTGTGTGTGTGTGTGTGTGTGTGTGTGTGTGTGTGTGTGTATGTGTGTGTGTGTGTGTGTGTGTGTGTGAGGGCGTGGCCTCTCCTCATTAACACGCTGCCACAGACAGTGATCTGAGCAGTGGATCCTGTTTAGTCTGAGAAACGTTTTAATCAGAAACTCGAGAGCAGCAGAATTAAAAACCGCCTCGAGCTGCAGCTTCCAGCCCCAACCAGACACTCTGTGTGTGTGTGTGTGTGTGTGTGTGTGTGTGTGTGTGTGTGTGTGTGTGTGTGTGTGTGTGTGTGTGTGTGTCTGTGTTATTGTGGATGGCCAGTGTGGGGCTGCCAACAGGACACACACACACACACACACACACACACACACTCATACCTTATGGAGCTTCCCTCTCTCCCTCTGATGTCAGAAGTAGTTCTTCTTCTCTGCTGGAGGCCACACAACTTTTCCTTTTGTAAACTCAAACCAGCCGCGGACAAAAAGAGAGAGAAAGCGTAAAATGTAAAACATTATCTGGCGCTTTGATAGCGGCGAGGCGGCCGCGCTCCTGGTCCACGCGGCGTCGAACCGACAGAACGCGGAGCTGCTCGTTAACAGCCTCAGCTGGAGCTTGTTTTTTTCCTTTCCTGCCGAACCAGGCAGTGATAATGAGCGGCTCACCTGTTAATGGGATTATGGCAGATTACCAGATTAGAGAGGCTTTTCACACGCTCTCCGCCCGCCGGCTTTCATCACCTCGGCTGGAGCGAGGCGGAGGTGAGGCGGCGCCGCCGCAGGTCTGACATCACAGGAAGTGGAGCGGGAGGAGCAGGAACCAGGCCCGTCCCAGCATCCAACCGCGTCCTAGCATCCAGCCTCGTCCCAGCATCCAACCGCATCCTAGCATCCAGCCTCGTCCCAGCATCCAGCCCCGTCCCAGCATCCAACCGCGTCCTAGCATCCAGCCTCGCCCCAGCATCCAACCGCGTCCTAGCATCCAGCCTCGTCCCAGCATCCAGCCCCATCCCAGCATCCCGCCCCGTCCCAGCATCCAGCCCCGTCCCAGCATCCAACCGCGTCCTAGCATCCAGCCTCGTCCCAGCATCCAGCCCTGTCCCAGCATCCAGCCTCGTCCCAGCATCCAGCCCCGTCCCGGCATCCAGCCCCGTCCCGGCATCCAGCCCCGTCCCAGCATCCAGCCCCGTCCCAGCATCCAGCCCCGTCCCAGCATCCAGCCCCGTCCCAGCATCCAGCCTCTGCTATACATCCTCTCCACTTAGCAGCAGCACAACGGGAATATCGGCTCGTTTCTGTCACGTTTTATGGTTTAATCTGTTTTGTTGTAAAAGTTAATTTTGTGTAAAAATGGGAGCAGACACCAGGATGATTACTCCATCCAACACCAGTAAAAGAAATACTATTAAATCAGCACTAAGACGCTCAGGCTGGATTGAATTACACCAGCCAAATTATATGGTTCTCACTGAGATTAAAAAAAACTTTAGAAGAATTAGATAATTTATCATGGTTTGGGTTTTTTTTTTTTAAGTGTTCTGTCTTCTGTTAAGAAATCTTGTGAAATTAAATCTTTTTGCTGCATCAAGTTCTTCTTCCTCATGTTTAGTGTTTTTATCTTAATTTATGCAACTCTATTTTGCTGTGCAAACATATATTTAGAGAAATATAGATTGAAATATATATTGTATGTTGTCGGTAGTTATGTTTCCATCACAGTTTCCCCGGTACCATGTGGTCCTGCTCCATCCCATAATAACCCTGGTACCATGTGGTCCTGCTCCATCCCATAATAACCCTGGTACCATGTGTTCCTGCTCCATCCCATAATAACCCTGGTACCATGTGGTCCTGCTCCATCCCATAATAACCCTGGTACCATGTGGTCCTGCTCCATCCCATAATAACCCTGGTACCATGTGTTCCTGCTCCATCCCATAATAACCCTGGTACCATGTGTTCCTGCTCCATCCCATAATAACCCTGGTACCATGTGGTCCTGCTCCATCCCATAATAACCCTGGTACCATGTGGTCCTGCTCCATCCCATAATAACCCTGGTACCATGTGGTCCTGGTCCTCCACTCTGAGGAAGATGGACGTCCAGAACATAGTTTTCTTAGATCTTTGAATCAGATGTAGAAACAGTTGAGTCTCCTCCTCTGTCCATCTGGTCTGAAGGGAACTGGTCATGTGACCCCTACGTCAGGTCACGTGACCTGGAGAAAGTGTTTCCATCACACTTTGAGATCAGCTTCTAGATGGACACGTCTGGAGGAGCAGCTCAGGAGAGGAGCTGTGTTCAGAGACATGGACAGATGTCAGATGTCTTTGTACTTTTCTAGAGGAAAAAGAAACTATGTACTGTCATCTCTACCTTGTGATCAGTATTGATCAGCGTTAATCTCTTTGATCTCTCCTCAGACACATGCTCAACGTGACGTGGGAGAACAACGACTTCTCCTTCAACAGCAACGGCTACCTGGTGAACCCAGCCATGATCATCATCACGCTGGACCGAGAGAGGCAGTGGGACAAGGTCAGTGTGCCGCTCACCACACCCAGCCTGGGGGCGGAGCCAGTCACAGGGCAGGGGGCGGGGCCAGTCACAGGGCTGGGGGCGGAGCCAATCAGAGGAGACCGCTCCACTGTCACCTACTGGTTTCAACAGGCAGAGTCAGAGCTCAGCTGACACCAATGAACCACTTAATGAGGGATCATCTCTTAATTACACACACACACACACACACACACCTCCCATTCACCGCCATTCCTGTAAAAACACACTCACAGGACTTCATAGAGGGAGTCACCTCATCGGCTGGGATGAGCCTCCTCCTCACCACCTCCTCACCTCCTCCTCCCATCCTCTCAGTGTTTAGTTCCACGTCAGCTGGGAGTAAACAGCCGCGGGAGCATCACAGCTAATTATGTCCTGCTGGTGTTCTCGGCTGCTCCTTCCTATTAGTTTCCAATATGTTATGGAGACGCTGAGCTAATGGGAGGAAGCAAACAAACAGTCTGCGAAGGAAGGAAGGAGACGCAGCCTCTAATGATGCAGGGCAGCAGCTTCGAGAATCTGAAACACTCTTTTACCCCCGTTCATTTCATTCAGTGTGTTCGGGGCAGAGAGGAGGTTTTTAATGGGAACCTGGAGCCACTCTAACATTCTCACTGACAATGGACCACAATTACTGCATGTGTGTGTGTGTGTGTGTGTGTGTTTGCATGTTCTCCTTGGTTTTCTCTGGGTACTTGGTTTAGTAGAAGACAAGAAAGAAGATGACGATGAAGAAGAAGAAGAAGGAGGAGGGTATGTTCTGGGCTGAGCTGAACCTGGGGCTGTGCTGCTGTAGATGTTGAGGGAGGAGACCAGGATGAAGCTCTGGATGCTGCTAACATGGGAATGGAGATATGTGGAAGAAGGAGGTGAACCAGTGGAGGAGGAGGATACGTACTGGTCTGAGCCAGTGGAGGAGGAGGCTATATACTGGTCTGAACCAGTGGAGGAGGAGGATACGTACTGGTCTGAACCAGTGGAGGAGGAGGATACGTACTGGTCTGAACCAGTGGAGGAGGAGGATGCGTACTGGTCTGAACCAGTGGAGGAGGAGGCTATATACTGGTCTGAACCAGTGGAGGAGGAGGAGGATACGTACTGGTCTGAACCAGTGGAGGAGGAGGATACGTACTGGTCTGAACCAGTGGAGGAGGAGGATACGTACTGGTCTGAACCAGTGGAGGAGGAGGAGGATACGTACTGGTCTGAACCAGTGGAGGAGGAGGCTACGTACTGGTCTGAACCAGTGGAGGAGGAGGATACGTACTGGTCTGAACCAGTGGAGGAGGAGGATACGTACTGGTCTGAACCAGTGGAGGAGGAGGATACGTACTGGTCTGAACCAGTGGAGGAGGAGGATACGTACTGGTCTGAACCAGTGGAGGAGGAGGATACGTACTGGTCTGAACCAGTGGAGGAGGAGGATACGTACTGGTCTGAACCAGTGGAGGAGGAGGATACGTACTGGTCTGAACCAGTGGAGGAGGAGGATACGTACTGGTCTGAACCAGTGGAGAAGGAGGATACGTACTGGTCTGAACCAGTGGAGGAGGAGGATACGTACTGGTCTGAACCAGTGGAGGAGGAGGATACGTACTGGTCTGAACCAGTGGAGGAGGAGGATACGTACTGGTCTGAACCAGTGAAGGAGGAGGATACGTACTGGTCTGAACCAGTGGAGGAGGAGGATACGTACTGGTCTGAACCAGCTGTAAACCTCTGGAAGATTGTGAGAAGCAGCTGTTGTGTTGCTACAAAGCAGAAGAACACTAGTGGCCACGCTCCTTCTACTGTCCCATGGTCCAGACCATGGAGGAGAGCAGGAGGAGGAGACCAGGAGGAGGAGACCAGGAGGAGGCCAGGAGCATGTAAAGTAATGTGGGCCTGGCTTTAGGTTTGAAACAGGAATATGAATGAAACTCTCTCAGACCTCACACCCTCCTCCTCCTCCTCCTCCTCCTCCTCCTCCTCCTCTGGCCCAACGAGACTCCCGAGGAAGAGGAGCTGAGGTTGTGCACACCCAGCTGAACAAAGCTGGAATCTCCCCGATCTGAACTCTGAATCTCACAGACTCAACAAAGAAGAAAAAAGCGTGCATGAGCCTTACACACACACACACACACACACACACACACACACAGACACACACACACACACACACACACAGGTTTTCATGTACTGAGTGAATCAGAACAAGTCTTTTTTTCTGCGATGAATGAACAATGAAGGCGTGAAGAGTGTGCTGGGAGCCACAGGGACACCGCGCTCTCCGTCTCTGTTTACTTCCAGTGAGATGATGAATTGTGATGGAGTCGACTGAGAGTGGAGCCGTAGGTAGACAGCAGGACTGATCAGTGTGAGTGGCAGCAGACAGGAGAACAGAGACCACCACGGAGGATTGGGATGTTTGCACCCCGCTTCACACGCACACACGCACACACGCACACACACACACACACACACACACACTCACACACACACACACACACACACACACACACACACACACAGAGCCAGTTCTTTCATCTCATTGTGACAAGCTGTACTGACTGGTGTGATCAGACAGGATTGTCCCTCGTCCTGCATAAACAGCAGAGATTATGAGCGGGGAAAAACATTTTGTCCAGACTGACACTTTTTTTTTGTTCCAGCTCTGTGGGACGTTAATGACGCTTAAAGCTGTGTGTCAAGTGTGTGTGTGTGTGTGTGTGTGTGTGTGTATGTGTGTGTGTGTGCGTGTGTGAGGGTGAAGTAAACAGGCTCGTTTACACGTCTGACCTCAGCAGAGTTAAAATGTGCTTTGAGTTTATTCTCACCCAGGACATAAAGTGTAGAGAGGAGGCAGCAGCAGCTGCACTCATCTGTGATTCTGACGCTGAGGCTGGGACACGTCCGGTCCCACATGGTCGGCGCTGCAGATTAAAGATGGCTGCTTCCTGTCAGGACTATAGATTATGCTGCTGGAGTGACAGGCCTGATACCAGGGCATTGATTTATTAAGAGGCAAAAACGTAGATATTCTGCAGGTGACGCTCAGGGAGACCTGGAGTCAGAGTGGAGCAGCAGCTGTGGAGAGCATGGGGTGTGAGGTGAATGCCTCGACCAGCTTCTAATTTCAGGCTGACGTGAGGGAGGAGGAGGAGGGAGTGGACCTGGAACTCACCTGGAAGAAGATCTGGTGTCTTCCTTCTGAATATCTGATCATAAGCAGTGTTAAGGAAGTGTCTCAGGAAGTGTTCCACCATTTTTATCCTTCATTCTTCCCTAATAACAAAACACATCAGTACTACATCATCAATATCATTTTCTTACTTGCAAACTACAAATACATAAATCTTAATTCTCCTGTCATAATCTTTATCAATCTTCAGAAAGGAGTTCGAACAAAACATTTTAACAATACAACATTCACAGAAAATATACTATAACTACTGACTGCAGTACTCTATGTAACATTTATAAAGGTTCATTCATTTATTTATTCATGTATTTTTATCTAATATATGATCCCCTTTCATTGTTCTTTGCTCTATCTTCGTATGTTCTACCTATATGTTTCTGATGTCTCTATTGTTCATATACTCATATAAATATAACAAAAGCAAACTACAGGAGCACTGGAGCTGTGATGTAAGGGGAGAGAGAGTTTGACTTTACATCCTGACAGAATGAATTCATCTATTCAGCAGCTGGACTCCCAGTCAGTGATTATTTCTGATGTGTGAATGGCCGCCAGGGGAGGAGTGAAGCATCTATCGCATCATATACGACCATTAATCGATTAGTGGTTTCACAGTCTTGAATCGATGTGATATTGACTCTGTCAGGAAACCTGTTCAGTTCTGGACAAACCAAGTGCTGCTGCCTCCCATGGCCAGATGTGAAAATGAATGAATCAGATCTGAAAAGTGTTCCTCCACCAGCCTGACTGATGCAGCGCTACGTTAGCTCTGTGTTTGTGATCTGGGTAATTGGTGCGATCGCTCCCGTGACCTTCATCCCTCCGCTCCTCCACACAGTCTGGAGCGGGTCACGGCTCCGTCAAATAAGCGAGCTTGAAATGTTCATTTCACGTCGTGATTATGCTTCCATTGGTGCTCGACAAACGCCCGTTTCCTCCACAACATCCAATTAAAAGAGGCCGAGCTGCTGCTTCTGCGGGGGGGGGGGGGGGGGGGGGCGTATAATTGATCTCTCTCTCTGAATCTGCACTCGTACAAAAATCAATTTCCTCGAAACTCTCTGCTCTGGCTGCACAGCCACGCGTGCATGAATCAGAGCGAGGTACGATAAGGCCGCGGACGAGAGCGTCTGCTGCTGCTCTATCACAGCCCCAGAACTAAAGGCTTCATCTCTCTCTGAGGCTCTCTGAGGAGGAGGAGGAGGAGGAGGAGGAGGAGGAGGAGGAGGAAGAGGAGGAGGAGGAATCTCACTCCAGCCCATCGCAGAGGAGGATGGGCGCTGTAGACACAGAGGTGGAGAGTTACACTAAGTTACGCTGAGAGAGTGAATAGAGTGAATGGATGACATGAAGGGGTCATCTGTTTCATGTGTTCACTCAGTCTGCACTCAGAGGAGGAGGATACGTACTGGTCTGAACCAGTGGAGGAGGAGGATACGTACTGGTCTGAACCAGTGGAGGAGGAGGATACGTACTGGTCTGAACCAGTGGAGGAGGAGGATACGTACTGGTCTGAACCAGTGGAGGAGGAGGATACGTACTGGTCTGAACCAGTGGAGGAGGAGGATACGTACTGGTCTGAACCAGTGGAGGAGGAGGATACCTACTGGTGTGAACCAGCTGTAAACCTCTGGAAGATTGTGAGAAGCAGCTGTTGTGTTGCTACAAAGCAGAAGAACACTAGTGGCCACGCTCCTTCTACTGTCTCATGGTCCAGACCATGGAGGAGACCAGGAGGAGGAGACCAGGAGGAGGAGCAGGATGAGAGGAGCAGGATGAGAGGAGCAGCCAGATGACAGGATGTGATGTAATGTGGGCTGATGTCATTAGGCTCTGGACATGAATATTTTATGAGGTATTGTTACTTGGTCAGACTGTTAACATGAGACTGTTAAAGCACTGAACTGTGATTCTTTTATGGAAACTTTATTCCAACACACACACACACACACACACACACACACACACACACACACACACACACACACACATCTTCCCAACAGATGGTTTAAAGACACACTGATGTTAAAGGACACAGCGTCATGCTGCTTCAGTCGTCATCCCCTCCACCATATGATTCACACCTTGTCCAGGAGCTGCCAAGCTCCTCTAATCCTCTCTCCTCCTCTGCTCCCTCAGGTGGGGAACTATGAGATGGGCATCCTGCAGATGCGGTACCCGGTGTGGCCCCGCTACGGCTCCTACCTGGAGCCCGTGTCGGACTACCGGCACCTGACGGTGGCCACGCTGGAGGAGCGGCCCTTCGTCATCGTGGAGGCGGTCGACCCCGTGACCGGGACGTGTGTCAGCAACACGGTGCCCTGCCGCCGCCAGTCCAACAAGACCGAGGCGTGAGTGACCGAGACGGACAGGGACACGCCAGGTCCTCCTTCTAGTCTGGGGAGGAGACTCTCACTGGGAGGTCTTCACTCAGGATGTGCACAGTATTAGCTGAGAGCTCAGAGTGGCAGCTCTGGTCTATACCCTGAAAACATATATGTTAAAATTCAGACATGAATCAAGGTGAGATCTCCAAAATTTTCCAGTGAACATAACTTTCATAATGAACTGAATGAAAGGCGAACCTGGTCTTCTATCCAGAGCGCAGATCTAGCTCACAGTTCCTCTCGCTGGGAGAAAGTGGGGCAGCGCCTCAGTGACGTCAAGTCAGATACGGCCAGATGATCATTTCACTCAGTCGGCCTTCAAAACTTTTAAAGGTCAGAGCATTTCTACTGCACCTGCTTCAAGGCAGAGCAGGACTCGGCCCTTCACAATAAAAGCATTCTTTTGTTTCCATCCAGCCAGGTTGGAGCATTGACAAGAATTATTCACACTAAAGCAAATAAGTGAATCATTTCAACCAGTGAGTGGCTCTGAGGAGCTGCTACCTGCATGTGTTTCACTGTCACCAAAAAGAGCAAGAGGAGAGGGAAGATTTACTGAAACATCTGTTATCCCTGGATCTGAGACAGAAAGACAGATAATCTTCACCGTCTGCGGCCAAAGCAAATCAACCTCGCACCAGATTTGGGTTCAGCTATTGAGACCAAATCCCACATGACATGATTGGAATAAAAAGCCTGTTGAGCAGATGAGAAAATAAAGATCCTCCACCCAGTCAGCCGTGTGAGATCTAAAGCACTTTAGTTTTTAGAGAAGCTGAAGAGATGTTTCAGTCATGATACGATGTCCTCACGTTCCTGTTGCAACGTTCCTGGCTGTTTCTTTAATTAACACTCACAGTTGGATAAATATGAACATTATTCACTTAATTTATTTAACATTCACAGAATAGATGCATCTCTGCACATCCTGAGACTGTCAGTTTCATGTGACAATGTCTGAATCTGAACTCTGACGCTATCAAACCTCAAGTCCTTCACTTTGAAAGCTCCTCTACATCGAGTTCTCCTCTGGGCCCTCAGACCTGGATGGAAACTATGTCATGGACTCTTAGATCTTTGGTTGGGATGGGGGAGTAGCCTTTGTGTTGCTCTTGTTCAGAAGCTAACTTTAGCTTGTTGTGTCGAGCTGTTGCTAACCAGGTACCTCATGAACTTGATGTGTTGCTGAGTATTACGGCCAGGGATTAGATGGTGTGAGTGCTGCTGCTGCTAGCTGTCGCTGCTAGCTGTCGCTGCTAGCTGTCGCTGCTAGCTGTCGCTGCTAGCTGTCGCTAACAGGCGATAGCGTATGTCCTTCAGCCGTGATGGATTCAACCCTTCGTTTTAATGCACATCATTGTCCAGCAGAAGTGGGGAAAAGTGAAACCATCCATGGACCGCATTTGACTTTAAATCGACTCAGATTCAGATTCATCGATTCAGAATCCTGATGCATCGTTGAACAGATTCATTTCAGTGTTTGAGTCGTCACACATCAGCTGAGCCTGGATCTGGTCCAGGCTCGTCCAGCGTCTGCAGCTCCTCACCCCGTACAGTCCCACACCCTCTCGTGTTAACATGCTCAGCTTAATTGATTTTGTATCTAACTTGCGAGTGCCATTAGGTGTGAGATTAAGAGGCTCTTCCCCTGCCATTAGTCCAGCGCCTCGCGTCTTATCACTCAATGAGCTGAGGTTCTCATTAGCTCCTTGGCCAGGGTGCAATATCTCAGCCATCACCCTGTGACCCAGTCAGGGAAATATATGTGCTGCATGGCGGGGTATCAATTAGATGGGACGATTAGGCCGACTCATCAATCCTGCGCACCTAGAGACCGAGGCTGCTGCTCATTAGCCATCCCACCACCGCTAACAGCTAACCGCTAATGGCTGCAACCAGAGAGGTGGAGGCCCAGTCCCACCGCAGCCGGACGGAGACGTTTCATCATTCTGGAAACACGAAGACGGGTTGACCAGTCAAGACCAACACAGATCTGCTTTAAAATAATAGCTGATTTAAAGTCGAGTAATCAGAAGTCATTGTCTTGTTCATTAAGAGTCAAGAAAGTGCTGAAAGGTTTGGGTTGCATGATTTAAAAGACAAAGATGAAGACCTTCAACAGCGTTGTGTGTGGTCTGTGATGGAAGGATATTGAGTTTACAGAAGAGATCAGAGAATATTTACATCTAACATAAACATTTAATCCCCAATGGCCCCCAGTTATTCTGTACAGCAGCCAAAATAGAAGGTCCACACAGAACAAGTGTTTTAGCTGTGTTTTAGTGGTGTATCGGATGCTTTCAGCTGCATCACTGCACAGATCAGAAAATGTTGGAAACAGTCGCTACAGTCTGGACATCTGTGTGTCTGTATTTAGCACTCAAACCAACTGAACCAAACCTCAGAGATACCTAAAACCCAGTGTCATAGCTAATATTCATATCTAGACATTCATATCATTTATATTCTTATCTAATGTCTTTGGTAATTTCCTCTTCATTAATATAAAGCAGGGACAGTCGGTGGGAGGCTCCCTCCACTCCACTCACTCAGTCCTGATGTTTTATGTCCATCGTTAGTTCATCTCGTCCTCCATTAAAACCCGGGCAGAGGTTGTTCCAGAGTCACCTTCCTTTATGTGCCCCCCCCACCCCCCCCACCCCCCCCCCACCCCCCCCCCCCCCCCCCCCCACACACACACACACACACACACACACACACCCTGGACGTGAGCACACATCAGCCACTGTAAATGAGGAGACATCCCTCAGCAGTCCCGCCTCGACCCATCTCAGGCCTCAGAGCTGAGCAGCCTCCTCCTGGAGGAGGAGGAGGAGGAGGAGGAGGAGGAGGAGGAGGAGGAGGAGGAGGAGGAGGAGCCTCGCTGAGAGGCCGCTGGAGATCGATCCGGGGGTGGCGCCCGCTGGAGAGCCGTGTCGACCAGGGAGATGGTGTCAGCATGCGTTAGCTGCGTCCAGCGGACTGAGATATGAGATGATTTGATAAAGCAGCTGGAGCTGCTCCAGAAACACCAGGACTGCAGAGAGGAACAGAGCCGCAACCGATCGATTGATCGCCTGTTAATCGACTGTTAATCGACTGATACGATGACTGACAACTGTTTCGACTCCCCGTCGTTCCTGTGGGGAACAGAACAGAGCGACTTCAGAGACTTCTAGCGCCTGTAAAGAGTTCACGACCTCCAGCGCTGCTTTTAATTGGTCCTCAAGGCTGTAGCACATACAGCTGCAGGACTCACAGCTCGTGATTACAAAACAGAGGAAATCACCTGTACCCACGTCTCCGTTTGATCCAGAGAGAAATGTAAATACTGGAGGCCACACACACACACACGCACGCACACACACACACACACAGACTCTGTCACCGTCCATCGAGCAGCCTCTAAACATTATTCCAAGAATGACGTTAATTTTGAATAAATAATCTCAGACACAGTTTCGTTTCCCTGCGACTGGCAGCGGGCGGCGACCCGGCAGCTGGTGAGCCGGGGGACGCTGGGACCGCCGTGTTTACACCGCACGCTCCTCTCAAGCTTCCACTTCTGTGTGAGTGTGTGTGTGAGTGTGTGTGTGTGAGCGTGTGTGTGTGTGTGTCAGTGTGTGTGTGTGTGCTGCTCGTCTCATTGCCTCCCGGCTGCAGAGTCCATTACAGTGGAGGTCTGGGGGAGGTTAGGGGTGACGTGTCATTAGTGCTCTCTGCATTGTGCTCATGCCTCACTAACCTGCTGCTGCACCGCCGTCTCACACACACACACACACACACACACACGCACACACACACAGAATGGGACTTATGGTTGGTCCAGAACACTGTGAGCAGTCGAGTCATCGTGGGTAAAATGGCTTCTGCTCCGTGTCGGAGCGTGTGGCCATGGAGGAGGAGGCGGAGCCAGGGCGTGGTCACATGGTCGGCTCAGCTCAAACACTTTGCTACAAAAGCTGAGAACAGACACGTATTTATTTTTATGTCACATTTTGTCATTTCATTCTAAAAATGAATTGACGGGACCTGGGGGCAGGACGTTCAGGACGTCCCTACTTGACAGATCCTGCTCCATGGTGATGATGGACTCACTTCACCGGGCTGGTCTCAGATGGTGGAGGAGACACTGGTCAGCGTCAGGGGCAGGTTGGCGTAGGCCGACCTTCTGACCTCCGGGCTGCAGCTGTGCTGACCCTCAGCTGCTGCAGTCGCTCCAGATGTTCAGATGCAACAAAATGCAGAATGCAGGTTACATAATCCAGACACGAGGTGGAGAACCAGGCCTGCTCCACCTGGACATGGAGGGTGAGCGCTGCGGTGCAGACATGCCGAGCTGAAACATGGCTGCCAACTTTGATGAGCACATCGTACAGAAGTAGCAGAGATAGCAGCCAATAAAGAGTCTGAGGCTCCAGTAAAGCTCTACTGAAGGTGTTGAAGGCGGAAACACACCTTGTACGTAACAGAGTAACCTGGACTGACTCTAACGAATGAGATCTGACCTAAACTAATAAAGCCTTTTACAGCAGGCTGTTTATTTTTATCCTTTAACATATTTATTTACTACCCCATCACTGTGTCCTAAGCCCAGGGAGCTCTGTCGGTTTGTTGCTTTTTCTTTGAGAAAACTCTCACGTCTCAGAAACTCAAAGTAGCCGCTGATAAAGGACAGTCTTTGTCCTGAGTTTCTCTTTGTTTTATCAGCGTGTTTCTGTGCAGATGAAGGACGTGTTCATCCCCGTGTTCTCCGTAATCCCCCGATCAGTGACGTCCATCGATTCACTCGACCTGAAACTGTCTGTCCAGCTGCTGCTGCTCTGTCTGCAGCAGCTCAGGCTGCATGCTCAGCCTGTGTGTGTGTGTGTGTGTGTGTGTGTGTGTGTGTGTGTGTGTGTGTGTGTGTGTGTATAATGTCCTCATTAACAGCGTTTAGCTCACACACACCCAGCAGGTCCAGGTCAGGGTCAAACGGCTCTTTAGAGGAGAGGGAGGTGTGAGGAGAGCAGGGTCAGGAGGAGGTCCGGGTCCTCCTCCAGGAGCCTTTTAACAGATGAACAACAGGAAGAGTGGAGACTGAGGGGGGAGCAGATTACCTCTGATCAGTGAAACTGTGATAAATATGCAGGTAGAACATGTTTAATGAATACATGGATGAATGAGTGATCCTGCAAATTGCAGATAGAGAAATTAGAAATATAACAAAAATGAAATGAAATGAGGATCAAGAAACACGAGGGAAGATAAATGGAGAGAAGCAACTATAAGCACAGAATTATAAAGTCCTAAACTTCTACAGTCATTTTAAAGAAGGCTGAGAGTGAAAAAAATCTTTTACCATGCCTTGATTAAATAACTGTGAAATGGGTCGCTCCAAAAGATCATGTCCTAACTTATGTATAAATGTAGAAATATAAATGTAGAAATCATTTATATACTTAGCGAATGAGAACAAGCTGAGAAGCTGAGCTGCCATGTGATCATTCCTGTGAGTGACAGCAGAGACAGCCAATCAGAGTACAGCCTGCATGTGGTTGCCAGATCAGCTTGAAGGGAGCCAGACCTGAGCGTAATATTCCCACAGTAAACAGGATGTAGAGCAGACTCTGAGGCTGTGGTGGAACCAGAGCTCATAGCTTCTACGTTAACTTTGATATGAGTCCAGGGGTAGACTCTCCTGTGATCTATGAACCTGGGGTGACCATGCTCTGAGGAACGTCCTGGGGCTGGACCCTGAGAACGTCAAGTCACATGACCGTCTGTCCAATGAGCCGGGGGGGCTCAGAGCAGATGGTTCAGGCTGTGTTCTGATTGGCTGAGGAGCTGCAGGTTGACCTCCAGGTGAAGCTCCTCTCTCTCTCCCTCTCTCTCTCTCTCTGTCTCCTCCTGCTGAGGAGTCACTTGGAGCCCTACTGTCGCTCTCATCCTGTCTCTCTCTCCTCTCTCTCTGTTCTCTCCTCTCTCTCCTCTCTTTCACCTCTGTGTTCTCCGTCTCCTCTCTCTCCTCTCTCTCTGTTCTCTCCTCTCTCTCCTCTCTTTCACCTCTGTGTTCTCTCTCTCCTCTCCCTCCTCTCTCTCCCTCCTCTCTCCTCTCTGTTCTCTCTCTCTCCCTCCTCTCTCTCCTCTCTCCGTTGTTTGTTTGTGATTAATTCATGTCCGACTTGTTTTGGTTGGTCCAGCTGTCCGTCCATCTGCCACCAGATACAGGAGGCTGCTGAGCAGCTGCAGCTCTGTCTGAGGGACAGAGCTGCACCCTCACCCCCATCCTCACCCCCTCACCCCCAGCCCTCACCCCCAGCCTCACCCCCTCACCCCCAGCCTCACCCCCTCACCCTCAGCTTCACCCCCAGCCTCACCCCCAGCCCCACCCCCTCACCCCCAGCTTCACCCCCAGCCTCACCCCCTCACCCCCAGCCCTCACCCCCAGCCTCACCCCCTCACCCCCAGCTTCACCCCCAGCCCTCACCCCCAGCCTCACCCCTCACCCCCAGCCTCACCCCCACCTCTCCCCCTCATCCCCCCACCCCCAGCCTCTCCCCCAGCCTCACCCCCAGCCTCTCCCCCTCACCCCCAGCTTCACCCCCAGCCTCACCTCCAGCCTCTCCCCCAGCCTCTCCCCCACCTCTCCCCCTCACCCCCAGCCTCACTCCCTCACCCCCAGCCTCACCCCCAGCCTCACTCCCTCACCCCCAGCCTCACCCCCAGCCTCACCCCCTCACCCCCAGCCTCACTCCCTCACCCCCAGCCTCACCCCAGCCTCATCCCCTCACCCCTAGCCTCTCTCCCTCACCCACACCTTCATGATGACGTAAATGTTAACATCTAAACCCAGAATAAGGAGAAAATGTCTGAAACAAGTCCAAGCACTCAAACACTCTTACAGAACTATATGTGAGAAGTCACAGTGAGAGATCCTCCTGCTTTGTGTCACAACGAGGCCGGCTGTTAATTAATCTCCTTTATTTGATCACAATCAACGATCACAATCAAGTCAAACATTCACTGATGTTTGTCGACTCAGAACCCGTTTCTTTCTGTCAAACATTTCGGTTTCTCGATATTAATGTATTGGAAGCGATAATTGGTGATTTCTCCCCATCTGATAAGGTGTAATGGGATTTTAATAGCACCATCTATAATAATGAGGACTGAGTCGAGTGGATGAACAGACTCCGCTCCTCCTCAGGTCCACGCCTCACGCTGCGATTGTCTCTGGTGTCTCAGCATCGTAGGACACACCGAGCCCTACACCAAGCTCTGCTGCAAGGGCTTCTGCATCGACATCCTGAAGAAGCTGTCCCGAACCATCAAGTTCTCCTACGACCTGTACCTGGTCACCAACGGGAAGCACGGCAAGCTGGTCCGAGGCATCTGGAACGGGATGATCGGAGAGGTGAGGAGAAGAAACAGGGAGGAGGACAGTGTGTGTGTGTGTGTGTGTGTGTGTGTGTGTGTGTGTGTGTGTGTGTGTGTGTGTGTGTGTGCGTGTGTGTGTGTGTGTGTGTGTGTGTGTGTGTGTGTGTGTGTGTGGATAGGCATGTGAGTGTTTCCTCTGTGTCTCAGCTGAACGACACCTCAATGTTTCACCTCAAAGTGAAGACGCGTTAGGCGACGTACAAGCTGTGAAGAACTCTTTCATGTGAGATTTTTTCACTTTGATACGGTAACATATTTTAATAGTTCGTATTCACACCTGAGGTAAAATACACGTCAGCCCAAGTTACTCAGGTTGGGTATCAATAGTTTTATATGAGAATCGATCCCGATGCAGAGATCAATAAATCAATAGTAACGATCCACGCTGGCGATCGACCGTTTGTGGAAACACATTGAAAACAAATCAAAACGAGTATTAAAGCGAGAGTCGAACCTGCAGGGAGGCTCTCCTGTTTGCTTTGTTTGAAAAAATAAAAAAAGGGAAAAAGCAATTTGAGGAGGAGATTGATGAGAGCGTAAACAGGTGGCAAGGTCACTGTGGTGTCTGAGGGGCAAGGGGGGGGGGGGTGGAGGTGGAGGGGGGGGGTGTCCTTGTGAATAATCTCCAGTCAGATTCCTGCATCCCGACGCTGGGCGAGAGAAGCTGGAGGATACAACATTAGTTTGTTTCCTCCACTGTGCTCAATGAGGCATCCACGCAGCACCCACAGAACTAATGGCCTGAGAGAGGCCGAGGGTCCAGCCTCAGATCTCTGCCCTCCATCAGTCTGATGGAGGGAGGGAGGGAGGAGAGAGAGAGAGAGAGAGAGAGAGAGAGAGAGAGAGAGGGAAGAGAGAGGGGAGAGAGGGGGAGGGATAGAGGGAGGAAAAGAGAGGCCGAGGGTCTGGCCTCAGATCTCTGCCCTCCATCAGTCTGATGGAGGGAGGGAGGGAGGAGAGATAGAGAGAGAGAAGGCGGTGGAGGTGAGGGTGGGGGTGAGGATGGGGGGGCTAGAATCGCAGAACAAGGTCCCCTGAACTCCTGGCGGCACATCAGTGACATCAGCATCACTTCCTGTCACCTGCAGCCTGAGGCGGCTCCTTCCTGGAACAGGAAGAGGAGACGTGCTCAGTGATGCTGCGTCTCCTCAGTGATGCTGCGTCTCCTCAGTGATGCTGCGTCTCCTCAGTGATGCTGCGTCTCCTCAGTGATGCTGCGTCTCCTCAGTGATGCTGCGTCTCCTCAGTGATGCTGCGTCTCCTCAGTGATGCTGCGTCTCCTCAGGGACGATCGTCTTCACCGTCACGTCTGCTGCACACACACATACACACACACGCACGCACACACACACGTTTTCACAGAATTGCTTTGAGCAGAAAACACTTGGTGCTTCACAGCAGGTTTCCCTGTTATCCAGTCTAGAAAGCTGATCGTTTCGAGTCAATCCGTCTGTCTATCTGCCATAGAACCGCGTGTACCCACTGTAGGACGGTCAAGAGAACACTTTTACCTTTTATTTTTGATTCAACACGTTGTTTAGCACCTGTTGGAGTAGCCAGGCTATTATCACTGATACAGGTTAGAAACCTCACTGTGGCCAATCACTCTGTTTCAGAACTACTAGTTCTTATTCTTTGATCATAAGGAGCTAGACCGACTAGATCTCTCCACTCTCTCTGTGTTGATGATAGAATAGACATTCACCTCAAAGCTCTGCGATACCTCCACATCCTGGCTGGTGGAGTGAGGCTGGGAGGCTGGTGGAGTGAGGCTGGGAGGCTGGTGGAGTGAGGCTGGGAGGCTGGTGGAGTGAGGCTGGGAGGCTGATGGAGTGAGGCTGGGAGGCTGGTGGAGTGAGGCTGGGAGGCTGATGGAGTGAGGCTGGGAGGCTGGTGGAGTGAGGCTGGGAGGCTGGAGCGTCTGTGCACCAGGAAACCAGAGGTGTCAGTGGGGCAGTAAATCCTCCAGAGTGTGAATCCTCCATGTGTTCACGCTCTGACAGCGCAGATCTATGTGGAGGCTCGGCCCTGAGCGCCCGCTGTCATGACGCTCGTCCACTGTCCATCTGCACCTTCATCTCAACAGCAACACGTCTCTCCCCCCCCGCCCCTCCCCCCCCTCCCCCCTCCCCCCAGGTGTTCTACAAGCGTGCGGACATGGCCATCGGCTCCCTGACCATCAACGAGGAGCGCTCAGAGATCATCGACTTCTCGGTGCCGTTTGTGGAGACGGGGATCAGCGTGATGGTGGCCAGAAGTAACGGGACGGTGTCTCCGTCCGCTTTCCTGGGTGAGACCTGCCGTCTCTCACACTCCTCACTCAGGTTTCACATGTTCATCTGAAGCATCTTCATCTGTCAGCACACACGTCGATACAAGGACAGACAGACAGACAGACAGACAGACAGACAGACAGACAGACAGACAGACAGACAGACAGACAGACAGACAGACAGACAGACAGACAGGGCAGCTTTCACCTCCTCCTCCTCCTCCCCTCAGAGCCCTACAGTCCGGCTGTCTGGGTGATGATGTTCGTCATGTGTCTGACTGTCGTGGCCATCACCGTCTTCGTGTTCGAGTACTGCAGCCCGGTGGGCTACAACCGCAGCCTGGTCACGGCTAAAGGTGAGAGAGGGTGGGGGTGTGTGTGTGTGTGTGTGTGTTGGGGGTGGGGGTGATGATGGAGATGGTCTGGGTCGTTTGAGGTTCTAAATCTACAAATCACATGCTTCATAGGATAGTGACAGAACCTTGAATTGATCATTTTCCAGTCATGAAAAGTCCTGGAAATGTGTCCAGGTTAAGACGTGTGAGTAGTGAAGGTGTTAACCTGTCACCTGTGGATCAGGTCAGGAGTTAAACCGTCATCAGCAGTGACAGTGGAGGCCGCTCTGCCCCCCTCCCTCGCTGGGTGATTAGCTTCAGGAGGAGCGTCGATCGATGCCTGGAAAATGGAGAAAGTTCAGCTTCTTCTCGGTGTCTGAGTCGAAGCGTCACGTGCTCCAGGACGTTCCCTTCTGGGATTATCATCAAACACAGTCAGCATCTGTAATCTCCTTTAATAATTTCCCACGGGATTAATAACCTTTATTGAATCTGAAGTAATGGGGAAATGATTCTCAATGAACCAGACGACGTTCTGTTCCCTCGTTTTCACAGTATCAACAGAGTAGTACAGTAGTAGTAGTACAGTAGCTGTAGTACAGTAGCTGTAGTACAGTAGTAGTAGTACAGTAGCTGTAGTACAGTAGCTGTAGTACAGTAGTAGTAGTACAGTAGTAGTAGTAGTAGTACAGTAGTAGTAGTACAGTAGCTGTAGTACAGTAGTAGTAGTACAGTAGCTGTAGTACAGTAGCTGTAGTACAGTAGCTGTAGTACAGTAGTAGTAGTACAGTAGTAGTAGTAGTAGTACAGTAGTAGTAGTACAGTAGCTGTAGTACAGTAGTAGTAGTACAGTAGTAGTAGTACAGTAGCTGTAGTACAGTAGTAGTAGTACAGTAGCTGTAGTACAGTAGTAGTAGTACAGTAGCTGTAGTACAGTAGTAGTACAGTAGCTGTAGTACAGTAGTAGTACAGTAGCTGTAGTACAGTAGTAGTAGTACAGTAGCTGTAGTACAGTAGTAGTAGTAGTAGTACAGTAGCTGTAGTACAGTAGTAGTAGTACAGTAGCTGTAGTACAGTAGCTGTAGTACAGTAGCAGTAGTACAGTAGTAGTAGTACAGTAGCTGTAGTACAGTAGCTGTAGTACAGTAGCAGTAGTACAGTAGTAGTAGTACAGTAGCTGTAGTACAGTAGTAGTAGTACAGTAGCTGTAGTACAGTAGTAGTAGTAGTACAGTAGCAGTAGTACAGTAGTAGTAGTACAGTAGTAGTACAGTAGCTGTAGTACAGTAGCTGTAGTACAGTAGTAGTAGTACAGTAGTAGTAGCAGTAGTACAGTAGCTGTAGTACAGTAGCTGTAGTACAGTAGTAGTAGTACAGTGGCTGTAGTACAGTGGCTGTAGTACAGTAGTAGTACAGTAGCTGTAGTACAGTAGCTGTAGTACAGTAGTAGTACAGTAGTAGTACAGTAGTAGTACAGTAGCTGTAGTACAGTAGCTGTAGTACAGTAGTAGTACAGTAGTAGTACAGTAGTAGCTGTAGTACAGTAGTAGTAGTACAGTAGTAGTAGTACAGTAGTAGTAGTACAGTAGTAGTACAGTAGTAGTAGTACAGTAGTAGTAGTAGTAGTAGTAGTACAGTAGTAGTAGTACAGTAGCTGTAGTACAGTAGTAGTAGTACAGTAGTAGTAGCAGTAGTACAGTAGCTGTAGTACAGTAGCTGTAGTACAGTAGTAGTAGTACAGTGGCTGTAGTACAGTGGCTGTAGTACAGTAGTAGTACAGTAGCTGTAGTACAGTAGCTGTAGTACAGTAGTAGTACAGTAGTAGTACAGTAGTAGTACAGTAGCTGTAGTACAGTAGTAGTAGTACAGTAGTAGTAGTACAGTAGTAGTACAGTAGTAGCTGTAGTACAGTAGTAGTAGTACAGTAGTAGTAGTACAGTAGTAGTAGTACAGTAGTAGTACAGTAGTAGTAGTACAGTAGTAGTAGTAGTAGTAGTAGTACAGTAGTAGTAGTACAGTAGCTGTAGTACAGTAGTAGTACAGTAGTAGTAGTACAGTAGTAGTACAGTAGTAGCTGTAGTACAGTAGTAGTACAGTAGTAGTAGTACAGTAGTAGTAGTAGTAGTAGTAGTACAGTAGTAGTAGTACAGTAGCTGTAGTACAGTAGTAGTACAGTAGTAGTAGTACAGTAGTAGTAGTAGTAGTAGTAGTACAGTAGTAGTAGTACAGTAGCTGTAGTACAGTAGTAGTAGTACAGTAGTAGTAGTACAGTAGCTGTAGTACAGTAGTAGTACAGTAGTAGTAGTACAGTAGTAGTAGTACAGTAGTAGTAGTAGTAGTAGTAGTACAGTAGTAGTAGTACAGTAGTAGTAGTACAGTAGTAGTAGTAGTAGTAGTAGTACAGTAGTAGTAGTACAGTAGCTGTAGTACAGTAGTAGTAGTACAGTAGTAGTAGTAGTAGTAGTAGTACAGTAGTAGTACAGTAGCTGTAGTACAGTAGTAGTAGTACAGTAGTAGTACAGTAGTAGTAGTAGTAGTAGTAGTACAGTAGTAGTACAGTAGCAGTAGTACAGTAGCTGTAGTACAGTAGTAGTAGTAGTAGCAGTAGTACAGTAGTAGTAGTACAGTAGTAGTACAGTAGTAGTAGTAGTAGTAGTAGTACAGTAGTAGTAGTACAGTAGTAGTAGTAGTAGTAGTAGTACAGTAGTAGTAGTACAGTAGTAGTAGTACAGTAGTAGTAGTACAGTAGTAGTAGTACAGTAGCAGTAGTACAGTAGTAGTAGTACAGTAGTAGTACAGTAGTAGCTGTAGTACAGTAGCAGTAGTTTGTCAGAGCGAGCGTGGCCCTCCATCCTCAGCAGACCAGTGATGCAGTGACTTCATCCAGTCTCCGGTTTGTGGCCGAGCGTTTCCTGATGTTCAGCTTCGTTTGTGTCGGACTAACTACAGCTCTACCTTAATCCTGCTCAGAGAGCTCCCTCCTGAAGCCTGGGGGAACAGAAAGTTAAACAAATTCCTGATTTTAAAAAAAGGAGTTTAAAGGTCATTCTAGACACAAAGAACAACATTTTCCTGTTTCCTCATCTGCGATCAGAGGAACAGCTGGTGTTTTATGTTTTAATTTTTAATTAACGATCTGCTCTGACCTCTAGCTCCTCATGATTCAGCTCTACGTCTGGAGAACCAGCTGAGGAGAGCAGTTCACCTGACCATTACTAGTTGTTGAGTGGGATGTTTAGGTTACTACTCACCTCACTGCTGAGATAAACCTGACACTCATCAACATTCATGTTGTTCAGGGATGTGAAGGTACATTCACCTCTTGACAACTTTAAACCTGGGATTGGTCAGTTCACAACCTAAACACACCCTGACACAGAGCTCACTGTTACATGATCTGTGGAAGTGATGGTTGAGGGGTGGACTGAGAGATTTGTTTTGAGTAGATCTGCATTAGAGTAGATTGGATGTCCAGGGTTGATGATCTGAGTCCCTGTCCTCCACAGACCCTGGAGGTCCCACCTTCACCATCGGGAAGTCCGTCTGGCTGCTCTGGGGCATCGTCTTCAACAACTCGGTCCCCATCGAGAACCCTAAGGGCACCACCAGTAAGATCATGGTGCTGGTCTGGGCCTTCTTCGCCGTCATCTTCCTCGCCTCCTACACGGCCAACCTGGCCGCCTTCATGATCCAGGAGCAGTACATCGACACCGTGTCGGGCCTGAGCGACAAGAAGGTGTGTGGTCCTCTCTGACTGACCTGTAGCTGCTCTGTTTGATGTGTGGCTCGGGAACACACACACACACACACACACACACACACACACACACACACACACACAGGGGTCTATTCTGGGTGTGTAAACAGTGTGAGGTGGAAACGACAAAGTCATGACAGTGACTGTTCACTCTGAGCACACAGAGGTCCAGGGAGGAAGAGGGGACTGGAATTAGATCCAGGGACACTCTGATATATAGATAGATACTTATATAGACAGAGATAGAGCTAGAGATATAGATTCAAATGTTCTTATTGTACTGCCACAAATGTATTTGTGCTCTCTCAAACACAGTCCTACATTCTCCACTTGCAAACACACACATATGTTCTTCTCTTACACATATATATTTAATATATATATGTATATATATATAAGTGTGTAACTAGAATCTGTCTGTCTGCAAGAGGAATATGTGTGTGTAGGAATATACGTGTGTGAGAGGGGCAAATGTATGTAGAATACGTGTGTAAAAGCAGCATGTGAGTGTGTGTGTGTAAGAGAGATGTGAGAAGAATGTGTGTGAGAGTCTGAACAGCACACACACACACACACACACACACACACACACACCTGTGTTGTCCTGGACTCTTCACACAGACGTGTGTGATTATATTTTCTGGTCTCATCGTCTGAGAGGACACCCTGGTCTGAGGACACCCTGGTCTGAGAGGACACCTTGGTCTGAGAGGACACTCTGGTCTGAGAGGACACCCTGGTCTGAGAGGACACTCTGGTCTGAGAGGACACCCTGGTCTGAGAGGACACCCTGGTCTGAGAGGACACTCTGGTCTGAGAGAACACCCTGGTCTGAGGACACCCTGGTCTAAGAGGACACTCTGGTCTGAGAGGACACCCTGGTCTGAGAGGACACCCTGGTCTGAGGACACCCTGGTCTAAGAGGACACTCTGGTCTGAGAGGACACCCTGGTCTGAGGACACCCTGGTCTGAGAGGACACCCTGGTCTGAGAGGACACTCTGGTCTGAGAGGACACCCTGGTCTAAGAGGACACTCTGGTCTGAGAGGACACCCTGGTCTGAGGACACCCTGGTCTGAGAGGACACCCTGGTCTGAGAGGACACTCTGGTCTGAGAGGACACCCTGGTCTAAGAGGACACTCTGGTCTGAGAGGACACCCTGGTCTGAGAGGACACTCTGGTCTGAGAGGATACCCTGGTCTGAGGACACCCTGGTCTGTCCTGAGGACATGCGGAGCGTCCGGACAGGGAGCGGTTTGTGTCCCGGCCGCTCGCAGGCACCTGAAGGGATGAGAGAGCGACCGCTCCGCTGCTCATTACCATTCTGGCAAAGTCATTTACAATCCTCGTCTCATTATACATTAACTGGCAGAGAGGGAGAGGGAGCCATTTTGACAGCGAGGAATATTGAGCAGCGGTGTGTGTGTGTGTGTGTGTGTGTGTGTGTGTGTGTGTGTGTGTGTGTGTGTGTGTGTGTGTGTGTGTGTGTGTGTGTGTGGGAGCGTCGGGCGGGGCCGCTGTTTGTCCAGCTGTGCCGAGTGCCGCAGGTTAAGTAAATGTAAATGAGGAACAAGACCAAACCACGGAAACAAAGTGACCTTGTACCAGGAGAGAGAGAGAGAGAGAGAGGGAGAGAGAGAGAGAGAGAGAGAGAGAGAGAGAGAGAGAGAGAGAGAGAGATGGAGCGGGATGATTACCTCACCTACACCCCCCGACATCCAGCGACATCATGTTTGCTCTGATCACATGACCTCTGAGATGCTCCAGAGCAGACCTGGGACCACCATCCCTTCCTTTCTTCTTCAGACAGACGTCTGCGTGAATACAGATAACCTGCAGACACACACCATCCCTCACGCCACTGAAGAAGAAGATCTGATCTGGTTGCCAGGTCAGCATGAAATGATCCAGATCTGTGCAGAAACACATCATCATATCTCCACACAACAGACTGAGACATGTCACATAAAGTCACATTGAATCAGGTAAAGTGACGTAATGTGATTGGCAGATGAGGCTGCCAATAAGAGTGGCGCCTACATGTGGTTGCCAGATCAGCATGAAAGAAGCCAGATCTGAGCAGAAGCAGCTGTGGAACCAGTCTTCCGTAGCTCAGTGTCCAGAAACATCATCACGGCTCTGGCGGTGGAAACGTCAGATTTTACTATCAAATGAATGAAAATGATTTAAAGTGAGGATGAAGAAACACAAAGGAAGAGGAGAGAAGAAATGCAGACACAGAATAGAACATTACAAACCAGGCAGATGTTTTGTAGGTGCATTTTCAAGAAGACTGAGAGTGAAAAATCACTTCAAAACCATCATCACATGATGGTTTAAGATGTGACGAGTGAAATTTGGCTCAGCCTCCTCCTCCGGTCCTGGCTCCTCCACACGAGGCTGCATGAGGAGCAGTCTGGAGCAGACGCGGTCCCTCTCGTCCTGGATGGAGAGGATGAGAGGATGAGAGGATGAGAGCCTTCAGAGCGAGGTCAGAGCTCTGATTCCTCCTCAGGACGGAGCAACAACAGCTGAACGTCAGGAGATTCATCTCGCCTCCTTCCTCCTCCACAACCCTCGATCCCACCCGTCCTGCAGCCGATGCCCCAAGAACATATTTGCATAAGGTTAATGAGAAGAGCGATCCTTAATCTTACGTCAGACTTCCTGTGCCCGCTGCTAATTAAAAGGATGTAAAAGTGCCAAAAGCAAAACGAGGAAACGAAAGAAGTTCACGTCTGTCAGCAGTGGCAGGATGAAGAGGCAGATCATCTTCAGACGACGTGAAGTTTCATAACAGTGAATCTGTTGTGATCAGCTGATGGCATCGAGGGAGTGAATCTAGACCTGAACACATCCTCTTGTGTTAAGAGTTCATTTCTGTGTTCAACTTAACACTATAAATATAAAAATATATAGGAAACTTTATCCGTCTTCAGGCAAAGACGTAAAAGTGTTTTTAGAACAAAGTTTGTAAACTTTTCTTAGTCCAGTTTATAATCATTGCATTATTGTTACTTTTCTGCTGAACAATGTTGTTTGTTGTATTGCTACGTTTACATTAAGTTAAAGGACCCACGGCCATCCTCAGGTAGAACGTGTGCATTGAGGAGAACTAACTCGACTAGACAGAAACTCTATGGATCCTCCTGGAAGGTTCTGGAGGTTCATTCACATCTCATTCTAAAAGACTGGTCCATTGGAGCAGGCACCTGGCTGCGTGGCCAGACAGCTTCTTCAGGTTGATCCTGTTCCAGAGCAACAGTGAGCAGCAGGCTGGCTGTGGCTGTCCGGGTCTCTGTGGAGCCTGTGCTTGATGGCTGGATGGCTGATCTGTGCTGTCTGGCTCTATGTTACAGTTCCAGAAGCCTCAGGAGCAGTACCCTCCGTTCCGCTTCGGCACCGTCCCCAACGGCAGCACCGAGCGCAACATCCGCAGCAACTACCCCGAGATGCACTCGCACATGGTCAAGTACAACCAGAAGGGAGTGGAGGACGCCCTCAACAGCCTGAAGACAGGGTCAGTGTCTCCCCGGACCCCCGAGCCCGACCCCCCCAAGCCCAGACCCCCCCGAACCTAGTCCCCCTGGACCCAGTCCCCCAGGTCTCACCTGTCTCTGTCTGTCTGTGTGTGTGTGTGTGTGTGTGTGTGTGTGTGTGTGTGTGTGTGTGTGTGTGTGTGTGTGTGTGCGCGTGTGTGCGCGTGTGTGCGCGTGTGTGCGCCTGCCTCCCTGCCTGCCTCCCTGCCTGTCTGCCTGCCTGCCTGCCTGTCTCCCTGCCTGTCTGCCTGCCTGCCTGCCTGTCTCCCTGCCTGCCTGCCTGTCTGTCTACCTGCCTGCCTCCCTATCTGTCTACCTGCCTGCCTGTCTGCCTGCCTCCCTGCCTGTCTGTCTGCCTGCCTGCCTGCTCCCTGCCTGCCTGCCTGTCTGTCTCCCTCCCTGCCTCCCTGCCTGTCTCCCTGCCTGTCTGCCTCCCTGTCTCCCTCCCTGTCTCCCTGCCTGTCTGTCTGCCTCCCTGTCTCCCTGCCTGCCTCCCTGTCTCCCTCCCTGCCTCCCTCCCTGTCTCCCTCCCTGCCTGCCTGCCTGTCTGCCTGCCTGTCTCCCTCCCTGTCTCCCTGCCTGCCTGCCTGTCTGCCTGCCTCCCTGCCTGTCTGCCTGCCTGTCTCCCTGTCTCCCTGCCTGTCTCCCTGTCTGTCTCCCTCCCTGTCTCCCTCCCTGTCTCCCTCCCTGTCTCCCTCCCTGTCTCCCTGCCTGTCTGCCTCCCTGTCTCCCTGCCTGCCTGCCTGTCTGCCTGCCTCCCTGCCTGTCTCCCTGTCTGCCTGTCTGCCTGCCTCCCTGTCTCCCTCCCTGTCTCCCTGCCTGTCTCCCTGCCTGTCTCCCTCCCTGTCTCCCTCCCTGTCTCCCTCCCTGTCTCCCTGCCTGTCTCCCTGCCTGTCTGCCTCCCTGTCTCCCTGCCTGCCTGCCTGTCTGCCTGCCTCCCTGCCTGTCTGCCTGTCTCCCTGTCTGCCTGTCTGCCTGCCTCCCTGTCTCCCTGCCTGTCTGCCTGTCTGCCTGCCTCTCTGTCTCCCTGCCTGTCTCCCTGCCTGTCTGCCTGCCTGTGGCCGGCAGGAAGCTGGACGCCTTCATCTATGACGCGGCCGTGCTGAACTACATGGCGGGGAAGGACGAGGGCTGTAAGCTGGTGACCATCGGCAGCGGGAAGGTGTTCGCCACCACGGGCTACGGCATCGCCCTGCAGAAGGACTCCCGCTGGAAGAGACCCATCGACCTGGCCCTGCTGCAGTTCCTGGCTGACGGTGGGCACACACACACACACACACACGCACACACGCTCACACACACGCACACGCACACGCACACACGCACACGCTCACGCACACGCTCACGCACACGCACACGCACACGCTCACACACACACACACACACTCACACACATACACAGACACACACACACACACATACACACACACACACTCACACACACTCTCACACTCACACACACACACAGACACACACATACACACACATACACATACACGCGCACACACATAAACGCGCACACGCACATACACACACACTCACACACACTCACACACACTCACACACTCACACACAGACACACACACACACATACACACACACACACATGCACATACACACACACACATACACACTCACACGCACACACACACTCACACAAACTCACACACATACACACACACACATACACACTCACACGCACACACACACGCGCGCACGCACGCACGCACACACTCTTACTCTAAAATTGTATTAAAATTAAAAATAAATAAACAATACTAAACAATAATAAACATGGAAAGTGTCAGAATTACATGATTATTCAAGCTGAAATGACTCATCTAGGAGTTGATTAATCTGATTATTTTCAGAGTTAATTTTGTTTGGTTATAACTAAACTATAATTTAATTAACTATAAATTACGTTTACGGAAATTGTTGACGGCTGTTGCACAGAAGCTCCAATCAGCTCTTTAAACGACTTCCAGAGTTCACTTCTGTGATGGAGGTCCAATGAAACCAGAAAATACTTTTGGTTTTTGAAGCTGAGATACTGACTCCATTTCTTCAGCTGTCATCATATTATATATATATATATATATATATATATATATATATAATATAATATATTAATCGATGATCATAGTCTGAGTCTCAGAGCTGCATAAACAGATGGAGAGATGAAAAACCGTGGCAGGAGAGTTGAGGGGCACCAAGCATTAGAAAGTGAAATTCTTGCTGGTGACGGATCAGAAATGCGTTTCAATAACTGTGAGTTTGAGGAGGAGCGTTCTCATGCTCCTCCTGGGGCGACAGCCTGGCGGCCCCGGGCTGCGCCTCCTCACCTGTGGCCCTGAGACGCAATAGACGGCAAGAGGAGGCGCAGCTCATTACTCAGCCCCCGGAGAGAGCCTGTCTGCAGAGACGCTCCAGGAGAGGTTGGGGGGGGGGGGGGGTGACCAGTGGGGTGGGGTGGGGTGGGGGGGGGGGGGGTTAGATCACCAGGGGCTCGGCCCGTCTCTGCATGATCGGTGGGGGGGGGGCTCGGCCCGTCTCTGCCTGACCCGGTCCCTCGCTGCCTGCAGGAGACACCCAGAAGCTGCAGACCGTCTGGCTCACCGGGATCTGCCGCAACGAGAAGAAGGAGGTGATGAGCAGCAAGCTGGACATCGACAACATGGCCGGCGTCTTCTACATGCTGCTGGTGGCCATGGGCCTCAGCCTGCTGGTCTTCGCCTGGGAACATCTGCTCTACTGGAAGCTCCGACACTCCGTCCGCAAGTCGGAGCGCCTGGACTTCCTGCTCGCCATCAGCAGGGTGAGTGGAGCTGGCTCCAGGCAACCAGCTGTTGTACTAGAAGATAATCTCAGGCCGGAGGATCTGACTTTTCTGGTCGTGTGTGTGATCTCTCTGGACTGGGCAGAGTTCTGGTTCCCATCACTACCAACCACCATAAAATACTATAGTTAAAGTTAGTTAAAGTCACATCAGATCTGTAGGACCTTCATGCAACAGTATTTCAGCAGGAGGTGAATCGAGCGCTGACTCTCAGAGGCTCGCGTTATCACGTTTCCCACCATGAGATGCTGCAGACGGCTCAGTGGCTCACGCCGCTCTGACCTCCTTCATCACCCAGAGCTTAGTGATCTACGACATGTAGAGTAGGAGATGGGAGGTGGTGTTTGTAATCAGCAGCAGCAGTAATAAAGTGGTTTCTGGCAGACAGAAGTTAGTTTCCCTGCAGCCGTAAAGCTCTCCGTCTCCATCCGAGCAGCGCTTCATCATCCGCAGCAGCGTGTGAGGAGCACCGGGCGCCTCGGCGGCTCAAGGGCAGAAACAGTAAAAACGTGAAGTTTGGAGCAGTAAAAAAGAACTTCATGGACACTAGCTGAAATGTTGTGATGGGCATGATGATCCCTGAGAAATTGAATTTAAATTGTCCCATTAAAAAATCCTTCATCTGTGTTGACAATAGTCAGCCTGGGATCACGTATTCCAAACACACGCTCCATTTGAAACAGTAAAGCTGCTGGTGGATAAACGGAGACGCTGATACAGGAAGTGCATGTTGGGCAGCACACACACACATTCATCCTGCCGAGCTGTTTCTGAAGATCCCAGCAGTGAACACACCTCTGTTCATAAAGCCGAGCAGTGACCCAGCATGCTGCTCCCAGGCTCACACACGCAGTGCAGGTTGCAGACGCTCCGTCACTGAACTGCAGCATTAACTGTGATCAGCACGTGTTCCGTCCAGTGTTCGACGTTCAGAGGAGAAATAATTAGAGAAAGATTTGCTGCCGCGTTGAGGAGACGCCACAGCGTCTCTGTGAGGAGAAATAACTGAACTTATGTGGCAACATGTGAAACGCATGAAACTCTGCGGACGTGGACGGCATAGCTGAACTGTGGCTCCGCCCCCTCTGCTCTCTGCAGGGCATCTACAGCTGCTTCAGCGGCGTGGAGCAGAGCGAGCGTGGCGGCAGCATGCAGAGCCCGGACCTCACCACCAGCTACTCCCAGGCCAACGTGAGGAAGATGCTGCAGACGGCCAAGGACATGGTGTCGTCGGCGCGCGTGGAGAACTCCCTCGACAACGCCACCAAGACCATCGAGAGCTGGTGCCGCCGCGGCGCCGACAACGTGCGGGCGGGGCTGCCTCCGCGCGGCGAGCTGGGCCACGCCCGCCTGCCCTACGTCTCCAGCATCAGCGACAACCACTCGCCGTACGGCCAGAGGGCGCTCACGCCCGCCTTCCCCGGGCAGCCGCTGCGCTACACGCTGCCCGCCCGCGGCAGCCAGCACCTGCTGGAGCGCACGCTGCCCATCTCCAGCCTCAGCAGCCCCCACATCGCCATGAGAGACCCCGCCTCCTCCTCAGGCCCCGCCCCCACCCCGCACCACGCCGCCGCCGGCAGGCTGTACGTGGACAGCCAGGGCCGCCACGCCCCCCCCTCGCCCTTCCTGCCGTACCGCGAGTTCCAGGTCCCCGACATCTACGTGGAGCACAAGGCGCCGCTCCGCAGGAAGCTCAGCTACCCGCCGGACTGCGCCGGCCGCCGCCGCCGCTCCCACAGCTACGTGCTGGAGGAGCCGCGCGGCCGGCGGGACTACGACGAGCCGCGCTCCTGCCTGGCCGAGCTCCGAGCCAACCACCTGCTGAGCAACCACGTGCCCGGCGCCGCCAGCGTGTCCTGCGGCGCCGCCCTGGCGGGGGGGGCGGGGCATCACTACGGCGCCGGGGGCGGAGCCAGCTGCAACTCCTGCATGAAGTCGTACCTGGAGCCCGACCCGGACGACGTGCCGCTGCTGGGGAAGGACAAGCTGAACCGCCGCGCCTCCTTCCTGAAGGCCACCTGGGGCGGAGACCGCGTCCACCAGCTGGACGAGACCAAAGCGTCCTCGTCCGGCGTGGACGTGCCCGACCTCTTCCCCCGCGTCCTCGTCTCCAACCCCAGCAAGCCGCACAAGCTGTACGGCAGCCTGGGCCACAACCTGTCCTGCTACCCGCTGGCGGCCGAGCCCGCCTACTTAGACCCCGCCCACATGGGCTCCTTCCCCTACAAGCAGAAGCTCCAGTACTCGGGGGCGGCGCGGCTGCCGTCGTACGGCGAGGCGCTGCTGCAGAACGCGGCGGCGCTGCGGCGCTCCGCCTCCACCGTGGTGCACAGACACTACTCCACCTACCTGAACTCCTACGCCGACCTGCCCGTCTACGTGGGGCCGCTGGCCCAGGGCTCCGCCCACTTCTACGACGGCTCCAAGGACGTGTGCCACCTGTTCCCCTGCGGCGGCCGCTGCCCGGACGGCGCCGCCATGTTGGCGCCGCGTGGCGGCGGCGGCGGCGGCGGCGAGCGGCCGCTGCTCTACCACGGCGCCGTGCTGGCGCCATACGACGGCGGCGCGGCGGCGCAGAGGGAGGAGCCGGGCTCGGCCGGCAGGGAGCGGCGGCAGGTGCTGGTGGCGCGGAGAGTCAACAGCCCCTTTGTGCCAAAGCCCTGGAGACGCGTGTCCAGCCTGGAGTCTGAGGTGTGAGCCTCCACAGCCTCCACAGCCTCCACAGCCTCCACACGAAGCAAAAATCTAACTCTACACCAACAGTGTACTTGAGAGCGTCCACTCTCAACTATCAGTGCAATAATAATGATAATAATGATATCTGGGCAGGAGGAGGAGGAGCAGGAGGAGGAGGAGCAGGAGGAGCAGGAGCAGGAGGAGCAGGAGGAGGAGGAGCAGGAGGGGGAGCAGGAGGAGGAGGGGGAGCAGGAGGCGACACTGACGAGCAACACTTACTGCTGGGACTTTGTAGCCAAACTTAAAAGTACTACTAATAATTATAATTATAATAATAATAATAAAAGAAGGATGTTGAAAAGTATTTAATACGTAAGAATTTAACCTGTTGATTGTTATTTAAAGGATTTTTAACGCTGTGTGTGTGAAAGAAATCTGGGAGACAATATACTGTAGCCTCTCAACGCCACGACCACGTCGATCGAAACGTTTTCTCTCGTTTTCTTTTCTCGTTTTCTTTCAAGATCATTTCAGTCTCCAGACATGGGATGGAGATCTATTTAGTGTCCCATCTTCCCTGAATTTTCTAAGTCAACGGGGGTTAAAGCTGAGCCGAGCGGGGCTCGACCTGTCCACCTGCTGGTCTCTGCTGTCTTTTGACTGGGATTTTAAAAGGGAAACTCATAAAGAAGCATCATGTGTATTGCCATTGTTCAAATACCCTTTAATAAAGAACAAGGTCATCTCACAGGCCTTTTGGAACCAGTCTCTCCTCTCAGTCTGTCCATTACACTCACTGGAAATCAGCCAGAACATCCTGGCCTGCAACAAACCCACGTAACATAAAACACTGAATTACTGAATATAAGTCTAACATGAATGAAATATTTGGTCTAAAAATATAAAGTAAATATTGAAGTATTGAAGTTAAAACTGCTACTTAAAGTATTGAAGTTTAAGTCATGTAGGTCTCATCTAAAGAGTTGTCAAATGACGTGTAAAGATACTCAGTGATTGTCACAGCATCTGTGAGGATGTTCAGGCTGAAAGTTTGTAGTCCAGTTAATAAACTGACGTTAAAGGATAAATGAACCAATCACAGCTTCAAACAGGAGCAGAACCTTCACATCACTCCGAACACAACCTTCTTTCTTTCCAGAGGTGAAAGCTGCAGCACCGAAAAAAATAGCCAAATAATAAGATAATAATAATAATAATAATAATAAGACCAAATACAACTCTCCACAAAATTCAACACAAATATGACCAAATGAAGCGACCCAAAACCAATAATGGCCAATAATGTAATGAAATGTTTGGGCTGATAACATAACTTTTGACCAGTAATGTAATAAGTTCTGTTTTTATGGTATTGGTCGACTATTAAAAATGTTAACGATTGGAATACTTGGTACTAATAGTTAGAATACATTAAAAAAGTGCAGTTCTTAGAAATGATAGTTTTCTTTGAATTTTCTATCATTTCAGTTTGCTGATCAAAAATAGGGACAGTGCATCGTCTAGTCACGTTCAGTCATCCAGGATACGATCTCAGCTCTTTGTCCTCCTTCACTCTGTCCTTGTTCCTCTTTAGGAAGATAAAGAAAAAACAACATAATGAAGGAGAGAAAGAGAGAGAGTGTCAGATTATGTACTCACTGTTACACTGGGCCAATCACACAGCTACTCCTTACATTGTTGCCAAAGAGTTATCACATGAGTGGATCAAACGTCTTCCATTATTGGCTGTTATTTCGTTTTGTGCTGCTACAGACTAACGATGTGCGAATGTGGAGCCTGATGGTCAAACCTGATCAGGAGACATCACTGTTACATCTCTCCATGACATGACACGACATGACACGACACGACACGACACGACACGACACGACACGACACGACACGACACGACACGACACGACACGACACGACACGACACGACACGACACGACACGACACGACACGACACGAGACGACACGACACGAGACGACATTAGTCCTCAGTGGTGCAGTCAGAGCTCTGACGGGTCGTTGAGCCTGTCCATCAGCTGATCCGGGTCCATCAGCTGATCCGTGTCCATCAGCTGATCCGGGTCCATCAGCTGATCCGGGTCCATCAGCTGACCCGGGTCCATCAGCTGACCCGGGTCCTGGGCCGGGTCCATCAGCTGACCCGGGTCCATCAGCTGACCCGGGTCCATCAGCTGATCCGGGTCCATCAGCTGACCCGGGTCCATCAGCTGACCCGGGTCCTGGGCCGGGTGGGCCTGCAGCAGCCACACGCCTCCTCTCGTGGTGGTTAATCCTCCGGCGCTGCGTGTCTTTAGCGGTGGCCGGTGCAAGGGCAGTGGGAGTGTTTAATCAGGTCCACTTCCTCCTCCATCTCATCTCCAGGTCTATGAGAGACATGAAAGGAGGACAGGCCAGGACATTTTGGAGAGCTATTCCCTTTGTGGTAATGAGAGCGAGTCAAGGTTAAGTGTGTGTGTGTGTGTGTGTCTCCATTTCATTCACTTCATTTCATTTGTAAGAACAGGGTGCAGAACGTGTGTGTGTGCGTGTGTGCATGTGTGTGCGCGTGTGTGTGTGCGTGCGCGTGTGCGCGCGTGTGTGTGTGTGCATGTGTGTGTGTGTGTGCGTGTGTGCATGTGTGTGCGCGTGTGTGTGTGCGTGTGTGTGCGTGCACGTGTGTGTGTGTGTGTGTGTGTGTGTGTGCATGTGTGCATGCTGAGTAATCACAGTGAGAGTGGTAGCAGAGCAGCTCCACCAGGAAACACCAAAGTCAACGTGTTGGTCTTGAACCTGCTCCTCAGGACGCCATCATGCAGTCCATTCATCCACCAATCAGCTGCCACCACACTCTTCCTTCTCCTGCCTGTGCAGTGAGGATGAAGCAGCTTCAGTCCAGGTCACCAGAGGTTCTTGCTCTACATGAGGAACAGTTTAGCACCCTGCAGCTGGAATTACTAGATCAATAAATCCCAAAGACTTCTAGAAGGTTCCAGAACATGCAGAGTCTGGTAGCTTTACTTCATTTTGTTCTGTTTTTGTGAGTGTGTGTGTGTGTGTGTGTGGTGACTGATCCTCCTGCCACGTGGCTCCAGCTGTTGCTGCCGGGTAGCTGACTGTCCTCTTGGTTGTGTCTGTCTGACGTTGGACGTGGACAGTGAGGCCTCTGAGACGTGTCTGAGTCGGTGGGAGCGAGAGTTCAACGATCCATCAAACGAACAGCAGGACGCAGCTCGGCCGGGTCCACACTTCAAGACTGGGCTAATGAGAGGGGTCAGTGTGTGTGTGTGTGTGTGTGTGTGTGTGTGTGTGTGTGTGTGTGGCTCTGAGCCAGCTGGGCTCAGCCAGGTGTTTGGTTTAAGGCATCTCTCACAGGTTGTCGCTGGGTTGAGAGATAAAGAGACGAGTGGAGCAGAACAGGAGGACGAGAGACAACGAGACCAGGTCATCCACCAGGATCTGCAGGAGTCTGGAGCCACATTCACCTGCTCACTCTACTGTAGAGCATTGTGCTGCTCCATCCAGGAACATGATGGAGGCTCAGGTATACACACACACACACACACACACACACTTGGTTTTGATTAACTAGGAGGGGCAGCAGACTCATGTTGAATCTTCCTGTCTTCATCTTTTGACCTCTTGTCCCCAAAAACTAAACGAAACATCTAAAATAAGGAAAATCAGTTAAATTCAGAGTGCAAATACGTTTGGTAGTCATCACACGTTGTGAGAATACCATGAGTTTCAGGATGACTTTCATATCTTGAATCTCATGAAAAAACTTGGTAAAACGTGACTTTATGTGTTTATGTACTGTTCTCTCTCTCTCTCTCTCTCTCTCTCTCACACACACACACACACACACACACACACACACAAACTGTGTGTAAACTATTTATACAGTTGTCTGTTACTTTATTATTTGATTACAAGCTGATTAAACAAGTCAGCTCAATGGAGTGTCGAGGTTTCTGCTGTGTTTATTGGGTGTGTGCGGGGTGTGTGTATGTGTGTGTGTATGTAGGGTGTGTGTGTGTGTGTGTATGTGTGTGTGTGTGTGTGTGGTGCATCTCTGGCTCGGCCCATACGAGCAGTGAGAACAGCTGTCCTGTTCCTGTGGCGTGGGGGGGCGGGGCTCAGACCAACTTCCTGCTCTGGATGCTGCTCAGAACCGCTCCTCTCACTTCATCTCATTTCAATATTTCCAATATGCCGAGCGAATCAAGAGTGAAATCATATTCATAAGAGCGTTCCCCGACGGCAGATTTAATCTGGTCCAGTATTTATGTAGTAAATCTGGGAAATGAGTCGTCGTGCATGGCTCGTCCTCGCTGTTCGCTTCAAAGACGTCTGAGAGAGAGAACGAGTCCGTCACGACTCGGAGCGCACGCATCGCTGAATTAGCCGCTAATTATGGTGTGAAAATGAATTAAAACGAGTGTGTTAAGAGCTCGGGGTTCATGTGTTCATCTGCACAGAGCGGCTGCAGCTGAGACGTTCTCACACGTCTTAAGTGCTCCTGACAACGATCTCTCTCGGTCTAATTAAGCGGCAGGTTTCTGTAGGACGCTCTCCAGGCTTCAGGGAGGAGGGCCCATCGCTCCGTGCTATCAGTTAATGACTCGCAGCCTTTCACCCAGCAGGACTTCAGACGAGCAGCAGGAAGAGGCTGGGAGGAAGCACGTGAACAGCTGTACTTCAGCGACATGTTTGCAGAGTCGTGTTCATTCTGTTGAAGCTGAAGCAGAGTCGCTCTGGGCAGAACGAGAAGCTCCCTCAGTGAACGTATCCTCTTCCTCTCATAGACGTAGAGTTTCTATCCCTGATCTCTGGTGTTCATGCAGAAGCTCCAGAACAAGGTCTCAGACAAACTATTTATATTTCACTAAACTGATCAGATGGTTCCTGATCTGTTCCTGAACTCAGGCCTGTATCCAGGCTCGTACCGCCTCCTGCGGCGGACATTGCTGAGTGTTGAGCCTTCAGTGTTCCCTGAGAAACATCTGGAGGAACCAGTCTGTGAGCAGCAGCCAGAGCTCCGCCCTCACTGGGGTCACTTCAGTCAAACCAGGAAGCTGTCATCTGGGGAGATGGGAGCACTGGGAGAACCTGATCTGTGTGAAAGGAGCCGTGACAGCGAGCAGCCGCTCAGTGAGACCAGGTGCATCGAGCAGGGAACAAAGATTCACATTTTTTATCGTTGAGTGGATCCAACAAAATAAAGATTTCAAAATACACAGTAAATCAAATGTCCAGGATCCATGTTGGTCTTTTTCATCTGATGAACTAAAGCTGAGCTGGTTGAGTCTCACAGCATTAAACCAACAACAACCTGGTATCTGTTTTCCTTGTTCTTGGACTTGAACACCCTCCGTACCTTGACCTCTACCGAGCTAATTTCCTGGGGAGTCTCCCCATCTTGTTTTGACGGACAGCTGATGAGATACCATCATGAACTCTGGACTTTGAAAACTGTCTGAACTTAATCTGCAGGCAGAGAGCAAAGGAAGGTCATGAAGTAAAAGCTGAATAAATCTGTACTGTGGAATGAAACAAATGGTTGGCAGCAGCTCTGGAACGCCTTCAGAATCCAGTCAGACCAGTCTGGTAGCAGCAGTCAGAGCTCCACCTTCACCTGATCACTTCAGCCAAACCAGGAAACTGTCTTTCCTCGTTAGAGGCTCAGACTGAAGACGAGACGATCCCGGTCACCTTCAGACCAAGTCACTAGTGAGTGAGTTCAGCCAGAGGAGGAAGAAGAGGAACCAGCAGCACTGCAGCTTGGACCTGCTGAAGGTGAGTTGGACTCCACACAGTGAGGAAGAGGAGGGAGCAGAGCCATGACTGACTCTACCTTCTGTCTGTTCTCAGCTTCAGTCGGGGACAAAATGTCTTCCAGGTCAGAGGAGGAGCTCCAGTGTCCCGTCTGTCAGGAGGTCTTCAAAGATCCTGTCATTCTGTCCTGCAGCCACAGCTTCTGCAGAGACTGCATCAAGAGCTGGTGGAGACAGAATCCATCACAGCAGTGTCCAGTCTGTAAGAGAAGATCTTCAAAAGCTGAACCACCTGTAAACCTGGCATTGAAGAATCTGTGTGAAGCCTTTCTACAGATGGAGCCTCGTTCCTCAGAAGAGAGACGTTCTGCAGATCTCTGCAGTCTGCACTCTGAGAAGCTCTGTCTCTTCTGTCTGGACCACTTGCAGCCAGTGTGTTCAATCTGCAGAGATTCAGAACAACACACCAACCACAGCTTCAGACCCATCGATGAAGCTGCACGACAACACAAGAAGAACCTCAAGGAAACTCTGGAGCCCGTACAGGACAAGCTGGAGGTTCTTCAAGGAGTGAAAGAGAAGTTTGAACTAACAGCTCAACACATAAAGAACCAGGCCCGGAGCACAGAGAGGCAGATCCAGGATCAGTTTAAGAAGCTCCACCAGTATCTGAAGGAGGAGGAGGAGGCCAGGCTGGCTGCACTGAGGGAGGAAGAGGAGCAGAAGAGTCAGGTGATGAAGGAGCAGCTGGAGGCTGTGAGCAGAGAGATGGCAGCTCTTTCAGACACAGTCAGAGCCACAGAGCAGCAGCTGAGAGCTGGAGACCCTCTCATTCCTGCACAGCTACAAGGCTGCAGTGGACAGAGTCCAGCAGGAGCTCTGATAGACCAGGCCAAACACCTGGGCAACCTGGCCTTCAACATCTGGACCAAGATGGAGCAGCTGGCCTCCTACAGTCCTGTCATCATAGACCCAAACACTGCTCATCCTTGGATGTTCCTGTCTGAAGATCTGACCTCTGTGAGAGGAGGAGAGAGGAAACAACTTCCTGACAATCCAGAGAGGATTGGAAGAGTCTGTTCCGTCCTGGGCTCTGAGGGCTTTAACTCAGGGACTCACAGCTGGGATGTTGAGGTTGGAGATCATCCACGGTGGTCAGTGGGTGTGTTAGCAGAGCATGTTGACAGGAAGGGAGACGTTAAAGTCATTAGCTCTGGATCATGGGTGATGGGTCTCTATGACGGTAAATACTCAGCATGGTCATCATCAGGAAGTCTTTATTTAAAAGAGCAGAAGAAGCTGAAGAGGATCAGAGTGAAACTGGACTGGGACAAAGGAGAGCTGTCGTTCTCTGATCCTGACACTTACACACACATACACACCTTCACACACACTTTCACTGAGAGGATGTTTCCATTCTTCAACACTAATGATAATCTGGAGGTTTTACCTCAGAAGGTCAGTGTGAGCGTGTCAGAGAACAGTTAGACACAAAGAGGACGACGAGGTTCATGATGTGTTTCTATCAGAGACCGCAAGCATGCCAATAGCGCAGAAACGTCCCAGTAGAGAACGGGTCTGAGGCAGTGGAACCCCCTCCAGCCCCGTCCCGCTTCAAAGGCCGGGTGTCCCCGATTTAAAAGATCAAAATATGGTCACCTTACCTTAGACTTTATCATTGTCGTTCATGTTTCATGTTATAATCATGGCTGTTCACCTTCGACTGTCTGCAGCCCAGAGTGATATATAACAACACTTCTTCACCCTGATGTCAGACGCCCACCCAGAAGAATGGTCCAGGAAGTACACCTTTCCTTTCATATGTTCCGCCATATTGTTTTGTGGCACCACCACCAAGAAACGGTGAAAAATGTGTTTTTCCAATTTAACCCGGGATTAACCAGGACCATATATGGTTCTTCCGGAACAGACGAGTCACTAACGCACCACTGACGCTGCCGTGGTCACCACGCCAGCCGGACGGAGCTTTGAACGAGAGGGAGGAGGACATGGAGGAGGAGCAACATCAGCATGGAGACCCACACCAGAGGAGCCTTCAGCAACTGACCCCCCCGGCCTGGGGACCTCTGCACTCTGACCTCTGCACTGTGACCTCTGCACTCTGACCTCTGCACTGTGACCTCTGCACTGTGACCTCTGCACTGTGACCTCTGCACTCTGACCTCTGAACTGTGACCTCTGCACTCTGACCTCTGAACTGTGACCTCTGCACTGTGACCTCTGTACTCTGACCTCTGTACTAACCCTTACCCCACCACAAACTGGGCGCTGCAGGAGTTGCGTGCCGGCTGGCTACCCAGCCTTTCCGGATTGCGTGAGCAGTTTTTCTTTCTCTTTCTTTACATGAACCATGGACCAATCAGTGGAGTTGAGTTGGGGGATGGAGGGGGGTGTTTTTGTGGCTTCTTGTTTTGCGTTTTCCCTTGTGGTGACAGTCCCTCTGGCAAAGCTCTGAGGGAGATTGTTGCAGTTTGTAGTTGTTACAGTTTGTAGTCCAAGGGTCTCTGAGGAGCAGGAGTCAGCTCTGATCCTGCTCCAAGCCAGGGGGACGTCAGCTGAATGTTCTCAGAGGCTTTGTGGGACCAAGCAGGAGGAAAGGAGTCCTCCATGTTTTTAATCTAACTGCTGCAATCTTGAAAGTCACATGACGCAAAACAATAGGAACAGCATTGTTATGTTTTTATATGAGGCTGGATTATAACCAACTAATAAAGCAACAGACGTCAAGTGAAATAATTTTAATAACATTGTAAAGTAACATCACATAATGCCTTGTTTTATCAAATAAAGTCACGTTTTATCACGTTTTCTCATGACAAACTCATCATCATCACCATCCTCTGTCAGAGGAGGATCACAGTGTTTGGGATCCTGTGGTAATGATCCCTGTGTGGTAATGAGAGATTTTCTGTCGCTTTTTAAGATTTAAAAACAGGTTAATAAATGAAACAAATGAAGACTGGATCTCGCTGTTCTGCTTCTGGATCACATCTTTATCCTCCTCTTCTCTGATTGTGAATCATTCCCATGATTTCCAGTCCTGCGGTCGGCTGTACCTGGCCAGGCTGCTGCAGGCCCGGCCGTCAGAGAGCAGCGGATCCTGGAGACGTGCGTGTGCAGCAGGATGCACGTCCAGGACAGTGCAAGTGGTTGGAGATGTTTTATGTGTGCGTGTGGGATCATTTATCATGTGGTCTGCAATCAGCCTGCCCTCCCATCAATCCAGGCCTCAGAGAGGAAGAGCAGAATACATAAACGCCTCCTGGCTGCAGCCTGGGCCCGGCCGGCCTGTCTGCCTGGGCAGCAGCTCTCAGAGAGCCGGATCGCTTTGATCACTTGTTCACACCCAGACGGAGGGAATCTGAGTGTGAACTCACCGTTGAGTGGCTGAGTGAGTTTAAAGGAGAGTCGTGTTGATTCAGAGTCTGAGAGACGGCTCCAACACAGCGAGACGAGCAATTACTGTGGCAGGGAGTTTAGAGCATAGAAATCACTTCTGCCACTTTGTTATTTCTAAGGAATGAGAATTAACTCAACTCAACTTTATTTGTTTTAAGTGCCATGTCATAACAGCTGTTATCTCAGGGCACTTAAACCTGACTTCAAGGCAACATCTGTCTGGTTGTAGGGATATGTAGGCTGTCTATGTTTAAATGTATCTATCTATCTATCTATCTATCTATCTATCTATCTATCTATCTATCTATCTATCTATCTATCTATCTATCTATCTATCTATCTACAACAGTAGTCTTATTTAAAGACAATGTGTCAAGTGAGATTCTGACTTTTTTGAGTTTCTTTTCCTCAGATTTAGTGTTTTTATCTTGATTTTAAGACCTCTCTTTTTCAGTGTATCTATCTATCGGCTGATACTCAGATGTGTGTGTGTGTGTGTGTGTGTGTGTGTGTGTGTGTGTGTGTGTGTGTGTGTGTGTGTGTGTGTGAAGGCTGTGCCGGCTGTTATGAGTGCTTTTGTTGTTGTGTTGTGGAGCTCTTAAAGTCAGAATGAGAGTGTTTATGTGACAGAGTGATTGATGGTCCACATCAAGCTGCTGCCTCGTGTTTTATTTGCAGATATTTTACTGTCAGTCTGGAGCCACGTGCTGCACGTGCTGCTGGGCTCCTGACGCTTCCTGCCTTTAAAAGGAACTCATCCTGCAGAGATGAAACCTTTATAAGGGTTCAACTGCAAAATAAAGAGAGAGAGAGAGAGAGAGAGGAGGGGAGGGGAGGGGCGTGAGCAGTAAGGTCCCAGCAGCAGCTCTAACCACCACTGATGAGCAGAGTCATTTCCTCTGGAGCAGACGAGGCTGAGAGGACCAGCGCTGAGCCCGAGCTGGAGAGCAGAGCAGCTCTGCTTGTTTTGGTTCCTCTCTGCTCCTGTCAATCACGGCCCTGCACCAGTCCATACCTGATCCAGGGGGCGGGACTAAGAGCTGTCTATCATGTGTGATTCCAGCATCTTATTTAGTTCATTAGTGAAACATAAACAGAGGGGATGATGCTCCAGGTTCACTCTGTCTTTAAATATTTCTGACTAAAAGAGAAAACAGTTCAGTTTGTTTGTTTGTTTGTTTACTAAACTGTTACTATGTAAACACAAACAACCCAAAACAAAAATGCAACATTTGCGTAGCTGCAGCCACTGAGTCACATCAAAGTAAATGAGCCACAGGTCTGAGATCAGCTCCAGGTAAAAGCTCGATCCACTGATCGATCTGAAGTGATCAGCTCTGGTTCTGATCGTTTTAGCTGAGACCTGCTGTCATGTTGTCATGTGTTCATGTGTTCATGTGTTCATGTTTTCATGATCAAACATTGACTGTTGAGAGGAAGGAGTCACTAAGTCTCTTCACTGAGTATTTTTCCTCCCTGTTCCTGAGCTCTCTATCATTAGACTGTCTTCTTCTTATTCTCATCCACACACACCCAACCCCCTCACACACACACACACACACACACACACACACACACACACACACACACACACAGAGACAAACACACACTATTCTCAAAGTGACTCTCAGCATCTGGGAGAATTTATGGAGTGTGCGGCAATTTATTCACGGTGTGGATGTCCCGAGAATTCAGTTATAGAGCAGCTCTGTGGAGGAGCAGGAGGCTCAGGAGACCGCGTGTGTGTGTGTGTGTGTGTGTGTGTGTGTGTCTGTGTGTGTGTGTGTGTGTGTGTGTGTGTGTGTGCACCTGCTTTAAGGTGTCTCTTGTAAGAATCTATTTCCATAAAGAGGAGAAAGAAGAAAATTAGGTCAAAATGAAAATGTGAAAACTGAGGTGTGATCCGCTCCTTGGACTCACCTGAACTCTTTGAGTTGTGGTGATTGTTGAAGATGTCTCACCTTCTTCTGGAGGTTCTGATCGCTCCTGGGAAGAGGTGACAGACAGCATGTGAGTTGGTTCTCTATCTGGACATAGACAGATCTCACATATGAGGAAACGTGCCTGGAAGTGACATCATCAGACAATCAATCAATGTATTACTCTGTAAACCCATAGAAATACTTAATATGATACTCGTATTTGGAATTATCCATAGGACTGCTCCAACCCTTAAGTAGCCCCCCCTGGAGGCCTGGAGGACTACTGCAGTTAAAAAACAACATTTGTCTCTTGCATCAGTTTTTGGACTGAATGTTTTTGGTTCTGCATCATTTCTTTCTTTCTGTCTTTGTCCTTGTCAGCCACTGATGAGGCCCTCCACCCAGGACTGGGCCCTGAGGTTCTGGGCTGTGTGAGCTGTGGAGGATGCTCCAGGTGGTGGTCTGCAGCTCGTCCTGTCTGCTCCGAGCTGCTGACTTACAGTGGCGACCTTGTGACATGATGAGTGTTTATCCTCCATGAACGTGGCAGGTCATTCATTACAGCACCATGCGATCAGGACCGTTTAGAAACACAACTGCTCTAACCACCTCCTCCCTCCTCTCTGCCACTCGTCTGCTCCTCCTCATCTTATTTCAGACACTTCATGAGCTCTGGGTGACAGAGATGACAGACGGTGTTCTACAAGTTTAGAGAAATTAATATGATGTCAGTGAAGATCCAGCACCAGCCTGGCCCTTCAGAGGCTGGAGCAAAGTATTAGTGGATCTACTGCATCGACCTAAGTAGCTATAGCTGAGCTTCCATCACAGTTTCTTGCTTCACAAAAGTAATTGTTTATAAAATGAACCAAAATACATTTCTTATTGTTAGGGTTATCCATTGAGGATTTGAGCTGTAACTCCCTGCTCCATCCCATAATAACCCTGGTACCATGTGGTCCTGCTCCATCTCATAATAACCCTGGTACCATGTGGTCCTGCTCCATCTCATAATAACCCTGGTACCATGTGGTCCTGCTCCATCCCATAATAACCCTGGTACCATGTGGTCCTGCTCCATCCCATAATAACCCTGGTACCATGTGGTCCTGCTCCATCCCATAATAACCCTGGTACCATGTGGTCCTGGTCCTCCACTCTGAGGAAGATGGACGTCCAGAACATAGTTTTCTTAGATCTTTGAATCAGATGTAGAAACAGTTGAGTCTCCTCCTCTGTCCATCTGGTCTGAAGGGAACTGGTCATGTGACCCCTACGTCAGGTCACGTGACCTGGAGATGTGAACAAAGTGTTTCCATCACACTTTGAGATCAGCTTCTAGATGGACACGTCTGGAGGAGCAGCTCAGGAGAGGAGCTGTGCTCAGAGACATGTGAGAGGTTCTCATGGAGCTGTTATCTCCAGGTCTGATTCTGATGTTCAGGTTTTGTGCATTTCTACGGTGTGTGGAGAATGTGAGCAGCAGGAAGCAGCTCTGGGCCAGATGGCCAAGTGTGGTCGGTGAATGATTGAAAAGAAACCCCAGGATGGTAGAAGTGAGACCATCTGGTCAGGAATGAAGGTCTCATGTTGTCCCTGATTGTTCAGAGGTTCACATGGTGGCCACTCTGCATGGTTTAAAGCTGGGATGGGGGTCGCAGACCTGACGTGCAACATGAATATAAAACGTATAAAAGCTTTAAAGACAAAAGTGAGGAGGAGGCAGGTGGAGGAGACGCTGATGAAGATGAAGCACTGATAGAAGTGACGTCTCCTCTAAACCTGAAGAGAGACAAATCCAGCAGGAGGTGATCCAGAGAGTCTAGTAATGTGCAGAGCACCATCAGAACAGTCTGCATCAGGTTTAGTTCCATTCATATCTGAGGTGTGGATTATTCTGCTTCTCTGTTTGGCTGCTGCAGAGAACTCAGGATTATTTCATCTAATCTCATCTAATCTGGGTTTGGTGTCTGCAGGTCTGTTTCTATCAGTCCTGGAAATCACTAAATCTAAATATTGCAGTAAATCAGCAGTAATGGAAGAAGTCACAGTCTCTAGGTCCTGGCACGCTGGCCCTCACATGTGGCCCTGCCAGGGCAGCTCAGGGGACGGGGCCCCGCGGGGCCCAGACTTATCTGCAGCTCTTGGATTATGGATGATGGAGTTGTCAATCTGCTGCTGCAGGTGCCGGAGCGTCTGGCTGCAGTGGCAGGCTGAGGCCGAGGCCCCTGGGGGCCCGGGGTCAGGCCCGGGGTCGGGGCCCCTCCCTGCTCCCTCCATCCTCTCAGGACATGTGTCACTGACGTCATGCAACACAGAGTCACAGCTAGGCTTCCATCACTGTTTCCTTCAAAATAAAGGCCTTTTTTATTTCCATAAAGTGTTTCCACTGAAGGGTGTTTTGCTTATGAGTGACTCTATGTAAAGTCTCTTTCTACCCAGATTCTTTGAAGTTTTACGATTTATTTTTTCATTGTAAGAGTTCAACTAAAATCCAGCAACCAGCATCATATTTCAAGGAATCTTGTCAAGGCAAATTATATGAACACGCGGCCAGATCGGTTCAGATCAGATGTTTTTTTCTCCATCATTTTTTCCACTGCTGTGTTTACCTCCTCCTCAGGTCTTCCCAGTGGAACCAGTAGAGCTCTGGATCCCATCGACTGGTGTGAACAGACCCCAGAACTGAAGCAGAACTGAGTCTGACGTCGAGGTCGAGAGAGAGACGGCTGTCTCACCCTCCACCACGATCAGGGGGCATGTCTATTAGGCTTAAAGTAAAGACATTATTCCACTGGAGGGTGAGACGTAGCTGCTGAGGACGTCTGGTCAAAGGAACGTCCTCTTGATTGGAACATTGATCTCTTCCTTTCACTAGAGCAGTAGCAGGAGGTCCAGCTTTAACTCCTACTGTCATTTACTCCATCTACTGGGGGGGGGGGGCATGTTCTTTTTACTTATTTCTGTTTATATTTGTATTTATTTATTTATTTATTGCACATTAGCATCTCATTTCGTTTCTTTCCTGTTTTAACACTTATTTCATTTCATGCACTATTCAAGTCTTGCCTTTTACTTTTCTCTGTTTCTATTTTTCATTTACTGTACGTTTCACTGATTTCTATTATGGTTTCAAGTCTCTTATCATTGTGTTTATGTGCTCTATGGTTACAGCTGCCTTACCGTCCAGTCCGGATGTTATCATTTCTACTGTCAGTGAAACTGTGAGTAAGGAGGCTGAGACGACAGGCGATGGAGCCAGTGACGGTTTGTTACTGAGAATGGACAAAGCCAGAAACAGAGATTTTCTGCAGCAGAAAGCAGGACAGGTCTGTAATGGCTGTTTAGAGGCAGCTGGTGAAAAACAAACCTGGTGCAGAAGCTTTTCTTGTTTGGTTGCAGCTGAGTTGCTGAGTTGTTAAACTCCGGAGCGCTGTCCCGGCCGCTCCGAGCTCTTGTTGCGTCTGACATCGATCTGCAGAGAGGAGCGGCTCCAAGGCCGGGAGCTGCAGCTCCAGAGGCAGCGTCCGCCCAGACAGCGCCATCCGTCAGCTGATCCATGGAGGCGTTCCCGCCGTGGTTAATGAGGCCGCGGGACGAGGCCGGGATGGACTCGGCAGGTCTGAGCAGCGTGGACGTTACGGATGGTTGACTCCGGCCATTCCTGTCATTGATTTTCTCACAAGGCCGAACGTGGCAGAGCAACAACGCAGGAGAGATGAGGACATAAATCCAGGCTGGAGCTGGAGGTTCTGCTCCGCCTGCAGAGCCTCTGGACTCCAGATGGTCACCTCCATCCGTTACTCCTGCCTCCACACTTCCAGCTGTCTCCTCTTCATCTCTTCTTTCTGGATCTTTGCTGAGCTGGAGAGTTAGCTCGGAACTGCTCAGTTAACGACTAGTAACTGGATGACTCCCCATCTGAACATGATCAAGTCTCCATCATGTCTCAAGATGTTTCCATAAGATGTGGACGAGGAGACTTTATCACCACAGATGGGAAATACCTCAGTACATTAATCATCCTCCCTGGATGATTACACAATGCAAAGACTGTGTGAGTTTATTTATCTATTTTGTGTTTTCTTTCAGTGTTAGTGCTAAAAACAATCTTATCTTATCTTATTTATTTCTGGTATTATGTATAGGTACAGATTCTTTTTTACTTTTTAACTGAAGTTCATTCCAGAGCCTGTGCTTTTTCACTTTTACTTATGTAGTGGAGTTGAACCAGTACTTCTACTTGTTCTACAAGTTTTCATTTCTATTGCAGTACAGACGATTAGTATCTACAGGATCTGCTCTCATGTGACATCTCTGTCTGTTTGTTCTATGGCGTTGTAATTACTCTTATTGTTATTTACCTTGTAATCTGTTCTGCCTTCATATGAGAGGCTGTCATGAGGAGATCAGAGTCGATGAGCCAGGACGGACCAAACAGAAAGCAGACCGGAGTCACAGGCCTGAGTGTGTGTGAGTGTGTGTGGGAGGTGTGTGTGTGTGTGTGTGTGTGTGTGTGTGGGAGGTGTGTGTGTGTGTGTGTGTGGGGGGGGGGGGGGGGGGGGTTACAGCCATTCGGCTCTCAAGTGGAAATTTCCCAGGAGGAAATCAGCGAGAAAGTAGAAACCATTAATGTGCTCGGTCCTCCCAGCAGCAGAGACATTATCCCATTCAGACCAGCCCCCCGCACACACACACACACACACACACACACACACACGGGGGGGGGGGGGTCTCGACCTTCAGCTCACTCCACCTGCTCCATTTCCAAAAAGGCGGAGCAGCTCCGAGAAACACGCCGACACGGTCGGAGTTCCACTGAACGACCGGTCTGATCAACAACAAACCAGTCCAGCAGAGCACACACACACACACACACACACACACACACACACACACACACACACACACACACACAGGGGTTATGCTCTATCTGGATCTGTTCTATACTTGGGTTATACTTTGGATCTACATTTCACCATCTGTCTAAAAGTAGTATGATACATTATAAACATTATAAAATACATGATAAAATACAAATGTATAAAAACAGTCACTCCTCAGTTCTGCTCTCTAACTAGTCTGTTCATGGTAGTTTAGGAAAGGGGACAAACAAATGAGAACCACCACATTCTTACACTCAGATTCTAGTATTGTGAACCTCACTGTATTGATGATGTTTATTGATCTGGTTCCTCATGGATTCTCTGATCGATTCCCATCGGGTGAGGAAATGACAGAGCACTGGTTGTTTAGAAGCTTGAACTCTCTGTGCTCTGTTATGTCTCCACCTCTGACCAGGTGACATGGCAGATATATTCACTCTGCTGTTACCTTCAGCTAGCAGCACTGACTCTTGAGGATGATGGTGGAGATGTTTGGTACAGTCAGGCTTCCACAGTGAAGCTTCTCGAACATCAGTGACGCTGACTCAGACCTGGACACTCAGAGGCTTCACGGATGTGGAGATGACGTGAAGAACGGACCCTCGTTCTCTGCTGTTCTTCTGTTTCTCCTAAACTTTCTTGTTCTTCTCCTCCTTTCATTCTTGTTCCTCCCACTCCTCTGACTGTTCCAGCTGCTCCACACATCGCTCCCTCCGAGCTGTTTGAGTTAGAATTCAATCAGAGTTTTATGTTCCTTCATGAACCTGAACTCACAGACACCCTGTAACTCTAAACATCGAATGACAGTTTAGTTCTGTCTGGAGATAATGTTCTTATGACTAACAGTCTAATGTTCTTAGGCTGTTAAAAAAGAGCCAAGAGGAGGCTGGAGGAGCAGTGTGTGTGTGTGTGTGTGTGTGTGTGTGTGTGTGTGTGTGTGTCCTGACCCTTCAGTCCCATGGGCTCCCCTCTCTCTCTCTCTCGCTCTCTCTCTCGCCCTCCTGACTCCCTTCCACAAACTCGCCTTTTATCTAATATTGCGACATGTATTTATTTTTTATTTTCTATGTATTTATTTTTTTATTTATCTATTTATTTATTTTCTTTTTTGCAGAGTCTGTGCAAATGTTTCAAAGTCAATATGAACAAGGTCAAAAGATTTCTCCCAGCCCTCCCCCGGCCCCTGGACACACACACACACACACACACGTGTGCACACACGTGACTTTATTTTTTTGTGACTTTATATGACTTAATATGACTGTATAGCACTATATGACTATGTATGGTTATATATGATTTTATATGACGATACATGACTATATAGCACTATATGACTATAGATGACTGTTTATGACTATATAGGGCTCTATATGACTATACATGACTACATAGTACTATTTGACCATATATGACTATATATGACTGTTTATGACTATATAGGGCTTTATATGACTATACATGACTATATAGCACTATATGACTATATATGACTATATATGACTTTATATGACTAAACATGACTATGTAGCACTATATGACTATATATGATATATATTACTATATATGACTATATAGCACTATATGACAATATATGACTGTTTATAACTATATAGGACTTTATATGACCATACATGACTATATAGCACTATATGACTATATGATTATGTATGACTGTGTATGACTGTGCATGACTATATATGACTATATAGCACTATATGACTGTATATGATTTTATATCACTATACATGACTATATACCACTATATGACTATATATGATTATATGTGACTTTATATGACTTTATATGACTGTACAGCACTATATGGCTGTATATTATTATATGTGACTTTATATGACTTAATATGACTGTATAGCACTAGATTGACTACATATTATATATAACTGTATATGACCATATATGACTCTATATGACTATATAGCACTATATGACTGTATATGACTACATATGACTGTATATGACTATATGACTTTATATGACTATACATGACTGTATAGCACAATATGACGATATATGGCTATATATGATTTTATATGACTATACATGAATATATAGCACTGTATGACTATGCATGACTATATAGCACTATATGACTGCATATGACTATATATGATTTTATATGACTATACATGACTATATAGCACAATATGACTATATATGATTATATATGACTTTAAGTGACTTTATATGACTTAATATGACTTTAAGTGACTTTATATGACTCAATATGACTGTATAGCACAATATGACTATATATGGCAATATTTTATATGACTATACATGAATATATAGCACTACATGACTATATAAGACTATATATGACTATACATGACTATATAGCACTATATGACAATATATGATATATATGACTGTATATGACTATGTAGTATTTCATATGACTATACATGACTATATAGCCCTATATGACTATATATGACTTTACATGACTATACATGAATATATAGCAGTAAATGACTATTTATGACTATACATGACTATATAGTACTATATGACCATATATGATTATGTATGACTGTATATGACTATATAGCACTATATGACTATATTTAACCATATATGATTTTATATGACTATACATTACTATATAGCACTATATGACTGTATATGACTATATATGACTATATAGCACTATATGACAATATATGATATATATGACTATATATGACTGTATATGACAATATAGTATTTCATATGACTATACATGACTATATAGCCTTCTATGACTATATATGACTTTATATGACTATACATGAATATATAGCAGTAAATGACTATTTATGACTGTACATGACTATATAGTACTATATGACCATATATGATTGTGCATGACTGTATATGACTATATATGACTGTATAGCACTATATGGCTATATTTGACCATATATGATTTTATATAACTATACATGACTATATAGCACTATATGACTGTGTATGACTATATATGACTGTATATGACTGTATATGACTATATATTATTTCATATGACTATATATGACTATATAGCCCTATATGACTATATAGGACTATATAGCCCTATATGACTTTATATGACTTCATATGACGATACATGAATATATAGCAGTATATGACTATTTATGACTATACATGACTAGACAGTACTATATAACCATATATGATTATGTATGACTGTATATGACTTAATATGACTGTATAGCACGATATGACTATATTTGACCATATATGATTTTATATGAATATACATGACTATATAGCACTATATGACTATATATGACTATATGACTGTATATGACCATATATGACTATACATGACTATATAGCAATATATGACTTTATATGACTATACATGAATATATGCCAGTATATGACTAATTATGACTATATATGACTATATAGCACTATATGACTGTATATGATTTTATATGACTATACATGACTATATAGCACAATATGACTATATATGATTGTATATGACTATATATGACTGTATATGACAGTATAGTATTTCATATGACTATACATGACTATATAGCCTTATACGACTATATATGACTTTATATGACTATACATGAATATATAGCAGTAAATGACTATTTATGACTATACATGACTATATAGTACTATATGACCATATATGATTATGTATGACTGTATATGACTATATAGCACTATATGACTATATTTAACCATATATGATTTTATATGACTATACATGACTATATAGCACTATATGACAATATATGATATATATGACTATATATGACTGTATATGACAATATAGTATTTCATATGACTATACATGAATATATAGCAGTAAATGACTATTTATGACTATACATGACTATATAGTACTATATGACCATATATGATTATGTATGACTGTATATGACTATATATGACTGTATAGCACTATATGGCTATATTTGACCATATATGATTTTATATAACTATACATGACTATATAGCACTACATGACTGTATATGACTACACATGACTATATAGCACTATATATGACAATATAGTATTTCATATGACTATACATGACTATATAGCCTTATACGACTATATATGACTTTATATGACTATACATGAATATATAGCAGTAAATGACTATTTATGACTATACATGACTATATAGTACTATATGACCATATATGATTATGTATGACTGTATATGACTATATAGCACTATATGACTATATTTAACCATATATGATTTTATATGACTATACATGACTATATAGCACTATATGACAATATATGATATATATGACTATATATGACTGTATATGACAATATAGTATTTCATATGACTATACATGAATATATAGCAGTAAATGACTATTTATGACTATACATGACTATATAGTACTATATGACCATATATGATTATGTATGACTGTATATGACTATATATGACTGTATAGCACTATATGGCTATATTTGACCATATATGATTTTATATAACTATACATGACTATATAGCACTACATGACTGTATATGACTACACATGACTATATAGCACTATATGACAATATATGATATATATGACTATTCATGAATATATAGCACTATATGAAAATATATGATATATATGACTGTATATGACTATATATTATTTCATATGACTACATATGACTATATAGCCCTATATGACTTTATATGACTTGATATGACGATACATGAATATATAGCAGTATATGACTATTTATGACTATACATGACTATATAGTACTATGTAACCATAAATGATTATGTATGACTGTATATGACTTGATATGACTGTATAGCACTATATGACTATATTTGACCATATATGATTTTATATGACTATACATGACTATATAGCACTATATGACTATATAAGACTATATATGACTATATAGGACTATATGACTGTATATGACTGTATATGACTATATATGACTATACATGACTATATAGCAAAATATGACAATATATGACTGCATGACTATACATGAATATATGCCAGTATATGACTAATTATGACTATATATGACTATATAGCACTATATGACTGTATATGATTTTATATGACTATACATGACTATATAGCCTTATACGACTATATATGACTTTATATGACTATACATGAATATATAGCAGTAAATGACTATTTATGACTATACATGACTATGTAGTACTATATGACCATATATGAATATGTATGACTGTAAATGACAATATATGACTGTATAGCACTATATGGCTATATTTGACCATATATGATTTTATATAACTATACATGACTATATAGCACTATATGACTGTATATGACTATATATGACTATACATGACTATATCGCACTATTTGAGAATATATGATGTATATGACTATATATGACTGTGTATGACTATATAGCACTATATGACTGTATATGACTATACATGACTATACATGACTATATAGCACTATATGACAATATATGATATATATGACTATATATGACTCTATATGACTATATATTATTTCATATGACTATGCATGACAACATAGCCCTATATGACTATATATGACTTTATATGACTATACATGAATATATGCCAGTATATAACTAATTATGACTATATATGACTATATATGACTATATAGCACAATATGACTATATATGATTATATATGACTTTAAGTGACTTTATATGACTTAATATGACTGTATAGCACAATATGACTATATATGTCTATATATGATTTTATATGTCTATACATGAATATATAGCACTATATGACTATATAAAACTATATATGACTATACATGACTATATAGCACTATATGACAATATAGTATTTCATATGACTATACATGACTATATAGCCTTATATGACGATATATGACTTTATATGCCTATACATGAATATATAGCAGTAAATGACTATTTATGAATATACATGACTATATAGTACTATATGACCATATATGAATATGTATGACTGTATATGACTATACATGACTGTATAGCACTATATGACTATATTTGACCATGTATGATTTTATATGACTATACATGACTATATAGCACTATATGACTGTATATGACTGTATATGACTGTATAGCACTATATGACAATATATGATATATATGACTTTATATGACTGTATATGACTATATATTATTTCATATGACTATACATGACTATATAGCAGTACAATATGACTATATGTGATTATATATGACTTTATGTGACTATATGACTTAATATGACTGTATAGCACAATATGACTATATATGGCTGTAGATGATTTTATATGACTATACATGCCTATGTAGCACTATATGACTATATATGACTGTATATGACTATATATGACTTTATGTGACTATATATGACTGTATAGCACTATTTGACTATATATGACTATATATGACTGTTTATGACTATATATGACTTTATATGACTATACATGCCTATGTAGCACTATATGACTATATATGACTGTATATGACTATATATGACTTTATGTGACTATATATGACTGTATAGCACTATTTGACTATATATGACTATATATGACTGTTTATGACTATATATGACTTTATATGACTATGTATGACTGTATAGCACTATATGACTATATATGATTTCATTTGACGATACGAGACTATGTGGCACTATATTGACTTTATATTATATATATATGACTATATAACACTATATGACAATATAAGACCATATATGACTATACATGACTATATAACACTATATGACAATATATGACTATACATGACAATATAGCACTATATGACTATAAATGATGTTATATGACTATACATGGCTATACATGATTATATAGCACTATATGACTATATATGATTATATATGACTTTATATGACTTAATATGACTGTATAGCACTATATTGACTATATGTTATATATAAGACTATATATGATTGTATATGACTATATATGATTTTATATGACTATACATGACTACATAGCACTATATGACTATATATGACTATATATGCCTACATATGATTCTATATGACTATACATGACTATATAGCACTATATGACTGTATATGACTATATATGACTATATATGATTATACATGACTATATAGTACTATTTGACCATATATGATTATGTATGACTGTATATGACTGTATATGACTGTATAGCACTATATGACTATATATGACTTTACATGACTATATAGCACTATATGACTATATGATATATATGACTATATATGACAATGTAGCACTATAGGACTTTCTATGACTGTTTATGTCTATATAGGACTTTATATGACTATACATGACTATATAGCACTACATGACTATATATGATTATGTATGACTGCATATGACGATACATGACTATATAGCATTATATGACTATATAGGACTTTATATGACTATATATGACTGTATAGGACTTTATATGACTATGTATGACTGTATAGCACTTCTGACTATATATGACTATGTATGACCTTATATGACTATATATGACTGTATATGACTATATATGACTATGTGACTATATATGACTGTATAGCACTATTTGACTATACATGACTTTATATGACTATGTATGACTGTATAGCACTGTATGACTATATATGACTATATATGATTTTATTTGACTCTACGAGACTATGTGGCACTATATTGACTATATATTATATATATATGGCTGTATAACACTATATGACAATATATGACTACATATGACTATACATGACTATATAGCACTATATGACTATATATGATGTATATGACTGTATATGACTATATATGGCTGTATAGCACTATATGACTATATATGACTATATGACTGTATATAACTATATATGACTTTATATGACCTCACATGACTATACATGACTATATAGCACTATATGACTATATATGATTATATATGACTTTATATGACTTAATATGACTGTATAGCACTATATTGACTAGATATTATATATAGGACTATATATGATTGAATATGACTTTATATGACTATATATACATGAATAAAAAGCACAAAAGACTATTTATGACGATAAATGACTAAAAGGCACTATATGACTGTATATGACTGTATATGACTATGTATGACTTTATAGCACTGTATGACTATTTATGACAATACATGACTATATAGCACTATATGACTATATATGATTATGTATGACTGTATATGACTATATATGACTATATAGAACTATATGACTGTATATGACTGTATATAACTATATATGACTATATGACTACACATGACTATACATGACTATATAGCACTATATGACTATATATGATTATATATGACTTAATATGACTTAATATGACTTAATATGACTGTATAGCACTATATGACTATATATGATATATATGACTATATATGCCTACATATGATTTTATATGACTATACTTGACTATATATGACTATATATGATTTTATATGACTATACATGACTATATAGGCATATATGACTATATATGACCATATATGATTTTATATGACTATACATGAATATACAGCACTATATGACTATTTATGACTATATGTGACTATATAGAACTATATGACTGTATATAACTATATATGACTTTATATGACTACACATGACTATACATGACTATATAGCACTATATGACTATATATGATTATATATGACTTTATATGACTTAATATGACTGTATAGCACTATATGACTACATATGATATATATGCCTACATATGATTTTATATGACTATACTTGACTATATATGACTATATATGATTTTATATGACTATACATGACTATATAGGCATATATGACTATATATGACCATATATGATTTTATATGACTATACATGAATATACAGCACTATATGACTATTTATGACTATATGTGACTATATAGCACTATATTACTATATAGCACGATATCACTGTATATGACTATATAGCACGATATCACTGTATATGACTATGTATGATTTTATATGACTGAACATGACTATATAGCACTATATGACTATATATGATTTTATTTGACTATATGGCACTATATGACTATATTTGACTATATATGACTGTATATGACTACATATAACTGCATTGCACTATATGACTATAAATGTTTTTATATGACTATATATGATATATATGACTATATATGACTGTATAGCACTATATGACTATATATGATTATATATGACTGTATATGATTGTATATGACTATATGATTTTATATGACTTTATGCCTATGCATGACTAGATAGCACTATATGACAATATATGATATATATGACTATATATGAGTTGAAATGACTATATATGACTTTATAGCAATATATGACTATATTTTTTATGTGACTATACAAGACTATATAGCACTATATGACTATATATGATATGTATGACTATATATAATTGTATAGCACTATATATGACTTTATATGACTATACGTGATTATATAGCACTATATGACTATATATGACTGTATAGCACTATATGACTATATATGATTTTGTATGACCATACATGACTATATAGCACTATATGACTATATACAACTATATGACTATATATGATATATGACTGTATATGACTAGATGTGATTTTATATGACTAAACATGACTGTATAGCACTATATGACTATATATGATTTTATATGACTATACATGACTATATAGCATTATATGATATATATGACTATATATGGCTATATGACTGTATATGTTTGTGTATGACTATATATGACTTAATATGACTATACATGACTATATAGCACTATATGACTGTATATGACTATATATGACTTTATATGACTACATATGAGTGTATTGCACTATATGACTATATATGTTTTTACATGACTATATATGATATATATGACTATATATGACTATATAGCACTATATGACTGTATATGACTGTATATGACTATATATGTTTTTACATGACTATATATGATATATATGACTATATATGACTATATAGCACTATATGACTGTATATGACTGTATATGACTATATATGATTGTATATGACTATATATGATTTTATGACTTGAAATGACTATATATGACTGAATAGCAATATATGACTGTATTTGATTTTATATGACTATATATGACTGTATTTGACTATGTATGACGCTATATGACTATTTATTACTGTATAGCACTATATGACTATATATGACTTATTTGGATATATATGACTTTATATGTCTATATATGACTGTATAGCACTATATGACTGTATAGCACTATATGACTATACATGACTTGAAATGACTATATATGACTTGAAATGACTACATATGACTTTATAGCTATATATGACTATATATGTTTTTATATAACTGTACATGACTGTATAGCAATATATGACTATATATGACTTTATATGACTATATATGACTAAATATGACTATATATATATATATATATATATATATATATATATATATATATATATATATACATGAATTTATATTATAAAATTATATTACTATATAGGACAATATATGACTATAAAGGTATATATAGGACAATATAGCACTATATGACTATATATATGACTGTATGACAATCCAAACTCTTCTCATGCATTGTTCCACGCTGGTGGAACGAGCTACCGAGCACTAACAGAACAGGGGCGTCCCTGTTGGTCTTCAAGAAACTCTTAAAGACCCAGCTCTTCAGAGAGCATCTCCTGTCCTAACACTCCATCACTGCACCAAGAACAGGGGCGCCCCTGTTGGTCAGTGCACAGGTCTTCAAACTGAGGACTTAGCTCCTCGGAGAGCTGCTCCTATCCTAGCACTACACCATGACACTCCTTCTAGACCCACCCTATGTACCTTGTTACTCTTCTTCTTTGTAAGTCGCTTTGGATAAAAGCGTCTGCTAAATGCATAAATGTAAATGTAAATGTAAATGTATGGAACTGTATAGGACTATATGCCTGTATTCTAGCATAGATAAGACTATTCCCTGCAGAGAAGCTGCAGCTTCCAGGTGAACATCTGGATCAGCATCTGGTCTGAGATGTTCCAGTCACATAACAAAGAGGCTGCAGGTGCAGCAGGTATCCTGACAAACCTTCAGACCTTCTCGCTCTGGACTCCAACCTGTGACTTCCTGCACGTCTTCAGCTCATCCAATCAGAGCAGAGCTCAGTCACCTGGTCTCACTTCTGTTACCTCTGAAGCCAATTCAACGAACAGGTGAACAGGACCAAACCCTGGAGTTTGTGTGTGTGTGTGTGTGTGTGTGTGTGTGTGTGTGTGTGTGTGTGTGTGTGTGTGTGCGTGTGTGTGTGTGTGTGTGTGTGTGTGTGTGTGTGTGTGTGTGTGTGAGCAGCTGCTGGCAGCCACACAGGTTTGCTCCCTGCTGAGCATCTGCCTCTGCAAATTGATTACCCATGGGGAGACACACACACACACTCACACACACACACACACACACACACACACACACACCTACTCACACACACACAGCTGCTGCTTCCACCACCAGCCCAGGCAGTGGGTGATCTGATTACCAGCGTGACTGTCTGTGGCTCGTTGGAGGAACAGACGCAGCTTCTCGGCTCAGTTTCAGATTCAGATCGATCTTCATCTGTCCAGACAACGAAAGAAAAGTGTCAGTGAAGACATGACAAACAGTCAATAAGTACATGAATCCCTCCGTTATCTCCCCTGCTCAGTGTAGTAAGGTTACGATGCACCAACAAAAATCAAAAACTTAAAGCAGGAAGAGAATGTTTCTATATGAGGCCCAGGAACACTGACACATGTTGACAGCTGAAACATGAAACATCCTACATCAATGAAAACCAATAAATAAAATAAATAAACCAGAATATAAACAGCTGAGAGTAAATGTCTGTATTTCAGCTGATACCAGAGGAGTGTTTGGAAGAAGCAGCTCTGCAGCACCTGCTCGCTGCTCCACAGTCAGTCACCTCCTCCAGTATAGTAGAGACGTCTCACACAGGAAGTTGGTCTCAGGTTCTTCTTCTCTGAGATAATTAGCTGAACGGAAACGAGAATTGACTTTGAGTCTTTGCGGACATTTCAGGACCGTCAATAATGAGACTCTACAGAGTTTAGTTTAGTTTCGTCCAGCTCCAGGCTCTGAGATCACAGGTCTGCGTTTCCATTTCCACCAGTTAAGACTGGTTCTGGGTCCCAGACTGGTTCTTCTTCGCTCCATGTTTCCTCCACGTCTGACTGACTCTGAATTCTTCCGGCTCCATTATTTACATCCATGGAAAGCGAGCTGCGCCTCATTAATCACAAACAGCCTTTTTAAGCTCAGGAATAATGACGATGATGAATAAATATCGACAGGACTCTGAATCACGTTATCAGCGTCTCCCAGAGCAGATCCATCACTGTCCACGCAGCCTCTGGAATGGAAGCTGAAGAGTCTTTCACATTATTTATGAAAAGCAATTAAACTTCCATGTTTGTAGTGTGTGCAGCGGAGTGAGGAGCGCTTCATCATGTCGGAGCAGAAACAACAGACGAAGGAGGAGAGGCTCATCACGTCTGCAGCTTCAGACGAGCTCCTTCCTGCAGCAGAGGTCAAAGGTCGCTAGGAACTTGACGATATTCTGATCTGATCTGATCAATATAGTAAAGGTCACAGGTCAGAGGATATTAAATGAAAACATAGCAGAACATGAGAAAAAACCAACGGAGGTCCAGAGCTGGTGATCTGGTTCATCATGCCTCACTGGGTCCATCATCGACATCGACTGTGTTTCCATCACAGATTTTCCCCAAAATAAAACCCACATCGAGGTCGAGCAGCTACTTGCAGGTGGAGACATGATTCTACTTCCTTCCTCGTCTCTTTGGAGATGACCTGAAAGCACGTATCGCTCTGAACCTGCACTGAAAAGTAGAAGATCAGAGCTCTTCATCGATACCCAGACACATAATAAAAAACATGGAGAGTTCAAAGGTCATTTTAGACACAGTTAATTAGGAGAGCAGCTGCTGTTTAATGCTCTAAACTTATATACAATATCCTGTATGTTTCCATCACTTTGAAAAAACACTTGTGAATCTGATTCAAAAATCTTTGACTCAGATGAAGAAACAGTTGAGTCTCCTCCTCTGTCCATCTGGTCTGAAGGGAACTGGTCATGTGACCCCTACGTCAGGTCACGTGACCTGGAGATGTGAACAAAGTGTTTCCATCACACTTTGAGATCAGCTTCTAGATGGACACGTCTGGAGGAGCAGCTCAGGAGAGGAGCTGTGTTCAGAGACACCTGAGAGGTTCTCATGGAGCTGGAAACATCTCCAGGTCTGATCCAGATGTTCAGGGTTTAAACATCTCTGGAGATGATGGACACACACACACACACACACACACACACACACACCTACTGCCTGATAACAGCACACTGCTGCTCCATGCTCCTCGTTATCCAGGTCTGTGTTAATCACCAGGTCACAGGTTCTCGCTTGGTTCAGCTCCGAGGTTACATTGAAATTCACAGCCCGGTTGTTCCAGGTCACGGTTCACAGTCGGCCTCCACCTGGGAATTTATTTCACACTAATTGTGGTTGTTTGGTCCCGTGTGCTCCGGAGACTCGTACATTAACAGAATATTAACTTTTGTCTCGTTCAAGCGTTCAGCTGCAGGGCTACGACAAGCAAAGAGGAACTTTGGGACAAATTCTAAAAATAAAAGCTGTGAGCTGAGGAGGAGGAGGATGGAGGGGAAATAAAGTCTTTGGATGAGAGAGAAAATATAATCTTATGGCCAATAAAGCCTGAGCCTCGCTCCCTGTGGGAAGACGTCTCCTGCCTCTCTATATTCAGCAGTTAAGAGTCCGACTGGAAACTGTCCCGTCTTACTCTGGCAGGGTTCAGTCCTCAGGTTCATCCTCCCACGCTCCTCCCACTCGTTCATTTCACTGTCAACCTGCAGAACAAACAGACAGACGAGGAGCGACTGGGAGCTAAGGGAGGAACTTTTCTCCAGTTTGGATCTAAAGCAGCCTCCAGACCGCTGGGGGGTCGAACCAAAGGTCGCTGGACACAGAAATCAGAGATTAACACGTATCTTTACATCCAGTTATGACTGATGGAAGGAGACGTCTCCTCGGTCTAACTGCAGCTTCTGTTTGCAGTTTGATTTCTCTGTCTGTGTCCTGTAAGATAAACGGAGGATAGCTCAGGTTTAGAGCGTTTCTCCCTCTCTGTGTTTTCAGTCTGTCACTCAGATAAAAGTAAAAGTGAATTGATAGTAACAGTAAAAGATGAGATGAAAATGCAGAAGAAGACTGGACGCAGACACGCTTTCAGCAAAGGAGAGAGGATAAAAAGAGTTCATCATAAAATGAGTTTCAGACTGAGAAGAACCAGACTAAGAAGAACCAGTCAGAGAAGAACCAGACTGAAAAGAACCAGACTAAGAAGAACCAGTCAGAGAAGAACCAGACTGAGAAGAACCAGACTAAGAAGAACCAGTCAGAGAAGAACCAGTCAGAGAAGAACCAGACTGAGAAGAACCAGACAAAGAAGAACCAGTCAGAGAAGAACCAGTCAGAGAAGAACCAGACTGAGGGAACCAGGAGTGGGAACAGAACGACCCAGACTTCAGCAGAATCACGTCAGCGTCTCCTGAGCATGGAGCCACAGTAAAACGAAGGTCATGGTCGGAGTTTTATTTTGAAAGGACACAAACTACATAATTAAACCCTAAAGTTAACACCACCCACACATACAGCGAAGGTAGAAAGCAGCAGGTTCCAACGGTCTGAGCTCAGACTCGCTCAGATGCTGATGAAGACGATGGAGATGATGAAGACGATGCAGAGAGGAAGAGCAGCTGGACGCGTTCCACAGGGAAACCCGACACAATGTGACTTAGGCTGTCGCTCGTCGCTCTCAGATTGAATCTGGAGGCCGATCACAGGATCAGCTGGCCGCGCTCCTCTTCATTCACAGCCCTCTCCTCATCGTCACAGCTGTGAAAACCTCCATCACTTCCTGAATCACTCCCTGACTCACTCCCTGACTCACTTCCTGAATCACTCCCTGACTCACTTCCTGAATCACTCCCTGACTCACTCCCTGACTCACTTCCTGAATCACTTCCTGAATCACTTCCTGAATCACTTCCAGGCTCACGCTCCCTGAGAGCGCCGTAAAGTGGCGGCCAGAACAATCTTCTTCTCCCACACAATTAGTGGCAGCGCTCCTGGAGGCCACAGCTGGAGGCCGCCATCTGTCGGCTCCTCGCCTCCTCCTCGCCTCCTCCGCGCCTCCTCCGCGCCTGCTCCAGGAAGCGCTTGTTCACACAGTCACAGTCGTGTTTCTGCTTTTCCTGCTTCTCACAACCTTCCAGATGTTTACAGCTGCTTCAGACCAGCGTCCCAGACCCAGGACATGGAGGAGAAAACCTGAAGAGCTGCAGTGGCAGGTTTAATATCTACTGAGCCAGTAAGGAGAAGACCTGAGGAGAAGACCTGAGGAGAAGTCCTGAGGAAAAGACCTGAGGAGAAGACCTGAGGAGAAGACCTGAGGAGAAGACCCGAGGAGCCGTCCTCCAGGACCTTCAGGAGCTGACAGTTGGAGCTCAGGATGAATCCTCTGACCACTGGGCTCTGTCTTCCCTTCACAGACTGGACATTAATCTAGGTACCTCCAGACAGAGGAGCATGGGAGCCGAGGCCTCTCAGCTCTGATCCTGGATCAGAGGAGGCGCCGCTCCTCATGGAGCAGTGGGACCGTGGATCTCCTGTCCCTCGGAGCAGATATTAAAGTGATATTTCACTTTTCTTCCACAGCTTTTACTTACAAGAAGCTCAGCAGCAGCAAAGCCCTGGTGATGGAGAGGGTGTCAGAGGCCCCGGGGAACAGATCTGAGTCTGTCTGAGTCCTGATCGATTCACAAGGAGGAGGAGGAGGAAGAGGAGGAGGAGGAGGAGGAGGAGGAGGCGGGGGATCAGTCACTTAGGACACTGTTTGCACTGTGGAAGATCAGATGTTTGTTTAGGCTCAGCTCTCAAGGTTCTGGCTCTGTTCACTCTGTGCTGTGGTTTATGGTCAGAGGAGTAGAGAGAGGAGGCGAGGGAGGAGGTGAGGGAGGAGGTGAAGGAGCAAG
>CM055203.1:1116023-1120437 GCA_029224185.1 Karalla daura | reverse complement strand
TCAGTCATTATTTTAGCTGTGAAGCGAAGCAGCTTTATTGGTGCTGCAGGGGCACCTCGACGTGCTCTACTCAGGCATTAAACACAGGATTAAAAACCAAAACACTCAGTACGAGTTACAATAAAGGCCCCCTATTAGTCAACGAATCAATGTTGTTACATCTTTAATTTCTTCTACTTCACCTGAACTCTCTGTGCCTCATTCCTCCAGAGACCTGCTCCCTTCACATCCTGATACTGATTCACTGACTCCACAAACACAACAAGTGTCTGAGCATCAGAGCAGAGCTGGGGCCGGGGGCCGGGGCTGGGGGCCGGGGGCCGGGGGCCGGGGGCCGGGGCCGGGGCTGGGGGCTGGGGCCTGGGCCGGGGCCGGGGCTGGGGCCGGGGCTGGGGGCCGGGGGCCGGGGCCTGGGCCGGGGCCGGGGCTGGGGGCCGGGGCCGGGGCTGGGGCCGGGGCTGGGGGCCAGGGCTGAGGGCTGGGGCTGGGGGCCGGGGCTGGGGGCCGGGGCCGGGGCTGGGGGCCAGGGCCAGGGCCAGGGCCGGGCCTGGGGGCCAGGGCCAGGGCCAGGGGGCCGGGCCTGGGGGGCCGGGGGCCGGGGCTGGGGACCAGGGCCAGGGCCAGGGCCGGGCCTGGGGGCCGGGGCCGGGGCCAGGGCCAGGGCCGGGCCTGGGGGCCGGGGCCGGACCCCACACAGCCCACCCTGGCTCTGGACTAATGAAGGAGGGAGCGATCTGGGAGGCAGCTATTATTTCCTCTGCACAGATGGTCACCAGGTGTGTGAGTGAGAGAGAAAGAAGCCATCGCCTTTAATTCTGCTGAATAGCGACGATGCCTCTGTGTCCATACATTAAACTGTGACCAGCTGTCTTCTTGGCAAAGTGCAGCCTAGGCTCGGGCCGAGCCAGCGCATAAATCTGCAGCAGCTACTGCAGGTAATGAATGAAGCATTATGAAGAGAGATGTGTCTGGAGGAGCTGCTGGGAGGAGTGAAGCTGCAGAGCGGTGGTCTGCATCCTCCACAGCAGGCTCCAGACCAGGGACGCAACGCCTCCTCCAGGTAGGAGGTAGAGGACTCCTCCAGACGCCTCCCTCCTTCACCTCCTCCCACATCCAGACCACTCCAAGATGGAAACAGATCCGCAGCCACCAGGAGCACCGAGTGCTGCAGATTCTGACTTTAAAGAGACGTCATTTTAGCCTGATTTGAAAATCAGACGTCAGCAACATTTCTGTAGAAACATGTGATATCAATTACCAATATCATATTATGTATGTCCATAAAATCATATAGGATATGAAGTATTAAATATATAATGATTAAGGTGTTACTGTGACTACAAAGACTATAATTCTGTCAGCAGTGGCCCTGAGGACCGTCCTGTTGGAAGGACGTGTCCCTGCACCGACACATGCAGACACAGAGACGGCTCAGCATGGAGCCAGGCCTCGCGCCCCCCGCTGGCTTCCCCGACGCTGTGTGTAAAAGCCTCGAGCAGGAAGTTAATGGCCTCAAACCTGTAAAAGCAGCGGGACAGTCCATTAACTGGACAATGAGGACATAAACTAAATGTCAGGAGGTGCAGAGGCTGCAGGAGGCAGATCCTGTTGGGTGGATGGTAACGGCCGGGACGGAGGAGGCAGAGAGGGGAGCAGCCAGGAGAGGAGGGACTGCAGTCTGTGTGTGTGTGTGTGTGTGTGTGTGTGTGTGTGTGTGTGTGTGTGTGTGTGTGTGTGGGGGCGGGTGTGACACTCTCACAGACCATGTGCTGGGCTGTGACTCAGACCAGGATCTGGCAACACAGAGACAGGAGGTCACGCTTCCTCGTCCACCTTAAAAGGACCGAGGACGGACGGACGTGGATCATCACCACCAGGCGGACGCAAGGAAGGTCCCGAAAAAAACATCCCGGCCTCGAAATCTACAATCTAGAAAAACAACTAGAAAAAAGGGAAATGCCACGCTGCGTGGTCCGTTCATGTCTTCTATCTGGAAAAACGTTTTGAACCGGCTGAGGTGAACTGAACAGAGACGGGGCTGGGGGACACATCTTGTCCAGTTTACAGCTTCTTTGATATTCGTACCTGGGATTAGTGCTTCATCCTGAGCAGATCCCAGCCACCTGACTGGATGTGCAGCTGCGCTACTCAAGCTATTCATAGTCAGTGTAAAAGCATGGAGGAATGAAACCATCGACTTTACTTGACCTAAAACTATTGAGGAAAGTTGCATGAGTTCCACCTGGTTAGCGTCTTAGCAGAGCTGTAAGGTGACGTAGTGAGTCCAGCTCTGATGTCTCCACAGCTCTGAGTCCTTCAGCAGCATCACGTGAGGAACAGCTGCACAGATGTTTCAGAAGCAGAGAAGCAGGTGTCACCGCCTCCCTGCAGGCTCCAGATATGAAGTACTGCTGGAGACGTTCAGTCCTGACAAACTAATGAAGGAGGGTAATCAATGATCAGCACTAACACCTCCTCTGGTCTCTGTGGCCTCCGTCACACTCATCTATCAGCACTCCTCTGATTCTGAGGGACGTCAACAAGCTCATGAACTGAACCAGATGCAGCTGCAGACAGATGTGAACAAGCAGGAGAAATCTGTTCAAACAACCTGAGCTCCGACCAATGAAGCCAGGGCAACACACCACCAGGATTCCACACCTCGCTCAGACGGAATGACACTCAGCTCCGATGCATTTATTCATTTAATACTTTGTTTCGGCCCAGTCACAATTTCATCCCGCTCACACTCCACACGGAGAGTTTCCTCTGCGTTTTTTCTCCCCGGCTGCAGAATCTGCTTACGTTTCACGCCTGCATCGATAAACGTCTCCATAAACAAAAACAAATTCTGTCTGGAGAAAAGTGGCATGAATCAAAGCTGCCGCCTCCTCCTCCTCCTCCTCCTCCTCCTCCTCCTCCTCCTCCTCCTCCTCCTCCTCCTCCTCCTAAACTGTCAGTCTAAGGCTGAAACAGCAATACAGGTATATCAGAGGCCGGGGGTGGGGACACATCAGAGGCCGGGGGCGGGGTCACATCAGAGGCCGGGGGTGGGGTCATATCAGAGGCCGGGGGTGGGGTCATATCAGAGGCCGGGGGTGGGGTCACATCAGAGGCCGGGGGTGGGGTCACATCAGAGGCCGGGGGTGGGGCTATGTCAGAGAAACAGTTTAAACTAACTTACTAACTAACTCACTGGTTAAGTGATTTACCAGAAACAGGTTTCATAAGCTCAGGTATACGTCACTGTGAGCTGGAATAGAAAATAAACCTCGCTCCACACATCTTACTTGACCTGTGACCAAAAGAAGAAAATCCAAGATTTTCCAAAGATTTTGTCCTTATTGGTCCTTGACTTTTCCAGTCCTGGATAACAACAGCTGCATAATTCCAGGACTTCCAAAACATGTGATCCCTGTCGAAAGTACCTACCAGCGTGTTTCCTTTTTGTTCATGATTAGCTAGGCTGCATTATTTAGATAGCATTAGTTAGGTAGCATTAGTTAGGTAGCATTAGTTAGGTAGCGTTAGTTAGGTAGCGTTAGTTAGGTAGCATTCGTTGGGTAGCATTAGTTAGGTAGCATTAGTTAGGTAGCGTTAGTTAGGTAGCATTAGTAAGGTAGCATTAGTAAGGTAGCATTAGTTAGGTAGCATTAGTTAGGTAGCGTTAGTTAGGTAGCGTTAGTAAGGTAGCGTTAGTTAGGTAGCGTTAGTTAGGTAGCATTAGTTAGGTAGCATTAGTTAGGTAGCATTAGTTAGGTAGCATTAGTTAGGTAGCGTTAGTTAGGTAGCGTTAGTTAGGTAGCATTCGTTGGGTAGCATTAGTTAGGTAGCATTAGTTAGGTAGCGTTAGTTAGGTAGCATTAGTAAGGTAGCATTAGTAAGGTAGCATTAGTTAGGTAGCATTAGTTAGGTAGCGTTAGTTAGGTAGCGTTAGTAAGGTAGCGTTAGTTAGGTAGCGTTAGTTAGGTAGCATTAGTTAGGTAGCATTAGTTAGGTAGCGTTAGTTAGGTAGCGTTAGTTAGGTAGCATTAGTAAGGTAGCATTAGTTAGGTAGCATTAGTTAGGTAGCATTAGTTAGGTAGCATTAGTAAGGTAGCATTAGTTAGGCTGCATTATTTAGATAGCATTAGTTAGGTAGCGTTAGTAGGGTGGCATTAGTTAGGTAGCATTAGTTAGGTAGCGTTAGTTAGGTAGCGTTAGTTAGGTAGCGTTAGTTAGGTAGCATTAGTTAGGTAGCGTTAGTTAGGTAGCATTAGTTAGGTAGCATTAGTTAGGTAGCATTAGTTAGGTAGCGTTAGTTAGGTAGCATTAGCTGGTATTAGAGTGACATGAGTAAGACAGACCAGCTGCCCCAGTGATGTCTCCTCTGTCCCAGGTGGACTTGGAGCTGAGCGTCCAGCTCGTCTCAGTA
>CM055203.1:1108523-1111023 GCA_029224185.1 Karalla daura | reverse complement strand
TGCATTACACCTGCATTACACCTGCATTACACCTGCATTACACCTGCATTACGCCTGCATTACGCCTGCATTACACCTGCATTACACCTGCATTTTCAGAGATATCACTTTTACTTTGAGATAACTGTGATGGAAACACAATAGAAACTATAGAAACTAACCCCGACCCACACACACACACACACACACACACACACACAGGCGTGTAGCAATCGGAACACACGTGACTCCATCGCTTATCACTCCGTGACCTCTGCGTCTCCTTGACAACCGTCCATCCATCCTCCGTCTCCTCCCCGGCCTGCTCCGCTGCAGCCTCCTGCTGCAGGGAGAGGAGAGGAGCACACACACACACACACACACACACACACACACACACACACACACACACACACACACACACTCACACACACACACACCTGCCAGCCTGGGCCTGGGCCGGGCTCTAACACGCCGTCCTGCTGGGATAATCTCTAGTAAACCATCTGCACCACTGTCGTCCCACAGCTCCACACACCCCGGGGTAGTGGACGACACGCTTCAGCTCCTCACGGTTCAAGTCCAGCATCTGTAGACCACAGTATGTCTAGGAGTGTAGAGCTGCAGATGTACGGACTTACTCTAGTTTTCATTTGGTAAAACTTCATCTCAGGCATCTGAGCACTCTCAACGCACTCTTTAATATGACTTTAAATCCATGAGATTTGAAGACACCACTGGCTTTAAAAGAATGAAGACGTGACGCTGAGCTCTGCTCTTCTTCAGAGGACAAAGCTCTTTATGAGCTTCTGAAGAAACCAGGGTTCTGCTGCAGACCCTGAGACGAGTCTGTCACTCTTCTTCTTATGGAGCTGTGACACCAGCTCCAGTAAAACAGAAAATCCTCTTTCTCAATTTGCTCTTCTTCTTCGTCGTTTTCTTCTTCTATTATGTTCTCTTATCTTTACAACGAGCCCAGCAGGTAAAGATCAAAGAGTCAGGTTAGCCCTCTGACCTGCTGCCAGGTTTTACTCCCTTCACAGTTTTCATTCTCCTCAAACTCAGAAAGATTCAGATTAAACAGAAACTCTGCTGAGGTCGCAGCACTGAGTTACGCTCAGTCCCAAACGTCTGTCTGCAGAGGACCTGAAGGTCAGAGTTTCCCTCCTGGAATAAATCTTTATTAGTCACTTAATTAATCAATCAGCTCGGTGTGAAGGGACGTGGCAGGACGGGTCACTCCTCAGCTCTTTGGTGGGGGGTGGGGTGGTGGGGGGGGCAGGTCTGCCAGCGCTTCAAATGAACTTTATTGGAGTATGCGGGACGAGGCCGGGCCGTAATAGAGAGCCGGGGCTGTGACTGCATCATCTGCATGGAGATCAGCAGCCACGCAGCGTCAGCACAAAGCAGAGCTTCACACGCCGCAGTGACTCCCATCACGCCTGGAGCCCAGCGCCAGAGGAGCCTCAGACCCAGCCCCCACAGGGAGGGGACGCTCAAGGACACAGCGGTTTAACTGAGGTCTCTGGACACACACACACACACACACACACACACACACACACACACACACACACACACACACACACAGACTCCAGTGTTGCTTAATCTCTTCAATCAGAGCTGGGAGGCCAGGATCAACACGGACAGCGCCGTTACGCAACAGCCTCCATCATCTCGCTTTCACGCCTGCGGACGAGGAGTCGTCGATACGAGGAGGAAAGCCACACTCAGCTGACCTCCCTAACACGCTTCTGGACCTTCTGGACCTTCTGGAGGCCTCTGCAGGCTTCTGGAGGCTTCTGCAGGCTTCTGGACCTTCTGGAGGCCTCTGCAGGCTTCTGGAGGCTTCTGCAGGCTTCTGGACCTTCTGGAGGCCTCTGCGGGCTTCTAGAGGCTTCTGCAGGCTTCTGGACCTTCTGGAGGCTTCTGGAGCTTCAGCAGGCCTCTGCAGGCTTCTGGACCTTCTGCAGGCTTCTGGACCTTCTGGAGGCCTCTGCAGGCTTCTGGAGGCCTCTGCAGGCTTCTGCAGGCTTCTGGAGCTTCAGCAGGCCTCTGCAGGCTTCTGGACCTTCTGCAGGCTTCTGGAGGCCTCTGCAGGCTTCTGCAGGCTTCTGGAGCTTCAGCAGGCCTCTGCAGGCTTCTGGAGGTTTCTGCAGGCTTCTGGAGGCTTCTGCAGGCTTCTGGAGCTTCTGGAGCTTCTGGAGCTTGTGGGGGTGGCGAGCAGGGGAAAGCGGCTGGGGGGACAGAGTCAGCGCTGGTGATGTGCAGTCAGTCGATACTGATTAAGATGCGACTTGATGACATCACAGCGGCTGCTCCGGCCTCGTTATCATAATTAGTCGGGTCTTTGAGGATTCAGTTCCAGGAGCTTCATAACACATGACAAGGGCCACGGTCAGTGCTGCTCTCCAGCAGCAGCAGATCGAGCCAGTCCAGATCTGATCGTCTGCCTGGTTGTTTGGGTCATTATCGGGTCATCACACCCATCTCAGCCTCAGCCTCAGCCTCAGCCTCAGCC
>CM055203.1:1101023-1103523 GCA_029224185.1 Karalla daura | reverse complement strand
AAGTACTGCATGTTCCCCACCTGTTATCAAGGCTCACACTGTTCCCAGGGTCAGATTCAAGCACTGCTAAAGCCTTTGCAGCACCTCCGTCTGCCGTAGTTAACCTATATCAGGACCTCAGTATGTAGTGTGGAGGAGTCAGAGTTGAAAGAAAGAATCAGGTTGAACTTCATTGAAACCCACCAGGCGACCTCCATCAGGGAGATGGGCACGGCGGCGGCGTAGATGGCCAGGTCTCCGTACAGGTAGACGATGATGCAGATGTAGAACATGTTGACGCCCACTGGAACAAACAAACAACAAACAGCCCCGTCAAGAGAAACAAACAAACAACAAACAGAGAAACAAACAAACAACAAACAGGCCCGTCAAGAGAAACAAACAAACAAACAACAGAGAAACAAACAAACAACAAACCGACCCGTCGAGAGAAACAAACAAACAACAAACCGACCCGTCGAGAGAAACAAACAAACAACAAACAGAGAAACAATCAAACAACAAACAGAGAAACAAACAAACAACAAACCGGCCCGTCAAGATAAGGCTCAGAAAAGCAGCAGGTCGTTTCCTTCAACGCGTAACATTTGGCACTGTAATAAAAGTGGAACTGACACTGAAACAAGTACTGACATTGAAAAATGTTGGAACATAGGCACAAAAACTACAAGGTTTCATCTGGATTTGTAGAAGCAAAGTCCTCAATGTCTGCAGTGGCAACACAACTTCAACGGCAGCGATCCGGCTCCATCACTGTTGGAGAATGATTCTGAATTCTGGAAACTAAAAGTTAAAATAGCATGTGAGTCTGAGCAGAGACACAATGTGACAAACTGTTAGCGATGTAGAGTGATGTTAAGTCAGTGATCATTCATGTGAGAAGCAGGCGAGCCAGTCAGAGCCATGTCACATTCAGTCATACATGTAATCCTAGAACACCACACTAGGTCATGAAGTCATGAAGGGCCACTCACAGTTGGCATTCAGAGACTGAAAGAGATCTTACGTCAGAACTGAACTGATATACGCCCGTACGGTCAGGTGAAGTCACATTAAGTCAGAACGTGACGTAAAGTCACATGGTAGCACATGTGAGTGGCAGGCCAGACAGCCAATCAGAGCTCAGCCTACGTGTGGTTGCCAGATCAGCATGAAAGGAGCCAGATCTGAGCAGGAACAGAGCGTAATATTCCCACAGCTGCAAACAGGATGTAGAACAGACTCTGAGCTCTGATGGAACCAGAGCTCATAGCTTCTATGTTAAGTGGAGAGCATTCCAGGTTTCCTCCAACTCAAATCCACCTCTTCACCTCCTCTTCACCTCCTCTTTCTGGGACAGCGGCCCACAGCGCAGAGGAACATTCATTGGAAACTATTAATAGCAGTAATTAAAAACTAATAACACGCCATGAAGGAAATTTCATCGTCTCCAGCCTCCCTGTCTCCTCCTCCTCCCTCCTCCCTCTTCTTTCCAGTGCTCCGCCTGCTCCCTGTGATGCCGGTCACATCCATCAGGCGGTCAGCTCTCCGCGGGGTCCAGGTCCAGACCGGACCCTCGGCCCGCTCATTACTGACAGTCCATTAAGAGAGAATCAGGAGGAGCAGGTCTACAGGTCTGCAGGTCTACAGGTCTGCAGGTCTACAGGTCTGCAGGTCTACAGGTCTACAGGTCTAGAGGTCTGCAGGTCTACAGGTCTACAGGTCTACAGGTCTACAGGTCTGCAGGTCTGCAGGTCTACAGGTCTACAGGTCTACAAACTGTCCATCACACACACACACACACACACACACACACACACACACACACACACACACACACACACACACACACACACACACACACACACACACACACACACACACACACACACACACACACACACACACACACACACACACACACACACAATGGTTATTGCTGATCATCCCCAAGGAGATATTGTTGATTTTATAAATACAACTGAATTTTATTTATTATTATTTATTTTATCATACATGGAGCCGTTTCATCTCCAGGTTTGATTCAGAGGTTCACACATGTCTGGAGGCGATGGAACCAACTCTTTCATCCCGAGCATCGTTCCTCTGAACCGAGACACAATCGAGCACATCTGACGCTCCGATGGAAATGAGTTTCACACAGTAAAGTGATTCTGGTTTTCCTCTCGTCTTTCTCTGGGCTGAAGTCACGAGTCACCTCCTCCTCCTCCTCCTCCTCCTCCTCCTCCTCCTCCTCTCCAGTGGGACGTTGCTGGGCCGGTCACATCAGCGTCCCGGTGGCAGACAGTAGAAGAAGAAGCGGGCGGCGGCCTGGTCGCTGCAGCTGCAGCTGCTGCCAGAGAGCGATAGCGAGGCGAGAGGCTGCGTGACCGCAGGGACGCACTGTCTGCCCATTACCCCGAGCTGCAGGACGGGCTGGACACAGGAGGAGACAGGAGGAGACAGGGGGAGACAGGGGGAGACAGGGGGAGACAGGCTGGACACAGGAGGAGACAGGCGG